>OZ018387.1:17277604-17580655 GCA_963969525.1 Ontholestes murinus | reverse complement strand
CTGGAATCATTAGAAATCCATAAAGCCCGCGCTAATCCGGAAACTCCAGTAATTAACGACCAGGTTGACCTAGTATACACTCCTATTTTTAATGCCATTGTAAATCCATAATCTATTTGTATTTAAATACCGCACGTTATGTAGTTTAGGTTACTTTCGGTTTGAAAATGATACGTGAATGTATTGAAACCATTGGTCACCGTTTAAATAAATAACTGTTATACAAAACAAAGTAATTATTGTGTTTAATTTGTGATTAAAATGTATAACGAAGTAGAAGCCTCCATAGTCAATGGATCGAAAGATTCATCTATTTAAAACTGTTGCGACATACTATATTTTTGACAATTTTAACGATAACTTTCAATAAAATCATGATAAATAGGTTGCATTATGGGTTTAAATCAAAAATTAATTTACATGTTGAAATTTGATCTACCACAAATCTAATTACTATTGAAACTCTTTTGGTTATAACAAAATTTTGTATTCAAAAAAGTAGCAAAAAAAAAAAAATCAAACAAGTAATTTAGAATGTTCCAATCATTGTTGCTAAATGTTCTTGTCTTAAAGTTATTAAAAATTTGTCCTCCCCGGCGGGGAATCGAACCCCGGTCTCCCGCGTGACAGGCGGGGATACTGACCACTATACTAATGTTTGTTGTGCTATATTAAATTTTATGTAGGCCAAAAAGGCAAGCTTGAGCTTTACATTTTTATAAATTATAAATTGTAAAATTCGTATGAGCAATAAAGAATTATACTACCGAGGACTTGATGTATATTAAAATGTAATAATGTTCCCGCCAATTGTTAAACATTCCAATGTCCCAACGTTCTTGCCATTTCGTAAGCATATTCTCTTGGTTACCCCTTCTGGACACCTCTGTGCTTTCCCCTCTTGCCACAGCTCGTGTATTCTGGCCCCCATTAAGAGTAATAAATCCGGCGGAGGCATGGACGCTAGAACCCCTGCGGTCCCCGTGAAGACGGTTCTATACCCCTTAGGTTACCCTTAGTGCCGTGGGTATCATCGCACTGCCGAGCCTGTCTCTGTTTCTCTGGTAGATGAAGCACCCCTGCCCAGGCTATAGCAGCTTGGCTGCAGCCACCTCCATCAGTAAGCTCCTGATACCTTTCGAGTCTAACGCAGGAGAGCCAGACGGTGCTGGTCTTCTGCAACGCCATCTTAAGCCCTTTCGTCATCAGCCACTCCAACACTTGATCACTTGCCACTGTGTATGATATTCTGAGCACTCCGTCATATGCCCCATTCCAGAGCAGGGGGCGAGAACCGACCCTTGTGGCACTTATCTTGTCATCGCCTCCTCCTGCTCAACGGCCTCGGCTCCTTGAAATACTAACATGCTATTCTGGAGGGTAGCTCCTAATCATTTGGAGAAGGTACTATGGGGTCAATTTCTCTGCCAGCGCGTCTTGTATGACCGGCCATGAGAGCGAATTAGGGCCTTGCGGATACCAATGGCAATGCCTATACAATGCTTTCTCTGTCTTTATGGGCCGTTGTTCGCCCTGTCGCTCTATTTCTCTAAAATTGAGTATTGCATCTACCGTTGACCTCCCTTTTCTAAAACCATACTGATTCTCGGCAAGTCTTCCTGTCTATTCTAGAAGCACCAATATTCGCTCCGCAAGGAAACGTTCCAGCACCTACGCCATAGCCGTCAGATTTTTTCACCTGCTTCCCTTCTTTGGCAACAGCATCAGTCTGGCCCGTTTAAAACACTTGGGAAATATTCCCTCCCTTAAGCATCTGTTGAGAGTATCCGTGAGCGGCTGGGGATCTGCCCCTACTACCGCCTTGAAAACCTCGTTAGGTATTCCTCAGAGTCTTATTGCCTTACGACCGGGTAGAGCCGCTGTGGCTGCTGCCACATCAGCTGGTAGGAACAGCTGTTCCTTGCTCGGTCGGCCTTCCCACGGACCTGGAAGTTACTTGTGGTAACCTTGGGAAAAACGTCACGTCACTACCACCTCTCTGATGCCTCCTCTCACCAGTGCATATACGTTTGGGGGAAGGGGTCACTCCTAACCTCTTCGGCACTATTCTGTACGGCGGGCCCCTTCTAATTTCCTCCCTGAGTTACTTCCAATTTGCCTCCTTGCCTGTGTTGATTAATTACAGGAGCAGTACGTAGGTGTGACCTGTTCGATGCCGGATTTTCGGAATGGCCGTTCGGAGCTTTCTGGAGTACTCGTCTGCACCCACTTCTGCTCCACTGTTTGCCCTCTGTCTACCTTGCATGACTCTGATTAGTTTCTACCTTGCATGACTTAATTTCTGGATTCTCCCTAGTACGCCCAGTTTCTCCTGACCAAAGTCGCTTCAGTACCGTCGTTCGTTACCTCCATTAATTCATTAATCCCATGGCGTCCAACAGCTCACCCCTGACGTCCGTCCTAAGCTCGCTCCATTGATGAGCTTTTGCATTAAAATCCCCACCAATGACCACCTAGTCACCTTGTCCCAGGAACCCCAGCCAGTCCTAGAAGTCCTCAATGTCTAAGTTTGGAGGGGCGTAGCAGCTAATAAATGTTATTCCCGCCATTCTAATCCAAACTATTCTTCTGGTAGGCTCCCTCAATAACGTTGGCCGGTGCTTAGCCTAACTCCTACCCTTATGGCTGCAACCCCACGTCAATTGTCTTTGAACTAGTCCGAGCCCACCCTGGTATTCTTTGACTCACTGATCAGTGTGATGTTGATATCTTCCCCCGCTGTGGTCTTTAGTATATCATGTGCAGCATGGCAACTGTTCAGGTTGACTTGGAGACAGGTTATCCTGCCTGTGCCTGACTGGTCTATTCTTCCCTCCGCCGACGCTGGGCTCAGTCAGCTACTGCTTCCTCCTGCCTCACCTGTCCTCGTTTCAGTAGGTGGTATCTACCCTTATTGAGAGGGCCTCCCCCACAACTTTCGTGTTGGGCTAAATCCTGCGGTCTTGAGTGCCTGGCACTATCTGCTGCCGGTGTAGTGTCCAGCCTCGGCACCCATTTCGTCACTTGGAAAACTTTTGTTGTCTGTCTCCCCACGCATCCCACACTTTTTGGAGTAACAAGTAATTAAGGATGTTCCAATCACTGCTGCTAAATATTCTTGTGTTAAAATTACTAAAAAGTGTCCTCCCCGGCGGGGAATCGAACCCCGGTCTCCCGCGTGACAGGCGGGGATACTGACCACTATACTACCGCTAGACATGACCAGGTCGTCTTTTGGCTCCTAAAATCCCTGCTCGAAGCAACCGGTGCACCAGAGCAGATTTCCACCAACCTGCAGTTTGGAAAGTCGGTTCTTAATGTGTAATATACAACCAACGAAACGCAGTATAGGATAAGAGCAGGGCAAAGCATTCTCACGGAGAAAAGGCTGCACCACAACAAACCCGACATCATGCTTCAGAGAATAGCACCAAATCCTAAAGTGTACCTCTTCGAAGTCTCTATCCCTCATCTTCAGAACTATGAGACCCAAGAGATGATAAAAAGGGTAAAGTATACCAACAATTCCTGTGCAGAAATATCACATCTCAACGCTGCAACGATCAACAGGGATCTAAACTTGGTGGATGAGCTAAGTCATAGATTTAGATGCGAAGTTGACTTGGGGCTGATGGTAATAGGGACTTTTGGAGAAGTAGTAAACACGACGGAACACCAACACCTACAGAAATTACTTGTGGAGTTAGGATCACCGAAACACCGTATAAGCACCCTCTTGAAGAAAGCAGCCTACAGTGTGATAACATCCACTACCCAGATCATCCTAAAGCCCTTACATCCATGTTACAATATTTCGTTATTGCAATATTCATGAGTACAAATAAATAAATAAACAAATTTACCTCATGTCTATATATTTTATTTTATATTTCGTTTAAAGTGTATAAAACTTCCATAGTTACAATGTATATATTACAGTTTCTGTGATTTTGTTTTTTGTATAGTCTTTACCTTAGTTTATTGTTATTGTATTTGTTTCTTTTATTATATTAGATTTTATGTAAGCCAAAAAGGCTCGCGCGAGTTTTATGTATACCATGTATTATAAAATTCATAATGGCAATAAAGAATTTATACTACCGAGGACTTGTTACTTGACAAACTATAATACTGTGAAGCAAATTCTAATACAATCCAATAAGATTTTTGTTACCAGTGAAATATAAATTTGACAGAAATAATTTGAGAATTCGATACCATTGCGACATACTGTATTGTTAATTGATGAAATCAGAACTTCAATAACGTTGCGACATACTATATTTTTTACATTCGCAAAACTCACAATTTTGGAACTAATATTATGGGTTAATATCATCATTCTTCTAAAGAAAGGACAAAACTTTAAAGAGTTATTTTTAGTCATCCATTGAATACCGTTGCGACCTACTATATTTTTGACAAATATCAACACAACGTTGAGTTTAACTGAGATTAATAACCTATTGTTATAGGTGTAATTTCTCTTAAAAGAATTAATTCTGTAAGTAGCACAGACTCGAAAGACTCATCTCTTGCTACATACTATATTTTTGACAATTGTAAGGATAACTTTCAATATAATCATGATGAATCTGTTAAGTATGATATTATGGGATAAAATTAAAAATTAATTAATTACTATTGAAACTTTTTCGGTTATAACAAAATTTTGTATTCAAAAAAGAAGGGCAATAAAAAAAGTAATACAAGTATTTTAGGATTGTTGCTAGCTAAATGTTCTTGGTTAAAGTTATTAAAAATTTGTCCTCCCCGGCGGGGAATCGAACCCCGGTCTCCCGCGTGACAGGCGGGGATACTGACCACTATACTACCGAGGACTTGACGTTCTTTAAAGTATAACAATGTTCCCGCCAATTTTAAAACATTCGAATAACTAGATTATGATATTTATTTCTCATGAAGTGGTGTCGTTAGTCCTTGCACTGCGGTCTTTGTAGTCCTTTTGTGTGCCTCTGGCTGTTTTACTCCCTGTGTACTCCTGTGTACTTCGCATGTACACAGTAGTTATTGGGGAGTTGCTTCTTTTTCCAGACACCTACGGCATACGGGGCTTTTCTCGATTTGTATCCTATATTTGTGCTTATTTAGGTCAGAGTGCCCTGTGACTAGTCCTGGCGTCCTTTCATTACCGCTCCTTGAAGAAACGAGGATCCGGCATGGAAAGTAGGTTAGCACATGCCCTTTTTGCCCCTGTCCCAACGCTCTTGCCATTCCGTCAGCATATTCTTTTGGTTACCCCTTCTGGCCGCCTCTGTGCCCTCCCCTCTTGCAACACCTCGTGTATTCTGGCCCTCATTGAGAGTAATGGGTCCGGCGGAGTTATGGACGCTAGAACCTCTGCGGTCCCCGTGAAGAGGGTTCTATACCCCTTAGGTTACCATTGGTGCTGTGGGTCTCATCGCACTGCCGAGCCGGTCTCTGTTTAACTGGAAGGTGAAACACCCCTGCCCAGGCTATAGCAGCTTGGTTGCAACCACCTCCATCAGTAAGCTCCTGATACCTTTCGAGTCTAACGCAGGAGAGCCAGACGGTGCTGGTCTTCTGCACCGCCTTGGGAACAACGTCACTACCACCTCTCTGATGCCTCCTCTCACGAGTGCATATACGTTTTGGGGGAGGGGTCACTCCCAACTTCTTCGGCACTATTCTGTACGTCGGGCTCTTCTAATTTCCTCCCTGAGTTCCTTCCATTTTGCCCCCTTGCTTCTGTTGCTTAATTACAGGAGCATGATTGTCCTCATTCCACCAGTACGTGGGCCTGTGACCTGTTTGATGCCGGATTTTCGGAATGACCGCTCGGACCTTTCTGGAGTACTCGTCTGCGCCCGCTTCTGCTCCACTGTTTGCCCTCTGTCTACCTTGCATGACTCTAAATAGTTTCGCTACATTCATCCTATCCACCGCCCACCTTGTAGACCATACCGGTGGTAGAGGCGCTGCTCCTTTTGTTGCGACCTCAAAGGAGATGTATCGATGGTCACTGTAGCTCTCTCTCCCAGTCTCCAGCCTTAATTTCTCGATTCTCCCTAGTACGCCCAGTTTCTCCTGGCGAAAGTCGCTTCAGTACCGTCGTCCAACAGCTCACCCCTGACGTCGGTCCTAAGCTCGCTCCATTGATGAGCTTTTGCATTAAATCCCTACCAATGACCACCCAGTCCCCTTATCCCAGGAACCCCAGCCAGTCCTAGAAGTCCTCAATGTCTAAGTTTGGAGGGGCGTAGCAGCTAATAAATGTTATTCCCGCCATTCTAATCCAAACTTTTCCTCTGGTAGGCTCCCTCAATGACGTTGGCCGGTGCTTAGCCTAACTCCTACCCTTATGGCTGCAACCCCACGTTAATTGTCCTTGAACTAGTCCGAGCTCACCCTGATATTCTTTGACTCACTGATCAGTGTGATGTCGATATCTTCCCCCGGTGTGGTCTTTAATATATCATGTGCAGCATGGCGCCTGATCAGGTTGACTTGGATACAGGTTATTCTGCCTGTGCCTGACTGGTCTATTCTTCCCTCCGCCAGCGCTGGGCTCAGTCAGCTACTGCTTCCTCCTGCCTCACCTGTCCTCGTTTCAGTAGGAGGTCTCTACCTTATTTTCGTGTTGGGCTGAATCCTGCGGTCTTAAGTGACTGGCACTATCTGCTGCCGGTGTAGTGTCCAGCCTCGGCACCCATTTCGTCACTTGGAAAACTTTTGTTTTCTCCCCAAACTTCCTACACTTTTTGAAGTAACAAGTAATTTAGATTGTTCTAATCACTGCTGCTAAATATTCTTGTGTTAAAATTATTAAAAAGTGTCCTCCCCGGCGGGGAATCGAACCCCGGTCTCCCGCGTGACAGGCGGGGATACTGACCACTATACTACCGAGGACTTGTTATTCTTTAAAATATAATAATGTTCCCGCCAATTGTAAAACATTTACTTTTAGATTGATTACTTTGGTTACTAAAGAGAATTGATTGAATATTGGTTAACAAACGATGTACTTCGAGGACTTCTTACAGCCGAAAGTTAAGTAATTTCAATTTCCTTGCGACATAGTGTATATATGACCAACATCCAAACAAGTTTGAATTTAACCAAACGTTTTGCGGCTCAATTAATTAGTTAATTGTGACGCTAAATTATTGTTTTTGTGATTTCAACTTTAATTAGCAACAATTTAATCGCCTAATTGTTCCAGTGTTAGGATGAATAATATATTAATCCTATTTGCATTCATTGCACTTCTTTGTTTCTGTTTTCCAATTTAATTCACCGTTGCTATATACTATATTTTTTACATTCGCATAACTCACAATTTTGGATCTAATATTATGGGTTAAAATTAAAAAAAATTCTAATGGATTTGATTTTGTTGGGATAAAATTCTAAACATAGAAGATTTACTTTAAGGCATCTATTCAATACCCTTGCGACATACTATATATTTCGACACACAGTTGAATTTAACTGAGATCAACAACCAGGCGAAAATCAAAAATACTCTTGAAAGAATTGATTCTGTAAGCAGCAAAGGCTTCACTCAAAAGATTAATCTATTTAAAACCGTTGCGACATACTATATTTTTTGACAATTGTAAGAACAATTTCCATGTAACTAAGATCATTAAGTTGTTTAATATGGGTTTAAATAAACAATTAATTTTCAAGCTGAAATTTGATCTACCATAAATCTAATTACAAGGTTGGTTTCAATTTGAGTAATCTACTCAATAGTATTGAAATTTTGAGTAGTAACAAAATTTTGTATTTAAATAAGTAGCAAAATAAAAAAATAAATAAAAAGTGTATTGACGTCATTTAAGGATGTTTCTTAATCATTGTCTTTTGTTGAAGTAATCAAAAAAGGCCTCCCCGGCGGGGAATCGAACCCCGGTCTCCCGCGTGACAGGCGGGGATACTGACCACTATACTACCGAGGACTTGTTATTAGACAGACTATAATCTGTGAGGCAAATTCTAATTCAATCCAATAAGATTACTAGTAAGATTCGAATTTGACAAAAATAATTTGAGTATTCGGTACCATTGCGACATACTGTATTTGTAACTGGTGAAATCATTACTTTAGTTCTAATTGACTACGATAAGTATCAAAAATAAAATTTCTTACTTACTTTTACTTAAAACATAGTATTTTTCAATTTTATTCCTATTTCTTAAAATGAAATACTGTGAGACAAATTCTATAAACAACCGAATAGTTAGGTTATGATGATAGACTAAGTAAGCAACAAACATAGGTGTAAAACGGAATTGGCTCTTCTTATAATTGGAACGTTTGGGAAGATCCTAAACACTATGAAAAACAAAAATCTCCAGAAAATATTGAGAGAGCTGGAAATGCCTATGTACAGACAAGAAAAATTGATCCAGAAAGCAGCTTATAGCATGATCACGTCAACATCGCAGATCATTTTGAAATATTCTCGGCTTCCAAACTAACCATAGATTCTACCCCTTCACCTACTATTAGTTCAAAAATTATTAAACAACCTGTAATATTTGTAATAAAATTTGTGCCATATATTTGTAGTTTAAATCTTACTAGTTTATAATTTAATTGTACATACATATTTTCTCATGTATACTTTTGTTTTTTGTTTGAAAAAATTCATTTATTTGTTTTTTAATATTTATTAGGTTAAAATAATTTACATTAACTTTTTACATAATTGTTTATATGTACATTCATGCCGTTTGTTACTAAAATTGTGTGAAACGCCACATAGGGGTCCCGAATTTTATTTGTAACTTCACTGTAAATTTAATATAAATCAATGAAGATATATACTACCGAGGACTTGCCACTCCTCAAAACAAAATGTAGTGAGGCCAATTCTAGAATAATCCAATAACTAGATTATAATACTTTTAGAAGAATAAATTTTATTAACAATGAGATATGCATTTGAAAGAATCATTTAAGTATTCGATACCGTTGCGACATACTATATTTTTGACATAATTTAATGTAAGCACAACTTTGGTTCTAGTTGAATTCGATAAGTCAATTTTAATGTTTTTAAATGAAAATAAATGTATACACTTTAAGCCAGTCTATAGTAATTGTAATCACTAGTTTAATAAATAATAATAATAATATAATAATAATAAAATTTAACTTTATAATATGCTCAAAATGATTGAATATATTTTTGATACGTTTAATACTAACAGTACTAAAATAAGTACTTGAGTATGAGTCTAAATGAACTAATAATTTAAGCACTGGAGTTTAAGAATTTAGTTATTGTAAGTATATATCAAATATCTAAAATTTGTTCAATTTGTGATTCTGGCAAATCAGTGAAATTAATAAATCCATCAAATGTGTCAAATTTGTAAATTCTGTTATTTCTATAAAATAAACTGTTAAATATGTCAATCAATCAAATTCGCCAAATCCATTTGAAAATTTAGTCAAATCGAACAAAATAGGAGAAATAAAAATTAAAGGAGTCGAATATCTAACATTTTTTTGAATTTTCACAAATCTCTATTGTTTGCAATTCGGGTATATCCGTCAGCATTATTAATTCGAAAAATTGATCGTATTTTGAGTTTTCCCTGAGCCACTTGCATGCTATCAAAACGCATTGTTAATAATTTCAATGGGCATAAGACCACGTGATAAAAAAGACTGCAGGATTATTAATTGCGATACTAATTCGTCATAAATCTTGCATAACCAAGTTTGCAGTGATATTTGTTTCACCTGCAGGATCCTCAGATGCTGGAGTCGTTTCTTTCAAAATTCGTTGGCAATATTAATTAATTTGTAATATGTATTTTCGTAATTAGTGCAATTTTTTTCTGCGTCTTCCTTTTCGTCTAATTCCGCTATTTTATACGTTAAATAATTACTTTCCCTATATAGAATATCTTATCACTATTATGCATACAAATTTTATTAATTTACTCGCTCAAAAATTTGACCTTTTCATTTTTTTATCTTTTAAAAGTTTTGTAATTAATTTTATTCCAAACCGTGAGACTATCATTGATTGAAATTTATATGTATATGTAGGGTGGGTGGGTGGCCTCTATCCCACCCTTCAATCAGTAAAACATCATCAAAAATTTGTATGAATAAATCTCTAAAAATTGCAATTGTTGATGATTTTGCTGCTTACAAAACAATAAAACCTTGTAAGTAATAAAAAATAAAACATAATCCAAATTTAAGTTTAAATATAATTGACCTATAGCTAATCTTATCTAAGCTTGATTTAAAGCCTTTCCACGTATCATGTATATATTTTTTTATTAATGTACACACTCAAAACTTTTAACTTGTCAACTTTATTTTATTTAAATTTTGTAATTAAAGTTATTGCAAACCGCTAGGCAGTAATTAGTTATTAAAGTTAATATGTATGAATGGGTGGGCTAGAGGCCCCCACCCTCCCGTCAGAAAACGTCAAGATTTTATTCATATCTATCATTGCCATCAATTTATTTATTTATTATTATAATTCAACTAACTTATTTGAATATATAATTTTAAGTTGTGCGTGAAAGAATCGAGATAATTATTTATTTATTTATTAATGATTTTATCTATATACTAATATATACACATTTATTATTAACCATTTGACTTATGTAAAACCTACTGTTATTATCATGAATAAATTTATTATTATTATTATTATTATCATCAAAACTTATTTGAAATATTATACATCAATTAAATGCAATTATTTTATGTTTTTTATATTTTACAACTTTTAACTTAAACCCTCGCTTATGTTTTAGTGATTGCAGGGTGGGATAGAGGCCACCCACCCACCCTACATATACATGATAACTTTAATTGTTAATCGTTGATGATTTTGCTGCTAAAAACAATCAAATCTTTTATGTAATAAAAACTTTTAAAAATCAAAATTTAAGTTGAAATATAAATGACTTTCTATAGCTAACCTTATCTAATTTAGATTTAAAGTATGCCCACCCATCATGCATCAAATTTTTACTAATTTACTCAATCAAAAATTTTACCTTCTTAATTTCGAAAAGTTTTGTAATTACTTTTATTAGAAACCGCAAGACGATAAGGAAAATAAGTTTATATGTATATGTAGGGTGGGTGGGTAGCCTCTAATCCACCCTCCAATCAATAAAACATAAGTGAGGGTTATAATTAAAAGTTGTAAAACAAATAAACATAATGAACAATGAATAAAACGCTTACTATGTTTTTAACCACTATAATTATAGTGGTTAAAAACATAGTAAGCGTTTTATTCATTGTTCATTATGAATTACCACATAGTAACGGTCGCAACCATCATTATGATTAAATAAACATAACATAGTTGCAAAATTTAATAGTTTTATTCAAACAAATTTTGAAAAATAAGAGATAACTTTTCAAACAGAAGTTAAAGAGAATGAAAAACTCAACAAGTTTTATTAAAACATGTTTTTCATAAAGTTTTTAACTTAATAATTTTAACATTTTTTTGCTTATTGCTAACAAACTTGAGAAGTTACATGAAATTTATATAACAATTAATTGTAAAGAATTCAAAATTGAGCAAATTATAAAGAGTAACTATTTTGTGTAAGTAAACCTCATAGTTTTCGAGAAAAATATATGGAAAGTATTACAATTTTTAGTTTCCCTATATAGTATATATAGGGGGACTATTGTTTTCGTGATTTTTTTTTCAAAAATTTTTTTTGCGGAAATATCCCTTTTGGGGTCCCCTGAACCCAAAACTCTAATTTCTGGAAAAAAAAAAAATGGTGATGTGGCCATCATAATACTTTCCCTATATTTTTCTCGAAAACTATGAGGTTATTCTTAATTATTTGCTCAATTTTGAATTTTTTATATTTACTTGTTATATAAATTTCATTTAGCTCTTATAGTTTATTAGCACTAAACAAAAAAAAATAAAAAATTTTAAATTAAGAACAAAAAAATGTCAAAAAAACTTTTTCAGTTTTTCATTCTGTTTAACTTTTGTTTGAAAAGTTATGTCTTATTTTTCAAAATTTCTTAAATTTAATTACAAAATTTGAATAAAAGAAAATTGACAAAGTAAAAATTTTTGATAGAGAGAATGGTTGCGACCGTTTCTACGTGGTAATCCATACTTACTTACAATAATTTCTTTATTCATTTTTAAACATTTCTTTTTGATTTTAGAGCTTCCAATAAAATCTTCACAATTTAGAATTAAAAAAATTTTCAAACCTAGAGAAGAAATCAGTAGAAATTTCTTGAATTCTTAAAAAAGTGAGTCTAGATTTTAGAAAAAAAATTCCTATAAATCTAGGGCCTCAAAAAAAAGAGAAATTACTGAAAATTCCTGAACCCTCAAGAAAAATCTAGATTTCTACAAACAAATTATCTAAAAAGTAGAAGATAAGAAGATAACCTTAAAATCTGGAGTAGAAATTTCCCTTCTAAATGAAAATTTTCTAAAAATTCTAGAGCCTCCTAGAAATTTAAAACACCAGTTAAAAAAATATCTTGAAATCGGGAAGAGAAATTACTAAAAAATCTTTATACTTTGTCGAAAATAAGAAAAGATTTCTAGGGGAAATGTTTCTAAAAAAAATTAGACCCTCCAAGAAAAATTCCGCAATTTAGAACTTTCTAAATAAGTTTATAGCCTCTAGTTGAAACAAAATGTTGAATTTTAGAGAAGCAATTGCTGAAATTTACCTGAATTCTCGAAAAGAAGACGAATTAAAAAACATTTAGAGCCTGAAAAAATTCTTCGCTATTTATAAGAAAAGTTGAAAACAAAATTTAATTTTGGGAAGAAATTATTGGCCATTATCTAAACTCTAAACTTTTAGAACAAAAATTTTAGAAAATCCTAATGCCTCATAGAAAATCGTTGCAATTTAAATGACGAGATTCAAAAAAACTCTTGAACTCTAGAGAATAAATTGCTAGAAATTTCCTGAACCCTTGAGAAAATAATCTAGATTTCTAGAAGAAAATTCTAAAAGAAAATCTTTGCGATTTAGAAGACAAGTTGAAAAAAATCTTGAAATGTGGAGAAGAAATTACTAGAAATTTCCTGATTTCCAGAAAGTCTAGATTTTTAAAAACAAATTTTCAAAAAAGCCTTCATTTAAATCTTTGCAATTTATTGGAAATTTTTTGAAATCTACAAAAATATACATTATCTAGATTTTTTTTTTTGAAAATTCTAAAAATTTTGCAATTTAAAAGACAGCTTAAAAAAAACAATCTTGATATCTGGAGAAATAACTGAAAAGAGTCTAGATTTCTAGGAACAGATTTTCTATAGCCTCCAAATCTGAATAAAAGTTACTGAAAATTTCTGAACTCTCGAAAAAAGTCTAAAGTTCTCTAAAATATTTTTTTTTAATTTTTGAGTTCTGTAGGATATCTTTGCTATTTATAAGACAATATTAAAATCTGGAAGAGTAATTACTGGAAACAGCCTAAAATAAAACTTTCTAAAAAACTCCCGAATAAGACCTTTGCTAAAAATTCTGGAAATATGAAGAAAAAATTACTGTACACTTTTAGAATCCTCCAAAAATGTTCTAGAAATCTACAAGAAAATTTTGTGAAAAATTCTAGAATCCTCGATCAAAATTCTTTGGAAAGGAAGATGCAAATAACTGAATGGAGATATAGAGAAGAAATTCCTGAAACTTCCAGAAACTTCTTAAGTAAGTTCTAAAAATTTAGAAAAAAAATTCCTAATAAATTGTAAAGTTAAACAAAATCTTGAAAGAACTTTCTGAAAAATCTAGAACTCTCGAATAAAATCTTTGCTAAAAATTCTGGAAATATCTATTTATTTATTAGATAAGAAAAAGAAATTACTGTACACTTCGAGGATCCTCATTTTTTTTATAAATCTAAAATAAAATCTTGTGAAAAATTATAGAAATCTCAATGTAAAAAAAACTAAAAGTATGGATCATCTGAGAAAATTATAGAAAAAGTTGTACAAAATATTCTACAAAAACCACGAAGAAATTTCTATAAATAAATATAAATAATGGCTTTCTGAAAATTTTTGAAACTCTTGAATAAAATCTTTGCTAAACTTTGTAGAACTCTCGATGAAAATTCTTAGGAAAGGAAGTTGCAATAAAAACTAGAAGTGTGGAGGAGAAATTTCTGAAATTTCAAGAATCTTTTAAAATTTAAAATGTTTTCTGAAAAATTCTAAAGTTAAAAAAATTATATTTTTTTCTCACAAATGAAAAATTTTACGAAAAACATGTGTCAATAAAACTTATTCAGTTTCTCATTTTCTTTAATGTTTGTTTGAAAAGTTATAAAAATAAAAAAAAAACGCCTCGAGTAAACATCCACTTCCGGTCTATGAATGTTTACCAAAAGCTTTTCAGTTCCAGTTTTTAACGATAAAACCTTAAGTTTAAAGTTTCATCTCAAATAGATTATTCGTTTTTGAGATACAGCGCCCACAGACATTTTCATGCACGAAAACAATACTTCCCCTATATATACTATATAGGGAAAGTAAATGGTGATGTGGCCATCATAGTACTTTCCCTAGATTAGATTTTTTTGTTTTTCGTTTTATTTTTCTAAATATGAAAAATTTTAAAAAATGCTTCAAACAAAAGTTAAAGGTAATAAAAAATGGTGATGTGGCCATCATAGTACTTTCCCTATATTTTACTTGAAAACTATGAGGTTTACGCAAAAAGGCTATTCTTAATGATTCGTTAAATTTTGAATTCTCTACAATTATTTGTAATACAAGTTTCATGTAACTCTAATAGTTTATTAGCAATTGGCAAAAAATGTCAAAATTTTCAATTTTTATTATTTTTCTCAAAAGTTAAGAATTTTATGAAAAATATGTTTTAATAAAACTTGTTCAGTTTTTCATTCCCTTTAACTTTTGTTTAAATAATTTTTTTTAATTTCTCATATTTAGAAAAATATCACAAAAAAACAAAAAAATGCCTCGAGTAAACATCCACTTCCGGTCTATGAATGTTTACCAAAAGCTTTTCAGTTCCAGTTTTTAATGATAAAACCTTAAGTTTAAAGTTTCATCTCAATCAGATTATTCGTTTTTGAGATACAGCGCCCACCGACAGACATACAGACAGACAGACAGACAGACAGACAGACAGACACACACACAGACACAAAAAATTTTTTTCCAGAAATTAGTGTAATGGGTTCAGAGGGGCCCAAAACGGATATTTCCGCAAAAAAAAATTTTCAAAAAAAAATCACGATCACAATACTTCCCCTATATTTCATATAGGGAAAGTAAAAACTGAACAAGTTTTATTCGAACATATTTTTCATAAAATTCTTAACTTTTGAGAAAAAAAAAATTAAAATTGAAAATTTTGACATTTATTGCCAATTGCAAATAAACTGTCAGAGTTACAAGAAACTTGCATTACAAATAATTATAGAGAATTCAATGGTGAACAAATAATTAAGAATAGCATTTTTTCGTAAACCCTATAGTTTTCGTGTAAAATATAGGGAAAGTACTATGATGGCCACATCACCATTTTTCTATTTTGATTTACTAGTCTTAAATTGATTGTATGTATGATTTTCCTCATATTTTTGTTTAAGTTCGTCAACAATTTTTTAAAGCGAGAATGTTCAGTTCTGCTCTGAGGGCTGTTATATCAAAAATGATAAGGCTCGCCATCCGAAATAGCAATAGAATAATGTAAATGCTGATTAACTTTTGTAAATTAACTGTGTAATCTTTGAACTATTTTCATTCGAACGAAAGCGATACAGGAATTAAAATGAATAAGGGATTCGGAGACTTACCGATGAACCTCTTCGCCAAGTGCTTAAACTCGCTCCTCGGTGAGGCGATTTTCGTCTTCTCCTGGCGCCAAGAGTGACAAAAACGTACTGGAGATATGTTGTGTTTTCACACAAACGGCCTTTGTTAGCGGTCAAGTTGTGCAAAAAATTTCAGCAGTGTTTTTTAAATATTTTTATTAGGGTGTACAGTTCCCTTCAAAGGTTAAGCAACGAATATATAAAATTAACAGAAAATATTTACAAGTGGTGACGATTTCGCCCGCACCCCTAGGGGCGTATAAACGGTTTTCCTTCTAAGAAAAATGCGCGCCCAATTGCCAGATGTGAGACTCAAGGGTGGACTTGCATTTTTTTTTCTAGAAAGGAATGTAAAACTGGCCTTATGGTTCCAAGGGGACTCAACACATTCAAATCTATTAGTTAAGTAAAAACTATGAAATTCAATCTGCTCAAATTTTTCAATTTCTACAACATCTGACAACTCTTTTGAATAAAATGGTTAACATTCATCAAATCGGTGGAATCTCTAAAATTTGTGAATTCTGTCAAATCTATCAAATCTCTCAAATCCATGAAATCTGTCAATTATTTATAAAGAAATCGTTTTTGCGATATTAAAGAAACTTGACATAATTTTTGATTTCAAATTCATAAAGTATTTTGAATTCTTAAACTAATCAGTTGCATTTTTTAGTGATAAGAAGTTTAAACAATCAATATTTAAGGATTTTGGCAAAATAAATAATTTGAAATTATGTTTTTATTGCCTACAATTCATTAATTATTATAAACCAGTTTTAAAAAGTTCCAACATTTTATTTTTCGCCCTGTCTACAACATCTGAAGGACCACTCACAGCTATATTTTCAAAGCGGGATGCAGATGTAGATAACATACATTTTTGAATTGATATATCTCAGTTTGAATCTGTAGCTCAAAGGATTCACAGTGTCCAGCCAGATTGCAGACAAGACACGTCCCCCTCTGAAATAATCCTTATCTCCCCCATCGGATCGACCCATCTACTTGTCACACAATAATTAAAACGAGCGTCGACCCCAGGACGATCACATACACACACGCGTCCGCAATTAGATCCAGTGATTAGACACATTTTTCGACGCAATTTTCTCGTCATAATAGAAAATCGCCATTGTCTTTTGGTAGTAATTAAGATTAAACAATATAATAAACGGCTCAATCATACCGACTGATTGATGAATATCGCGTTCTGCTTCGGCCCCATGAAATTAACAATCGGCCATCACGCCGTTTTATTATCCGGTTTTCGAATGCCCAACAATCGAATGTAATTTCAGCTGTGCTCCTTTTTATGTTCGGAATAACGCGGTGAGGATTTTTAAGCGGGCCATAAACTTCTAAAATTCTATTTTTTACGACCGCCTTATGAATATTCTTACAATGTTTTTATTTGGGCCATAAAAAAAACTACCATTTCACAATGGAATTAATATAAGCGCTGCCTAATTAAAAAATCCATTGTAAATCAGATTATTGATGTATTAATTTTTACTTGTATACAATACCTAGATGTTGTGGTATCTAGGACGTCGTCATCAATCATCTACGGTTGGAATTATACGGTAAAATGCAAGGACAATGAGGGAAAAAAGAAGGACTGGAAATTTGTCTCGAGTCTCTCACGCGTGTTAAAACCGATTGATTTGAGTCTGACGTGCAGGAGCATCACCATATGATAAATTACCTTTCATCCGCCGCCGGTAGATCTTCAAATCCGAGGAGTAGCGTCCGATGGACTGGTGATCATTTTGCATTTTTTTAAAACAGGTCCATGGCGCGGTGTATCGAACGTCCCCATAAATATCGTACCGATACGGCTATAACTTACCATGGTGTAAAGTTAAACAAAGGGAACATCTCCATTGGAACTTGTTAGGAGGCATCTTTGGAAAAGTGTGGATATAAACACCAGCGTTCTTTGTGTGTGCACCGCCATGATATATACTATACAACGGGAATAAACCTACCTGCTATATTCTTACGTAAACTTTTTGAAACAATCTACATTGAAATTTTCATTACAGCTAGCGAATCAGCAGTAATTTAGACTTCAGCTTTTTAATAATTGAGTAATTTTCTGAAATCAATTTACGTGTTATAAGAGTTTATACCAATATTTTATAGGAAATGTTATCGAATTATAATTTTACATCACAATAGCCACGAATCGGTTTCGATATCTGTTGGATCTTATCAGCTTAAGACAAATATGACCTTTATGATTTAATTTCGAAAAATGAAAATAATTTGCTTTATTTAGAAAATCTAAAAGAACTGAGAAACTTTCTATATCGATTAATTACTTACAAAAACTTTAGACTATTATAGAATTAAATATTGTGACAGAAATCGATATATTTCTTTACTTGTTTTCATCCAATCATACTCTTATTTGTCATTCGTTTAATTTGATATAATATATCATATGTCAATGTGTCACAATCTGATCAATCATAAAGCAGAACTTTAGTGGCAGCAGTGTCAACGAAGCTAAACTAGACACAAGAATAAGATCATTTAAGTATAAACTCAAACCATTCCTTATGCGTACAAAATTGTTGTGATTATCTATTATGTAAGTATTATTTAATTTTGATTATACCTATCAAGCTGACATTAACAGCTAAAAAAATCTCTCCTAAAAGGGGATAAAAAAAGGAAATGAAAGTATTTATAAATAAAACGTCCAAGAGGATAGTTGCTCCCTCAGAATCATGGAAAAGGATGGGTTTGAGTGGAAGAACACTTTGTGACTGTGAATTCCGCCCGTGCTTCTTTCGCTTAAAATTTGAACTATATTTTTTAATTAATTTATTTTCTTTCCACCGCTTTCAACTGATTTTCTTACCAATTTGCGCTATTATTTGAAACAAAACAGTAAATGTTACAATTTCAATTTTTTTTTGGTAGATCAACATTTTTAAAAGAAATAAACTCTTTCTAACTGTTTGTTGATTATTAACAAATCTCATTAGCATAGAAATGTGTTGTTGAGTTACGTGAAGATATGATTAAAACTTGATTAAAACACTAACACTTTCTACACAATTAATTTTTCGTCTAGCGAAATAAAAATTAATTGTGAGGAAAGTGTTTTAATCAAGTTTAAATCTCATGTGTTTTTTTCTTATATATTTTTTCTATTTACAAATGTTATAACTGGTTTTAATAAATTTTCATTTATTTTTTTGTAGTATTTCAAAAAATTTAAAAGAAACTAAATTTCCCTTAATGAATAAATTTTCTCCCTTATTATATATCAATACTTGTTTTTAATATTTACGCATTTTAAATTTTTTTATGAACTTTTAATTATTTTTTTGGATGTTTTGCATTTTTTATCAATGTTTACAAATTTTTTATTGCTGTTTTTAAACAAATTTTTAAATTTTATTTTAATTTCATTTAAACTTCATCCGTTTCCAGCAAATTTTAAACAATTTTTTAACATTGTTTCTTGGCAAATTTTGGACTCTCTTATTTTAATTGTTTCTTTTTTAATACTTTTTTACGCCTTCGTAAAAAATAATTGTTTTCAGCTTTAAACATTGTTTAAAATTATTGTTTAATTACTTTTTTAAGCAAACTTACACATTTTATTTAAACTTCATCAGTTTCCAGCACAGTGTGAACAGTTTCCCCATTTTAAAAGATTTAAAGAATCTTTTCTGCACATTTTCGATTTGATTTTTGTATGTTAGCTGATGTGACCTGATACATGTGGTATATTCTAGATGAGAACGTACAAATGCAATAGAAACAATCCTGAACGTTGCCACGTTAAGATTACTTGACATTCTTTTAATATAACCTAGTATTTTCACTGATTTATTGCGAAGAATAAAAAATTAATATGTTCTGCAAATGTCAATTATACCTAATTCTTTTATTTCAATTAAATGAAATAAATCGTTGTTTAATTAATTTTGTAGCTTGCTTTAATACCAGAGTATTTGCGGGAAAGTATAATAGTTTTATATTTTTCGATTTTAAAAAAGATTTTAAAAAATAATTAATTTTGACACCAATCATAAAGAGAATTAGCATCTTCTGGAAGTAAAAGGCAAGATTTAATTTCTTTAAACAATTTTTGGTCATCAGCGAAGAATAAAAAATTAAGTGTTTAATTACTGTTCACATATCATTAATAAATAAAAGGAATCACAACGGTCCACAATGTGATCCCTGGGGCACAACTGTGTGGCCTTGAATAATGTCTAAAAATATGTTTCTTAATTTTAACACACTAGCTGTAGCCAGTAAGAACACTTTCCAATCATTTACAAACCGAATCATGAAATCCCAACTTTCTTCATTTCATAGATTTGCATGATTAACTCTATCGAATGCTTTTGAAATATCGGTGTAAATCGTAAACACTGCATTTTTATTCTGCAAGCTATTATAAATTAAAAAATTGACAACTAGTATATTG
Source organism: Ontholestes murinus (assembly GCA_963969525.1). Lineage (NCBI taxonomy): Eukaryota > Metazoa > Arthropoda > Insecta > Coleoptera > Staphylinidae > Ontholestes > Ontholestes murinus. The sequence goes on along the minus strand of OZ018387.1, from coordinate 17,560,361 downwards.
GACGTAGTTGATCTATCACTTCTGAAACAAGGTTTTTAATTAATTAAAATAATTAATTTTAATTAAAAGATTTTTGCTCATCCAATTTAACTGCATGGTTAGAAGTTTGTCAAATAATTTAGGTACGGCCGACTGCGATAATTTGGTATATCATGTTTCTCTCCTGCCTTAAAAATTGTACTCTGTTTCCATGATGTCCGAAATACTTAAAGTACTTAAAGAATAATTAAAAATTATAAATAATAGTAATGAAGTATATACAGTATAGTATATACAGCTTTTTAGAAACTGTCAGGAATGCCATCATTTTAAGAAAGAGACTAGAATTAAATACTTCATATAGAGATACATTAAATGGCATGTGTATAACTTCTTGCTGGGAATTAAACTTTGGCATTTGAGTTGCAGAATCCAGGTTGTAAACTGTTGAAAAGAAATTAGCAAATAAATTCATAAATTTTGCATCATTGTTACAGTATAATAATAATTATTATTATTAGTGACTTCAGGAAAATTTAAATCGCGGTTTACTTTTTATAAAATTCCAAAAGTAATTGGCATTACGAGCAATGCTATTATTAATAGTGTCAATATATTTTCTGTAAAGCTAATCTCTTAGATATATACATTTAGTTCTCAAAAATTGGAATTGTTGATAATTGATAAAATTTTTACATTTTTTATAATTTATATAGCCATTTTTTTTTAAATTAATTAAGTGGATTAATTCTTTATTGAACCAATGAAGATATTGAAAAATTTATCATGGTTTTTTCGTTGAGATTTTTTTACTTTTACTTAAACAAAATACAAATGTTTTCTGTTGCGGTAAAACTATTAAATATTTTCAACTCTCTTTTGTAAGGTTTGCGATTGTTTTTCTTTTCTTTTAAATTCAATTGTTCTTTGCATAAAATTTCAAACTAGAAAGCAAATCGTTTTTTTTTTTAATTTTGAAATATTAAAAAAAATAATAGATTTTTTGCTTAGAAAAAATTCTACTATTTTTAAGTAAATGTTTAATCTAATTTTCTGTTTCATATATATATATATATATATATATATATATATATATTTTTCTATTTATATTTTTTGGCCGATTTTTGTTTGTCTTTTTAAAATTTCAAAAATTTTTGGGCGAATTTTAATTACTCTAATAGAATTTTTAACTTTAACAAACAGCTTTTTTATTATATTGACTACAATTTAAACAGTTTTCAACAAGTGCTGAAGCAAACACATTATTTTTGAATATGTTTTTATTTACTATTAGTATATTGTTATTATTTAGACTAAGATTATTTAATTTCTTAATGACGTTCACATCCACTTCAAATGTATGCTCTAGCAATATTGTATCTTTTGTAAATTGTGGCTTACGTGAATAAATGATTGATATTGATTTTGACATTAACATATTTTGCTTTATTTCAATTTTTTAATATACTTCTTTATTAGTCTATTTACAAAAAATTAAATTGTTTTCATTTTATTTTTCTTTCAGAAATTTTCTACTCTTTAAATCGAATCATTTGTTTTTTGTTGTTGAACTATTGACCATTTTAAAGATATTAATTTTTTTTTTCCGTAATTGCAAGTGGTTTTAGATAAAAATTTAATTGTTTTCAAGATTTTTTTAAAAATTTTAGTTTGTTTAAAAATCAATTGTTTTTGGTCAGAAAAAAAAAATTCAATTGATTTTGAATTTTCATTGTTCTTCTTTTGAAAAAAAATGTCTAGAAATTTCATAATATATAAACTGTTTTCCCCTAATTAATTTTTTTAATGTGATTATTTTTGTTTGTAAATATCAATTGTTTTCAATGATATTTTTTACTTTTAAAGATTTTTATTTGTTTTTTTGTAATTATTCAACGAATGTAAGTCAAATTAATTTTTATAATTTCGACTGTTTTTTTTATAGGTAAATATCATTTTTAAATATTAAAATTGAATCAGTTTTAAAAAATTATTTTTTTTGACAACTTCTAAATTAATTGCTTCTTGGCGAAATTTTATACTGTTCATTTTTCTTGTTTCCTTTCAACTGTTATTTTTAAGGTTTCAAATATGCTCTAAAAGTTTCTGTTGTTTTTAAGAAAATTTAAAGTGTATTTCATAATTTTATAGCTTGTTTTTGTAAATAAAATTAAATTATTCTGATTTTGAAAACACAAATTAACTGCATTTCTCCTTCGATATCGAACCTTGATGTTTTTTTCATATTTTTTTTTTAATTTATAAAATTTGTGTCTATCTTTTTTTCTCGGAAAAAATCTGCTGTTTTTAAAGGGAAGTTTTCAACTGATTTTTTAACAAATTTTCAAGATTTTTTTTAATGTAAAAGTTATAGTGTTTATAAACAAATTTTAAATTGTATTTTATAGTTTTCAACTGTGTTTTTCCAACTAAATCAATGTTTTCTTAGAAATGTGTTTCAAACTATTTTATAATTCTTGGTAAATCACAATTGTTTTCAATAATAATTTATAATTAACATTTTTTAAGCAAACAAATTTTATATTGATTTCATCTGATTTTTTTTAGTGAATATCAATTGGAAATTAAAAACACTTGGTTTGTTTCACCGAATATTTATTATTTTTTCTCCGACTAGTTTCGACAAAATGTCATTATCAAGGAGTAATTACTCTAATTACTCCAAACCAAGTGTTTTTAAGGAGTAATTACTCCTTGATAATGACATTTTGTCGAAACTAGTCGGAGAAAAAATTGCTTATTAATAACCAATTTTAAATTGCTTCTTTTTTATGCTTTTCGTTTTGTTTTTCTTTCAGAAACAAATCAATTGTTTCTTTATTGTAAAACTATTAACTATTTTTGAAGAGATATAAAACTGTATTTTTTGTTCTGAATTGTTCAATAGTTTTTTCTTTGCAAATTTCAATTGTTTTATATAAAAAAAATTCTGTTGAATAAAAAAATTCAAATGTTTAAAAAATCATATCGAAATTTGTTGTTGAGTTACATGAAGATATGATTAAACTTGATTAAAACACTAACACTTTCTTCACAAATAATTGTCTGTTTTAATCAAGTTTAAAAAATCAATTCTTTTTTCTCAGAAAAAGATTTTCAACTGATTTTGTTTACACAGTTTCATTGTGTTTTTTTACTTTCCCTATATAGCATATATAGGGGAAGTATTGTTTTCGTGCATGAAGATGTCTGTGGGCGCTGTATCTCAAAAACGAATGGTCCTATTGAAAATAATCTTTAAACTTAAGGTTTAATTGTTAAAAACTAAAACTGAAAAGCGTTTGGTGAACATTCAAAAATCGGAAGTGGATGTTTACTCGAGGGTGTTTTTTGTTATTTAAGATTTTTTTTTGAATATGAAAAATATTACAAAATTTTTCAGACAAAAGTTAAAGGGAATGAGAAACTGAACCAGTTTTATTAAAACGTATTTTTCATAAAATTCTTTTTAACTTTCGAGAAAATAAAAATATAAATTGAAAATTTTAACACTTTTTGCCAATTGCTAATAAACTATTAGAGTTACATGAAATTTATATTACAAATAATAATAGAGAATTCAAAAGTGAACAAATTATTAAGAATAGCCTTTTTGTGCAAACCTCATAGTTTTCGAGAGAATTGTAAAGAAATTACTATGATGGCCACATCACCATCTTTTATGTTTGCTTACATTTTACAACTTCTAACTAAAACCCTCGATTATGTTTTACTGATTGTAGGGTGGGATAGAGGCCACACACCCACCCTACATATACATGATAACTTTAATTGCTAATCGTTGATGATTTTGCTGATAAAAACAGTCAAACCCTTTATGCAATAAAAAATGAAACGAAATCAAAATTGACGTTTATACATAAATGGCTTTCTAAAGCTAATCTCATCTAATTTAGTTTTAAAGTCTGTCTACTCATTATGCATAAAATTTTTATTAAATTTTTCACTAAAAAAATTTACTTTTTGAATTTATTTTTGATTTTAAAAAAATGTTATTAATTTTACTCCAAACCGCGAGACGATCAGTAATTGAAATTTATATGTATATGTAGGGTGGGTGGGTGGCCTCTATCCTACCCTCCAATGAATAAAACATCATCAAAAATTAGTGAAAAACGTGTATGAATAAATCTCTAAAAATTGCAATTATTTTGTATTTTATATTTTACATTTTATAATTAAAAACCTTACTTATGTTTTACTCATTGGAGGGTAGGATAGAGATCATCCACCCACCCTACATATACACTATAACTTTAAATACAATTATTAATGATTTTGCTGCTTACTAAACAATAGAACCAATCCTAATTTAAGTTTAAATATAAATGACTAATGTCATTTAAGCTTGATTTAAAGCCTTTCCACGTATCATATATATATATTTTTTACTAATTTACACAATCAAAAATTTTACCTTGACAATTTTCTTTTTCCATAAAGTTTTCTTTCAGTTTTCGAAAAACTAACAACAATTCTTGCTTTTAATATAGTTTTCAGCAACGTCTTTTATAAATTGTGATACTTTTTTTAGAAAAAATGACTTCCATTTTTGAAGAAATTTCCCCTATTTCTCAAGATATCTTTGATATTTTGCACTAATTTTTATGTCAGATTTCAAGAATTTTAACACATTTTGTTTTATATCGTCCAAATCTCAGGAATGTATTTCTCAAATTGCAAGATTTTCTTTCCAGAGTTTCTCCAATACTTTAGAATTAACTCCAAATTTAGTTAGGATGTCTAGAATTTTCCAGAAAATCTTTCTGATTTTTAGAACATTCTTCTATTTTCTAGTAGTAGTAGTAGTAACATATATTTATTAACAAATTTTGAACATAATTACATTAATGAATAATAAATGAGGTGTTAATGTTAATTTTTCAACAATGTTGAAATTTATTGATAATTCATCAAGTTTTTTACTATTTTTTTTAGATTTCTAGATCTGTATTTAAGTGTTCTAAAATTTTTCTGTGTTTTGTCTTTAATTTAATTTAATAATTATGTCATCTGCATTTTTCAAAAATGCATTTATTTTTCGGTAATTTTAGGTTTTTGCATATCAATATTTCTATAATTTTTTTAATAATTCTCTACTTTCCGATTTTTTTATGTTATTATTATTTTAAATATTTTTTTGCTTTTATATTATTTGAAATATTTCTTTTCTAAATTTTACTATTTATTTTTTTCAGACTTTACAAATATTCAACTATCCAACACTAATTTTGCTTCTAGATCTCTATAGCTTCTCAGCAAGTTTCCTATCATTTTTTAATACTTTTTACTGCTTTTTTTATTAAATTATAAGAATTTTGTAAGAATTTTTTTTTTTATTGAAAGAATTTTTTTATATTGTTCTAAGCTGTTTTATCAATTTTTCTGTAATATAAGAAATAAGTTTCGCATTTGTGTAATTTACATTTTCTAAATATTCCAGAATGTTTTTCTAGATCTTTCCAATTCCTAGAATATATCCTTGTTTTTTCTTTGGGAATTATAGAATTTTTCGAGTAAATTTTCTTCCATTTATAACAGGAGATTTTTAATTTTTTCCTCTAATTTTTGGTATTTTTTTCTGCAATTATCTACCAATGTAAGATTTTTTTCTTATTTTGTAAGAACTGTTCTCTCATTTTTCTAAGAATTCCAAAAAAATTAACACATTCTCGTCAGTGGTGCTTTTATTCTCTTCCAATTTTACATATTACTTATCATATCTGAAGCCCATGGCACGTTTTTTTTTGTGTATAATTATTTTGATAATTTTGTTTCTATTTGTAGAATAAGAGTATTTCTTTGAAATTTCCAGATTTCGTACAATTTTCGTTTTTGAAAAAAATCTAATTTTTCTATTGAATTCTACATAATTTTAAGGAATATCACTTCTAAATCGTAAGAGATTTTTCGTTTTTCTTTTGAATTCGCAAAATGTTGAGAAATTTTTTCAAAAATTCAAAATATCTGATGATTGTTCTGAGGATTTCTAGAATTTGTAAGCAATTTGTATTCCTTGTTAGATAATTTATCATCATTTTTTGAATTACCTTATAGGTAATTTTGTAAAAATTTCTGAACCACAATAAATTTTTTAAAATGTTTATTAGTAATACTTTAGTTGTAGAAATTAAATTGAATTTTCATTTTCTGAATATTCTGAATAAGTAAAACTAATATAAGCGTTATTGTTCAAGCTATAAAATTTTAAAATTTTATAATTATTTGCCGGACAATTTAAGAAAACTGCCAAGAGTAAAATTTAAACAAATTGTGAAAGGGTTCTTAATTAATGCAGAGCTTTAAAACATTGAATACTACTTCAAAATTGACATGCGACAATTCCACAATTAAGATTAATCCAAACTGTTAAAATCCATTTACTTTATAAAAGATTTTTTTAGTTATGTTGTATTTGTATATTACCTTATATTTAGAATTATATATATTTTTTTATGTGTTTTGTTTCAAGTATATGATTTGTATTATTTTATTACTTGTCCAACACAATGTTGTTTCTTGGATTAATAAAGTATCTATTTATCTATCCCGAAAATCTTTTATAAATTGTAAGATTTTTCTTTCAGTAATACTCTTCAAACAACTTTTTCTTCTGGACTATTTTACGAAAAATACAATTCTAACGGTTCTATTGAATTCTAAATGAATTTTCAATTTTAAATTCTAAGAGTTTTCTTAGGGTTTCTTTTTCTGGTTTATAAAATGTTCCAAATTAGAAGTTTTTTCAAAATTTCTAGAATTTTCCAAATACTTTTCTGAGAAATTATAGTTTGTAGTATCAGATTTTTTTGTAATGTTTTTCTTCAACCGATTCCTTTCTAAATTATTAGAATATCATAGCCATTTTTCCAGATTTCGTCTAATAATTGTTCATAAGTATTTCTGTACTTTTTTTTCCGAGAATTTATCAATATTTCATCAATTATCTTTTCGGATTTATTTTTATTTTCGTAGTTTTACAAAAAAATAAATAATTCTATTATCTCTAGCAATTTTCATTTCAAAATTTAAGAATTTTGCTCCAAAATTACAAAAAAATCTAATTTTTTTTATTTGTAATACTTTAATTCTAGATATTAATATAAAGTTTCCAAAATGTATAGCTTTTAGCTTTACATTTTCTGAATATTCCTGAATACCTCTTCTAAATTGTAAGGTTTTCTTTTTAGTAATAATACTTTTCAAATAACTTTTCTTCTGGATTCAAATTTTATAATTTGACCGCGAGGCGATCAGTAATTAAAGTTATTGGCCTCTAACCCACAGTAAAACATAAGAGAGGGTTTTAATTGAAAGTTGTAAAACGTTCATACAACATAAAGAGAAAGTTGCTTTAAAATTTCTGTAGTTCGCGTTTCAAACAAACAAAATTACGCTTTTTGTATAAGAGATTTAATGGACTCTTGCATGAAACGCGATTTCTGAAATGTAATCCTTACATTATGAGGTACGCACCGAAATAGTTTTTGACATAATGGACCCCGGATTAACAACCATTATGTGCATTTAAGGGAGATTAAGAAAAGTGCATTCAAGCGTTATTTAAAATCGCCAGTTTGTACCCACCACAAAGTATACATTAATAGAAGATTGAAATGGTATGTACAATACCCAATAAATACCCATTATTATTAAAGGCGGTGGTAATATTTGAAAATATTTAAAAATAGATATTGCGATTATCTTAATGCTCAAAAATATTTATCAAAATATTCAGGTAAAGTAACTTATTACTGTTATGAAAGGAAACTTTACCTGAAAATGATGATAAATATTTTCGCTAATGAGGTTTAATACTCTTGAACTACCCAAATATTGTAAGAGGATTAGCAGTTGCTACTGCTTAAGTAGCTTTTTCCGCTTCTTTGTTTTGAAAATGTTCAAAATAAATTCAAATTTTGAATGTATTGAAACATCTACCTATTATGACTGTTTGTTTTAGATATATCTTTTTTTGATTATTGTTATTTATACATATTTATTTTTTGTATCATCAGCAGATCTACGGTATTGTTCATATCGTTAAATCCTATAAATTTTGTATTCTAGTGGCTATTTCATATATTAATTCCTACACCAAGTACGAGAAAGTTTGTGTTGTTATTCCTTTGAATCCCAACTTTCAATGGAATTTACAATATTTAAGTTTTAGTGTCACCGTACAAATAAAAAAAAACTATTTAATAAATAACATCTCTTCTTTGTTAATAGCTAATAATTATATAGCTTTTGGTGATGAAAAAGACACAAGCAATATTCTTGAATTTTGTCGGCGTTTACTTGGTGGTACATTTTGAAATAAATGCACTTTACTCTTTGTACTACAATAAAGTGTAACGTGTATTTATTATTACATCATGAATAGGCATCAACTATAATAATTATACATTATGCTTTCCAATTGTATTCATTTATCCATGGATGAAGTTTGAGTGCATACAAAATCTTTAAACTTCGTCGAAAAGAGGGTTTTTATTCTTACTTGCAAATCCGTTTCATGGCTATAATGAAGAGAACATGAATACAGTTGATCTCAGTATGTAACAAAACAGACAAGCTTTCTCGTGACAAACGCCATCAATCATCGCAGGCCCAGATGCCCGCGTCTATAGGGAGTCTTCTCCTGCGAGATGGATCGGATAAGACATCAGGAAGCGTCCCGGGGTCGACGGCTCAATCTGGTCCACTGGAAATCCTAGGACACGGAACAAAGCATCTCCATCCGCCTTCGATGCACCGGCAAAGAGAGAGACGGACAAACAACACGACACATCGTAAAGATCGGAGCGAGAGGAGGCGAACGACAAAAAAGAAATGGTTAGACGAAGAAACTGGCCGTGGCTGTCAGCCTCCTTCCAACACAACTTAATCCCGGTGTTTCATTGCTGCGAAGAGTAGTCTTGGTACTACGCTAGTGCAGACGAGAGCACAGTAACGGACAGGCGCGCAAGACAGTAACACGTGCGATCGTGTTTTGTTACTGCATTCGCTGATTGCCTTCCGTGGTGAGCGTGTTTGTAAGTGGTCTTTTTTTTGGATGTTTGGAGGTGTTTGTACACTTGTGCGCGAGTGAAGACATGTGAACAGTTCTTTTTTTTTGGACACATATTTTACGGTAAGTACTAAAATTATAAATATAACAAAAAAAATTTAAATTCCCCTTAACATTGTCGATTGTTTTAAGCGATGCCTTGTCTTGCTAGGACGAGTCGTTTCAATTCTTTCTTTTTTGTATTCTTCTCGTTGACTCGTCTCCATTTTCCCGCCCTTTGGGTAAACTCGTGTATAAATTAGTGACTCATTTATAGTTGATATCACGTTTCTCCTCCTACATAAAAAAAAACAAACTTGATGGGCAACGTTGTTTCTAAATAGCCGCTAGAAATATTTCACCACTAATGATTTTCCTGTCTTCTCTTTATCTTCAGTGTTTCATCAAGAAGATTTTCGCTTTCAAATTTAGATTAATGATAATTGCTATCAACAAAAAATTGCAATATTAAAATAACTTGTAATCACTTTCATTAAAGTTAATTAGAAAATTGCAAGAAATAGAGGATCTATTATTGTATGACAATAATATTACTTAATATCTCATATGATTGTTATTGTAAGTGTAATCAAATTTTAATTTATTATAAAATTACACGAATATATTAATCGTAATCAATTGTAGGAAATAAGTGCTTTGTAAAAAAAATATTAAAATTCGCCTACAATGATGCCAAAATGTTGAGGTCTTTGGCCTATATGTATATTTAGAATGTCAGATTTCGGCCTATATAAAATTGTCGAATTTTTATGTTTTATTTATAGGTAAAAATGTATTATTAGTAACTAAATATTTCAAGGCAATAAAAATGTGACATTTCACTGGCAATAAATTTCATGCTGTCAAAACCAGTTAATTTATTGGCATCATTATGGGGCAGTCTAAAAATATTATACAAAAAAATGTGTGTAGTTGTTTGTAGATGAAGAAGACAACGGATTCCATGAGATACTTTCTTTTCTTTAAATGTTTTCATACGTTGTCATTTCTTAATTACAATAGACTCAACGTTGTGATTATAATGTTTCAGATAAATTCACTTTTTGTGAATTACTCAAAATACATATTTTTATGTAGATGCCACAAATGTCGAGCAAGAGGTTAAAAGGCTAAAGGCCTAATTACTTCATCGAACTTTGGTTTATACGAATTTACAAAATATCAATATCAAAATAAGTCAAAGTAGATAGAAGATGTAAGGATGATTAGCTATTGACCAAATGGTTCTTCAATCTTGCTATTTGTGTATTTGTGCATGTATGAAAGAGTGATAATCAGTTTCTTACTTTAAAGTAAGATGCCATTAACTGAATCATAAAGGCTAATGGTATTGATCACCCATTAAATTATAAATCCAAACTTGGAATGCTACAATTGAGTTGTTTTGATCATTGACGAAGAACCTACGGAGAAATATTCTTTGTAAAATATTTTTTTTATCAATTCTTAAAGAAGAAGAAAACTTAACCTTATAAACTCTACGTTTAGATTTTTGCTTTTTGGATAAAAGAAATTCTGTCTAAATTAAAATATATTATAACGAGCAATCAAAAAAAAACCATTGACGAAGTTGTTGGGAATCTGGAAGTCATCTCTAAGCTAAAGCTATATGTGCAACCAGTATTTCACGCATGTGCAGTGCAGACATGACTTAAGTAATCCAACACCAACTTCCCTTTCGATTTTTGTTAAACGGTCATTAGTATTTGTCCTTCATTACTTGTAACGAAGATAAAAAACTTTAAAGAAGTAATTGTGGAGGCTTCTACTTTGTGATACATTATTATATATGATTAGAAATAAGAGTACCTTTTTTACACACTTTACTTTCATAGTGACTATAGTTTTGACAGATTGAGTCATCATTTGATTTGTTCTGTAATCATTGTTTTAGATTTAGAGAACTTTCCGTATTTTTTGATTTAGTTAATTTTCTACACCCACGTAAAGAACTTTTCGTTTTATTATTGAAGAACCTTATGACTTCATAAGTATATACAAATTAAACCAAAGCCCAAACCATCAAATTCAAATTAAACCTAAATGGTATTGTTAGAAATAAGATTTTTTTAGACGTTTGAATAATTTTCCAACTTATCAATTCTATTAATATAGTAATTATAAAAGTTGAATTATTATCAACACTAGAGTATGTGCGTTTGTGCCCAACCTAGATCGTAAACTGCAGCGATATTTAATGCGATCATTGACACAGGCCCGAGCCGAGCGATAGATATCGTTATAAACGGACGAGGGACGCTATTAATTTGACGAGTTTTAAATGGTCGACCGCTTAATTGGAGAATGTGCAAGTTATAAACGTCCGCACGCACAACTGGTCAATTGTACGGCGTCAACATGCAATTGCCGCGGAGATCTGGCTTCATACGGAGCGTGACGATAAACAAATTACGGCCTCTATCCACAGATTAATCAAATCGCCCGCGACTGTCACGGGTCGGGAGGCAAGATGAAAGTGATCAGTGCCGATTCGTGTAATCGTCGTAATAAACGATACCGAGCCGAATCGAATTGGTCACCAACATCTTTATTTGTAACGATTTTTGGAACGTGTTACACATGAATGTTTTAGAAAGAGGAATAATAATTTTGAACTTTAAAAAAAATAATTATCACATTTGTGATGGGCGCCTAAAGTTGATGCCCAACTAGGGTTAGGAAATGTGAAGGGCCTTTGACCTTTGTCTGATCAACAACCAATGACTTGTTACTTCTGTGATCTATATTCTTTCATCTATTCAATCGTTTTTTAGGTTACTTAAAAAGATCTTTAGTTTGAAATAACTTGTTTTCAAGTTTTGATAATAATTTGTTCCACAGGTTTGGAGATCATTTGTTCCAAAGTTTTGGAAATGATTTGTCTCATAGCTTTGGAGATCATTTATTTCAAAATTTTGGAAATCATTTGTCTGATCAACGACCAATGACTAGTTACTTGTGTGAGCTATATTCTTTCATCTATTCAATCTTTTTTTAGGTTACTTAAAAAAAAATCTTTAGTTTGAAATAATTTGTTCCACAGGTTTGGAGATCATTTGTTCCAAAGTTTTGGAGATCATTTGTCTCATAGCTTTGGAGATCATTTGTTTCAAAATTTTGGAGATCATTTATTACAAAATTTTGGAGATCATTTGTTACAGAATGTTGGTGATCATTATTACCAAATTTTTGGAATTACACCAAGTATATTACTGGTTAAATAAAATCTGCAATACAGAAAAAAGATGTTTAACACAGCATCACCAAATTTTTCATTAGCACTCAATAAAATAAAGAACTAACGAACTATTAACTATTAATTTAATGCTGCCCAAAATCCAATCCAAAGAGTAAAATGAACATACATGCCTCAAGAAATAAACTAAGCTAGTTTTGAAGTATTAATGCTTAAACTATTCATTCATTACTACCTAAAAGATAATAGTTTTAGGTATTCCTGGTTAAATTATTCATTAAGTGTTAAAAAAAAATCTAATCAACATTATGAGCAAACAGACCTCAAGTTTTTTTTTATTTCCTTGGCAAATGAGTAATTCCGGTTTTGGCGTATGAAATAAAACTTTTTTAATACAAATAGTAATTTTTAATCAACCGAATATTTTTTATTTTTTTCAATGGCCCTTTGCCATTTATCTTGCAACTTTATGTTTCTGCGCTCGTAGAATTTTTGGTCCTTTTTGATTGATTTTTTGAAGTGATATTTGAAAAAAAATTACAATTACAAAAATTTTGCAAACTGTGGAATAAATGATAATCTGATGGTCATAGATCAGGGCTACATGAGGATGTATTTCCCAACCAAGCTCCAGTAATTTCCCACAAGTGGCCAAAGATGTGTGAGGTTTCGCGTTGTCATGGTGGAACACTGTTCCCTTGCGATGTACCAATTCTGGCCGTTTTTCTTTGATTGCTTCGTCCAATTTTGTGAGTTGTTGGCATTACATACCTGAATTGATTCATTTGGTTCCTTGGAAGCAGCTCAAAAATTAAATAAATTTGTAATTCCACCAAATAGACAACTTGATTTTTTTCTGATGCAATTCAACTTTCGATGTGCTTTGAGCTGGTTCGTTTTTTTTAACAACATAATCGTCTTCGGATAATGTTACTGTACTTTATCCAATTTTCATCACCAGTAATAAACAATCATTATCATAAATTGATGGGTTTCATTACGTTTAAGGTCATATCCCAAATGTTTATTCGTTGTGTTAAGTGAACCTCTTTCAACTTCTGTAGTACCCAACAAGCCCAAGGCGTTTTAAATGTTTTTCAATCACAGTATACGATACACTTAATATCTCTGCTATCTTACGAACAGTTATGTGACGATTCTGTTCGACTATGGTTTTAATTTAGTCGTCATAAAGGGGGCCAACCAAGAGAAAAATCTCCAGAACAGAATTTTTTAAACCAATTCTGGCAATCATCACCATAAACTTCACATATCCTTTTGTGAGCTTGAGCAGCTTTCTTCCCTCCATTTTAAAAATGTAACTCAACTAACAGTAACAAAATAATTAGGTATAGCATGCTTCTAAAGAAACCTCAATGTGACTGATCAAATGTAATTGAGGAAAGTACACCAGGTCATTCATAAAAATAAAGCAAGGCTATATATGAGTGATTACCGAAATTACTTAGTTGCTACACTAATATTTTAATAGATTAAACATCCCTAAAAGTCACTTGTAAATCGAAAACTTTCGAATTCAACTTTATTTAAAATTATTTGTATATACATATAATATTCCGATTAATATTATTCATGGAAGTATTTCTTACAACTATCCTCAAAATTCGATGTTTCTATCGATACTAGCCTATTTTGGATAAATTTCTATTCGAATAATTTCTTTGCAATTAATATCAGAATCGGCATATTAACTTGTTTTTAATGTTGAAGCCAAATTTTGATGTTATTATTCTTCAATAAGCGATTTGAATCTTAAAATTGATCCTTAATTCTTGTGATTTCTTGAGCAACTTAAACTTACAATTTTCTCAATGTGTGATATGAAATTAATTTTAGAATTTTTAAAAGGTATGCCATTAAGGTGATATCCATTATCAAAATTTTCGTACTAAATTTCCCTAATTAAGTGTATACATACACATCAAAAGTCCGTGTTCCTCTCTTCAAGTAAACTACGGTAATGAGATCCAAAAATGATTGAAACCAGTCCGTGTATGTTGTTGACAATGAAACAATTCAATTACAATTTTTGTATAATTTGAGGACTGACTATTATCTGCTCTTTGCGATACTGTTGTTGAATCGGGGATATTTTTGTCACAGATATCTTTCACGCTCAATTGACAAGTCTAAATTTTTGTATCATTGGTGTGAAAATAATATTTGCATTATAAAATAAATCATTCAAATACGAGTATGAAGATTGTATAAAAAAAGTTAATTTGAAGGTTTTCTTGAGATATTTACAATAACATACTGAAATCTGTTATTTTATAAAATGTAATAATGGCTTTTATAATTCATCGAAGAAAGATTTAAGAAAGCTGATTTTTTTTCTTAAAATTATAATTATTTCGGTGGTTGATAAAATATAGAACATTCTCTATTCAATGTTGATTTGTCATCTATAAAAAGGAAGAAGATTTACAAAATGTACAATTCAAGTATTAATAGGAGCAGTTGTGATTAGCAATCGACCGCGTAGTCTTTCCGCCTTTTTATACGTATTAATGTGGGTGTAAATGAGCTTGCCACTTGAAAAGGATTATCCCTGTTTTTCTACAGCGACATTACTATTTATTTTTCATTGAATTTGGTCAAAAAATGTATACCGAAATTGCATAAACAATTGCAAACTGCAAAAATAAAGTCAAAACAGGATTAAAATGGTCAAAAAAACAATAATTGATTCCTCCTTGCTAGGGCAATAAGTAATTAATTGGGATAGGTCAGGAGCACTCTAGAACAATGACTAATTTATTGGAATAATTCAAGAATAGGATAGGATAATAAATAATTTATTGTACGCTTGACTAAAGAATAATTTATTATCCTATGTCGGGAGTAGTAATTATATAGTGTCCTAATTTATTGGGGTAGGTAAAGAGTACGCTAGGACAATCAGTAATTTATTGGACTAGGTCAAGAGTACGCTAGGACGATAAATAATTTATTGGAAGATGTCAAGAGTACTCTGAAGTACTAAATAATTTATTTAGATAGGTAAAGAGTACACTTAAGTCAATCAGTAATTTATTATTCTTGGGTATTCTAGGGTAACAAATAAAGAAGAAAATTTATAATTGTAAGACGTAGTAAAAAGGAATCTATTATTTTTCCAATAGATGGCTTTAGTTATCTGAATCTCGCCTGTCCGATCGGGTTCAACCAGATAAAGAAAGATAAGATTTCGTACTAAAATACCTTTTCTGGCAGTTTTATGACTAGTTCTATATTTTCCAGTTTTTCTTCGATAAAGGCGAAAACGGAAGCCAGGCGAATAAAAATGTGAATAGTTTTTTTTTTCTTATGAGGTGATGTCGCTTAGCGTCCTTTTACTTTTAATTTGGGTCTTTCCTCCCCAAACGAGCACTGCGTATGTCACTATAGGTTTTACGACCACGGTGTATAGCCATTTGGTCATACTAGATCTCAGTCCTCGTGTGCTTCCTACCATATATCTAAAAAAAGTAATCTCATTGACCTTTTGCTTATGCTCTACAGGTGGAAATTGAAATTCAATCTGGTATCAAATATGACATCACTTCTGAATATTTTAATTCATTCATTTAACTGTCGAAAATATCGACAAAATCATTAACATTGTCGAGTCCTAACGTCATGTAAGCACTGTTTCGATTTCCCGAGAGCTAAAGATTGCACAAAAAACCGTTTGGGACCATTTGAAAGAGGAGGATATAAAAAGAAGCTCGATGTATGTATGTTACACGAGTTAACGCAAAAAACCTCATGGAGCGAATTTCCATCTGCGAATCGCTGCTGAATCGACCCATTTCTGAAGCGGTTGGTAACTGGTGATAAAAAGTTGATCACTTACGACAACGTCATGCGAAAATGGACGTGGTCGAATTGCGGTAAGCCGGCGGAAACGGTGACCAAGCCATAATTGCTGTGTGTTTCGTGGGTTTAGCAGTAGAATTATATACTACGGGTAAACTTTTAACGCGAAAGTGTACTGTCAACAATTGGACAGTCTGAAGAAAGTATTCGCCCAGAAGCGGCCAGCTTTGGCCAATAGGAGAGGAATTGTATTCTATCAGGACAACGCCAAGTTACACACTTCGATAGTGACTCGCCAGAAGCTCCGGGAGCTTGGTTGTTAGGTTCTCATGCCTCCACCTTATAGTCCGGAATTGGCACCAAGTGATTACTATCTGTTAATGTCCATGGCGAACAGTTTTGCTGGTAAAAAATTAGCTTCAAGAGACACTTGTGAAAATCGACTGTCTCATCTCTTGCCAATAGAGATGAGGGCTTCAATGAGGGAGGCATAATGAAATTACCTTCAAAATGGCAACAAGTTATCGAACAAAAAGACTCATATTTGATCTAAATCGGATCATTCTAACCAGGGTAATTAAAGCCTTCAATTTCATGCAAAAATAATAGATTTTTTTACTACACGTTATATTATAAATATACATAATGTATTTTTAAATTTTGAATTAAATTCCAATTTATTATTTAAAAAATCAAATCGCTGCTAGCAGTTTTATTTCCAAAATAATGTAATGTGTGCTAATATTTTGTTTATAGCTAAAATAAGGAGATAATTTAATAGATAGATATTGTTATACGTCAGTTCCAAATTTATTTCTAAATTTTAATACAACAAATTGGAAGATTAATATTAGTTAGTAGTAGTAGTAATAGTGTTTTGGCTATCGACCAAGTCGTCCTTTTGCCGAGTTATTTGTGTATTTATATGTATGTGTATGTGTGTAAATAAGCTTGTTACTTTAAAGAAATGCAATTTTGTTTTTTATTAAGTTAAGTTTTGAGTGCTGTTATATTTTGTTTTTAGCTACAATGGAGCGCTTATTTTGTGGAAACACGAATACTTTTTTTTCTGTTTAATCTTTTCTGAATTAATCTTTAAATATGGAAGCGAATTCCAAGTTTGATTGTTTGGTTACTTTTTTTTTCAAATCGTTTGAATCAATGTTTTTCCCTTTAACAAACGTTTTTAATGCAATCAGTTTTTTTTCTACCAGCTTCAATATTGAAGGAAATTCCAAGTTTTATTATTTTGTTACAATTTTTTTTTAATCGTTTGAGTCAATTTATTTTCGCTTTAAAACAAGGTTTGAGTGCAGCCAGTTTTTTTTAAGTAGCAACAATATGGAGATTATTTGGCAGAAATATTATTAATACTTTAATGAAATGAATGAAATTATTAGCACTTTCAATACTGGCTTTCTTAGTTACAATATTTTCACTGAAAGCAATTTTATTTCCTTTAAATCAAGTTTTTTGTGCCGCATTTTTTGTTAATATTTTTTAATAATGAAGCAAATTACAAAATTTATTATTTTATTATTACGTATTTTTCATATTACTGAATTTTTATAAGCTTTATATTATAATTTGAGTGTTGCAACTTTATTTCTAGCTACAATTCAACGACTGTTTTGTAGAAATAATATGAATACATTTATTTTAATTGCATTTTCAAATTTTCAAGCAAAAATTGTTTACTACTAAACTTTTTTAACTTCCACATAAAAATACATTTAACAAATAAAATAATTGTGATCTAAGATTTTTTTTGACGGTTAACGTCCCGCGGTTTTTCAGCCACCAAATTTTTTTTTTAATTAGAATTGTTCAAATCACCAAATGAATCTGTGTTTCTATTAAATTAAATTTAAAGCTAGAATATTGTGTGTAGCTATAATACAGCGATTGTTTTATTAAAATATTATAAAAAAAGCCCCAAACTAGTTCAGAAAAAAAAATTATATTGCAATACTGGGAAGTAAGTCTTATTTCTGATTTATATTATAAAAACATTTATTCAAAATATATAATTGAATATTAAAGCAAATTGCAAAACAGATTGTTCTCAAAATCGCCGATTGCAAATTGAATGAAATTTTGCGTATTCAATTTTTTTACAGCTTCTATTTATTTATTAAATTCTAAATATATTTTTTAAATATGTAAAAATTCTAAATGGATTATTTGCTTACAAAGAATTTATCATTGGCTTTAAAATATGGTTTGATTGCTTTTATTTTATTACTAGCTAAAATATAGCAATTATTTTACAGAAATACTATAATTATGTTTATTCATGATGTTTTCCTCAATTTTCAAGCAAATTCCAAAGTTGATACTTGTTACGCTACACTCATGATGGAACCGAAGAAGTTTATGTTTATTAGTCTTTAGCTTTCTTGCAAAAAAATAAATATGAACTTACAAAAATATTATACAAAACATACAAAAATTTTGGATGGATGAAGCTGGGCAGAGTTCATCCGGCTGCGATGATCTTCACTCTAATCCTTATTTCTGGTAGGCAGCGAGAGTCTTTCTATTTACCAAAATTATTTAAATATATTTATATTTGCCTTAATTTTCATTCATGACAAATTAGGTGTAGAAAAACACTTGTTATGCTGTGTTCATTTTTCTGACACGTGTTTCGATCCGTAATGATTATTTTCAATAAACTTTTGTTTAAAAAAATTAGTTTTCTTCGCCTATATTTGAAGTTGTTTGTGCTGTTGAAATTTTCCAAATCGCCAAATTCAATTTTAGAGCTGGCATTTTGTTTCTAGGTATAATCCGGCGATAATTTTATAGAAATAATATCAATTCGTTAATTCCTAATGTACTTTTGAATTTTGTAGCTAATTTTAAGGTTAGTTTTCTCTGAATGCAATTTGATTTCCTTTAAATCAAGTTTTAAGCGGTAGGATTTTATTTCTAGCTGTAATGCGGCAATTATTTTGTTGTTATTCCATTAACACAATAATTTTGAATGTATTTCTAAATGTTGTAGCAAATTACAAGATTGGCTATTTTGTTATAATTTTTCAAATCGCTAAATGCAATTTTATTTCATTTGAATCAAGTTTTGAGAGCTGTTATTTTGTATCTAGGTACAGCATTGGTATTGTTTTCTAGAAATATAAATAACTTAATTCTAAGTTTTGAAAGAAATTGGTTTGCTCTACTGAAGGCAATTTTATTTCTTTTTAGACAAGTTTTGACTGCTGTAATTTTGTTTCCAGCTGCAATACAGCGATTTTCTCATGGAAATTTTTTAGACAGGTTAATTCTGAATATATGTTTAAAATTTTAAGCAAATTCCAAGATTTACTCTCGCTTTCACTTTCACCAAATGATTAATGAGAAACAAATGAAGCGTATTTTACATTTTGTTTTGAAAATACTAAACTAAATGAAGAAGTCTTCCTTCCATGTTTATTATTCTTAATACAGCAAAAAATTATAAAGAGCAAGTGCAGCAACAATAAATTCGCATGTACGAGGATCTGCTACTTCAGTTTACAAAGCGACATCTATCGTATATACTATGCATGGCTATCTAGGTGTACTCATATATCTCTTGAAAAACTATCTCACTTACCTCTTGGTAAAATATTATGAAATATTAGGTAATTAATTGATCAACACTTTGTTTGTTTCACTGATTAAATCAGCACTTGGTTGAATTGATCAACATTAAATAAACCAAGTGTTGATCAATTCTTTGCCTAGTACTTATATATCTCCTGAAGTTTTCAAACTCCTGAATTGTTACTCTTAGTATTAAACTGTAGTCTGACTTAAGAATCACTTCACAAGTAGATTTTAAAAGAAGCGTAACATAATTCTCCTTGCGTCGAAAAATAAAGATGTTCATCCTTTTCTTGATTTGGTTCCATGCATTTTTGTACTTACTGTAAATACTTTGTTCACTGCACTGCAAAAATAGAATATTATCTGATTTTGACAAAAGACACTTGTTTGGTTTCATATTGGTATATTCAGTTTCCTGACACGTGTTTCGGTCAACGACGACCATTCTCAAAGGAATTACAAAATTAACAACAAAATTACAGTTAATTTTGTAATTCCTTTAAAAATAATCGTCATTGATCGAAACACGTGTCAGGAAACTGAATATACCAATATGAAACCAAACAAGTGTCTTATTTTTGTACTTAACCAGTCACTTTATTTACTCAAATATTGGGATTTATTGCCAAGCCGAATTTCAGTCATCGCAGATTTCGCATAAGTGCTCGTTTGTTGTGGAAAGTTATTGCTTATTGCAAACATAAGGATGGATTTATAATCCGCGTAATTGGAACAACATCAACGAAAATATACAAATCTAATAAGGATTGTATATGAAAGCCTGAAATAGAAACATATTTTAGTGAAAGAAATGTGAGATATTATAAAGCCTCTAAATTTATATTTGATATGAAATTTTGACATTACAAAACTTTGGATTTTTTCATTAGGAAATTCGTCCGAATTAATATTGTAAACCTTCTCAGAATGCCTTTATCCACGTTTTTTCCCCATAATCTTTCTTTATGTAAAAAAAGCGCTCTCTTTTTAACCTAGACATTTAACTGTTGACAATGAATATTTATTTATTTATTTATTTATTTATTTATTTATCTTCGGTCTTCTTTTTAACATAATACATATTAACAAATTAACACAAATAAAAAAAACATACATAAAATTTTGGTCAAAAGAAGCACAGGCGGAGTTCACAATTAAAAGTGTTCTTCCACTCAAACCCTTTCTTGGTCATGATGATGAGGGAGCTAGTATCCTCTTCAACATCCACGATCTTCTATACTTGCTTTTGTTAGTCAATCACGTGCAAACGATGGCGGCGGTCACATCTAGTAAATAAAAAGAAATTGTTAGTGTTTTCAATACAATTTTATTAGAAAATAATGTTTGAAGTCTGGGTATAATTCTTTAATTACATAGAGACTTCTTTCGGTAGATAATTAATATTACTCATACACTCTAAACATTACTGTTACTTTTATTGTATCACCAAATAAGGTCCTTGTGAATCCAAAAGTTAAAATTTTGCTTAAGGAGTTGTATTATCTATAAGTTCCATATATGGTAATAACAAATAATTAAAACTCCTCTTTCTAATAAATTTTTGATCTTACATAATCACATAGAGACTTTAAGTAGATAATTAATATTACTCATACATTCTAAAGATTACTCTTTCTTTTATTGTACCACCAAAGAGCTAAAACTCTGTTTATTTTTTGTGTTTTATTTATATCTTCTATACGAAGTTGTTTTATCAATATCATACATAACATTTTTCTTTTTCTTCGTAATTCTACTTTGATCTTTGAATCTTCGAATCCATCGAAGCTAGAATGTCAAATATCGCGTGTAATAATCAAGAATGCCCTAAAGGCGACGGTTGAAAACGCAAGTCTTTGAAACACTAAAAATACACTGGACAGCAATAGAATTCTAAAAGTAACGCCATAACGTCCTGCGCGTATTAATAGCAGTCCACTGCGTCGTTATCTTTCATTAGTTTTAATTTTTCTGCTCAATACGGTAACGGAAATCGCCGTTCATTTTCGTTAATTAACGGTCGGCCGGCGTTTAATTTTGGCCGCCTCTAATCACTTGTTGCTTCCTGCGAGCTCACCTTAACGATCTGGACGAACAATGACAATGACTGCAAATGGACTCAGTTTCGGAACAGGATGTTGTTTAGAGTCGAGTAAATAATGGGGATGCTAGTGCCGGATGTCGCTTGTTAGTTGTTTAAAATACGTATTTAATTGATTTATATAATCCGCACTCTGAAAGATTTAAATACATTTTGGTTTCTAAGTCTCAGTTTGTTAGTTCCAGAATATTTTAGAATTTTTGAAATTAAATTCTAAAATTTTTGAGTTTTAGAAACAGAACACCAGAACTAGAATATAAGGTAAATAAAATACTTGGTTTAAAAATTTCACAGATTTAACCAAGTTGGGAGAAGTAAAACTCTTGTTATGTTCCATTTCTTTAAGGAGGTGGAAGACAACAAGAGGTTTACTTCTCCCAATTTGAAAATTTTGTTCCATCAAGAAAGTAGCAGAACAAGTATCGATTATATTAAAGCAAGTGTTTTATTTACCTTATATATTATGTAATTTCACTAACAGCCTCGTAAATTCAATAGAACTGTAATAAGTAATTTTGGGCTAAAAATGCTTTGTAAACTATTAACAACATATTTATTGTAATAAAGAGTTAGAAGACACTATTGTCAAAAATTACGAATGCAGATTTTTATGAACTATATAAAGCTGTCACTGTTCTTTTCCTATCTGGTTCTGTCTTCATGTTGTGTATGAGGCCATTTATTCCTGAGTTTTGTTGAAAGGCATATAATTTTTATAGCATTCTTCTTTTATTATCTCATTTGTTAGATTTCGTATTAGCCTTTTTTGTGGTTTATTTCTTTGTATTATTTGTTCTAATTTTTGGTTGTCAATCCATGGATTTTCCTTGGTTCTTTTGAATCTGACATTTCTTTGATTTGTCTCTATTATATCTTGTGATTTTTTGATAGTATCTCGTGAGTTGTATCTTCGGGTTGTTTTGTGTTGCTGGGAAGAATTTAATTTTTTAGTGTAGCACGTCCTACAATACATCCAGCATATTTCCTTATTATAGGAGTAGCCCGATTTTTTTGTAGTGCGACTCTTTCAGAATAAATAGATCTGTTTACGTAGTTTTTTTCCATGGGTTGAAAATCAACAAAAAGTTTTTATAGTGAAAAATATCTTCTAAGTTGGAACTCTGCTTTCTTTGCTCTTGTGGGTACAATACAATACCTTCTCCTTATCCGATAAGGGAAACATCTTTTCTGGAAAACATCATAGATGAAGAACTATGCTTTCCCTAATCTTAGAATTGTCGTGGATGTAAGAATAGTCACGCGAATCTTCAGCTTTTGAAGAAACTCTACTGGCAAAATAATAGATTTGTTTATATTGATCTTAAGTTGTAATTTGTCGACTATTCTTTAAATCTGGAGTGTGGGATAGTAGCCACCCACCCACTCTACATATACATGGACACTACAATAGTGCTTATAAAATTCTAACATTCACATAATTTCTGATTTTGTTTCACGGAACTAAAACACTAACAGTGGTGAACGTACCAAAATATATGTAGGGTGGGAGGGTGGCCTCTATCCCACTTTCCAACCCATAAATCATTCGCAAGTGTTTTACTGAAGAACAATTAAATTGCATGTGGATTTTTGCTAGATTTAACGCGCAAACTTCTTTTTTTCTAAAATTTTTTTTAAGAAATTTGGCGCCTGTTATTTTAATCTGGAGGGTGGGATAGTGGCCACCCACCCACCCTACATATACATTGAAACGTAAGCTAGAATAGTGCTTATTATATCATAACCACATCCACATAATTTCTGATTTTGTTTCAGGAAACTAAAACAGTAACCGTGGTGAAAGTATCAAAATATATGTAGGGTGGGTGGGTGGCCTCTATCCCACCCTTCAACCCATAAATCATTCGCAAGTGTTTTACTGAAGAACAATTTAATTGCAAGTCGATTTATGCTGGAATTAACGCGTAAACTTCTTTTTCCCTAAAACTTTTTTTAAGTAATTTGTCGTCTATTATTTAAATCTAGAGGGTGGGATAGTGGATACCCACCCATCCTATACGTATATTGAAACATAAACTACAATAGTGCTAATACAATCCTAACAACATTTTGATTTTGTTTAAGGGAACTAAAACAATAACCATGTCAAATGTATCAAGATATGTGTAGGGTGGGAGGGTGGCCTATGTCCCACCCTCCAACCCATAAATCATACGCAAGTTTTTTACTGAAGAATAATTTCATTGCAAGTAGATTTATGGTAGATTTAATGGGCAAACTTCAATTTTTCTAAAATTCTCTTTAAAAAAATTGTCGTCTGTTATTTGAATTTAGAGGGTAGGATAGTGGCCACCCACCCACCCTACATACGCATTGAAATTTAATCACAATAGTGCTTATAACATCTTAACAACTTTCACACAATTTCTGTTTTGGTTTAAGGTAACTAAAACAGTATGAGTAGTGAATGTATCAAAATATATGTAGGGTGGGTGGGTGGCCTCTATCCTGACCTTTAACCCATAAATCATACGCAAGTGTATTACTGAATAACAATTTAATTGCAAGCAGATTTATAGTAGATTCAATGCGTAAACTCCTTTATTTTTTAAATTTTCTTTAAGCAATTTGTCGCATGTTATTTAAATCTGAAGAGTGGAATAGTGGCCACCCACTCACCCCACATATACATTGAAACTTAAGCTACAATAGTGCTAATAAAATCCAAACAATAACCACATAATTTCTGATATTGTTTCAGAGAACTAAAACAGTAACAGTGGTAAATGTATTAAGATATATGTAGGGTGGGTGGGTGGCCTCTATCCCACCCTCCAACCCATAAATTATAAGCAAGTGATTTACTGAAGAGCAATTTCATTGCATATAGATTTATACTATATTTAATGCGCAAACTTCTTTTTTCTAAAATTTTCTTTAAGAAATTTGTTGCCGGTTCTTTTAAACCTGGAGTGTGGGATAGTGGCCACCCACCCACCCTACATATACATTAAATATTAAGCTACAATAGTGCTTATATAATCTTAAAACCATCTACATAAATTTTTGTTTTGTTTTAGGAAACTACAACAGTAACAATCTTAAAATTATCAAGAAATTAACTTGTGTAACACTATTTTTGTGATAAGCACGAAAAATTATTATTATTATTATTATTGAAATATGTAGGGTGAGTGGGTGGCCTCTAACTCACCCTCCAACCCAGAAATCATGCACAACTGTTTTAATGAAAAACAATTTCGTGGAAGTAGATTTATATTAGATTTGACGAGTTCCTTTTTCCTAAAATTGTCATTAAACAATTTGTCGCCTGTTATTTAAATCTGGAGGGTGGGATAGTGGCCTCCCACCCACCCTACATATACATTGAAACTTAAACTACAATAGTGCTTACAAAATCTTAATTACATCCACATAATTACTGATTCTCTTTCAGGGAAATGAAACAGTAACAATGGTAAATGTATCAAAATATATGTAGGGTGGGTGGGTGGCATCTATCCAACCCTCCAATCCATAAATCATACGCAAGTATGATTATTAGATAATATTCTTATTTCTGAATCTGAATTTATCAATTCTAAAATATTTTAGAGTTTTCCAACTAAATTAGAATTATGTTTGATGTGCATATATTTAATTTAGTTTATTAAGATAAATATCTTTCATCTATACAAATCGCATAAAATGAAATCATCAACGCCTTGCACCTTTTCACGAAAGGCAGGTGCTCGTGGCAAAATCGAAATGATCTGTTGCGGTCGTTAGGAAAACGGATGCATAATGAGCAAATGGTTATGAATTCTTCTTGGAAACCCTTGGGCGAAGATCGGACGGTTTCGTGTGCCTACCTGGGCCAAACAAAAACACGTGGCCGGTGGGGCCCTTCCATAAACTGACAAGGCTGGTCATTACGTGAGGACCCCGATGGGCAATTGCTTTATTGTAGCCTGAACAGTGATTGACTTACAATTAAACTTAATAACGTCGTAAAACTGACGTCTCTGGTGGAGGGTGTTAGAGGGGGGGGAGGGAGTTTCTTTACTTCGGTCCAGTGATTTCTCTTCGGTGTGTATTAGGGTGGTATTCGTGTTAAGAGGTTTGCAGTGGTCGTAATTTTTAAAGGTGTTTAGTTACAATTCGTGAAGGTAAAGTGAATTTTGACTGTCATGGATTTGATTATTTTCACCATCCGCTTTATTATTGGTAAGTTTTTAACAAACTTTCTAAAAAAAGTCATTCGTTATATATATCATATAATCATTTACAAAATATATTTATAGACCATTTAGTTTTTAAATTACAAATTTAGATTTCTTTGACGAATAAAGCATCTTTATTTACACCTTTAAAGTTTCTAAAAGTGTGAAGAATGGTTGTTAGTGCTTTATTCGTCAAATTAATTTGATCTTCACGTAATTCAATCAATCAATTTATTATATTCATTGCCTATTTTTATTAAAAGAAAAAACAATACTTCTAAAAACAATTTTTGATTGCTTTGATTTCCTAAGAGAAAAAAAACTAATTTTTCATTATATTTATTTTAATAATTGTTTTACTGATTTTTTACAATCAAGTTAATAATGAAGCTGTAATGATGAGATCTAAAGGATCGAAAATCGTGCCAGCAAACCATCTTCTATTATGATAATTAATACTGCACTCAATTTTCAATATTTAATTTGTACATCTTCTATTAGTTTGTTATGAGAAAAGCGTCTATAATTGGTTGAAATAATATATTTTCTAATTAAATTGATAAATATCAACTGTACAAAACTTTTTAAAGCAAGTAAAAATAATATCTAAAAGTATTTTTCTATGTAAATCTAACGCTTGCAATTAAATTCTTTTAATGCTCGTTATAAGATTCTTATCTTAAGTAATCAAAAGCTAGGAACGTCCGTTTCTCTAGGTGTAAATTATAACGCAAGTAGCTTAATGGACAATCAAGTATCATTAATGGCGACTACCTGATTATAAAATGTGGCCAACGTAGTGGTCGGTGTCAAGTTTCATCACATGTGAATGCTCGGGCATTAATCCGTCGCATTTATTTTTAATCGGTTTAAACGTTTCTAAACGCGTCACGCTTCTCAAGTACCGTTACGCAATATATTTCTTACGCGTAGATAATAATTAAACACTTTGGAAATTTTAGATTTAGGAAAAATTGAAAATGTAGATGATGGATGTTCAATTTTTATTCTAAAAATTCTTTTGAACTTAAGGAGTGCTTCTCAAAATGCGATGGTAATTGGTCAAAACGTTTCTAAACGTGTTAGGTTTTTTTAAATACGGTTACACAATGTATTTCTTAAGTGTAGTTAGTAATTAAACACTTTGGAAATTTTAGATTTAGGAAAATTAAAAAGGTGTTCAATTTTTATTCTAAAAATCCGTATTAACTTGTAGTAGTTGTTTCTCAAAATGTGATTGTAATTAATCTAAACGTTTCTAAACTTGTTACGCTTCTTAGATACTATTACGAAATATATTTCCAATGTTTAGATTATAATTAAATACTTTTGAATTATTAGCTAGTTGCTTCTTGAAATGTTGGGTTAAGATTTTGCTTACGTGAACATGAAAATTTTTTAGCTGTAGAGAAAATACTGTTTTTCTTCCAAGCTATTTCTGAATAGCGATAGGATCTACTAACGTATTTTTGATTTGACTATGTTCGAAAATCTAGCTGTATAAACATTGATCTAGTTTCGACTTACGTGAAGATTTAGATCTTTCCATTCTTCACAAGTTTATTTGTTAGCTAAAAAAAATACTAGGTAAATAGTTTCAATAAATAATCAAATCTTATGGTCATATTTGAGCAAAAAAAACCGTATAGTCAAAATTCAAATAAAAAAAACTTTTTTTAAAGTCGATCCAAGGATAGATAATTAAAATTTTTCGACCATATTATTATTTTTATTTCCAAATATGTGTTTTTGGATAGAAGCATAGATCTTTTTCTGTGTCCAAGGACGCTGTCTCAAGCCAGAACATTCGCCCTATCGCTACAACTTCTGTTTGAGTGTAACTTGGCCCAGAATAGGGCAGCCCTGTTATTTACGAAAGGCTTCTCCTTTGTCAGCACATTTTTGTTAACTTTTCTTGATTAGATCATCTTGGATTAGAACATCGAGACTGATTTTAATATCTGTACGGATGTTGATACTTTTGTCTTTAATCCTCATGTCATTTATTTTTTGGGCACCAATGAGTATTTCTATAAGTTAGGATAATCGTGAAGTAATTCTCCAGAAGTATTTTTATTTTCAGTTTCAGTTCGACACTTATATGCCTGCTCCCGCCTCTGTTCTGTTTCTTTTTTTTGTGAATCATATCTACTTTAGCAGCTGTAGGATATTGTAGAATGTAGTGACTTTTGGAAAGGTTAACAGAAATGGCACGGTCTTGACATCTTCCTTGAAGAGTATTTTTTTGAATCGTTTCTCGTAAAATTATCCATTTCTTCCTTTAATTATTAAGACACCACAACTCGTTATCTTTTTTTGTACATTTGAAAATGATCAGGAATGATCGAAACACGTGTCAGGCAACTGAAAATAAATATATGGAAATTAACATCGAAATTACATATCTCGTTCCATTAAAAGTGTTGCTCAACCAGTAGCAATTCATTATCTTTAAGTCTGAGTACTGCACTTATAACCATCTCCTGGTTATAAGTGTAAGTCCAAGAGTGAAAGTGCTTACATTGCTACCATCAACGTGGTATGAATGGCTCTAGTGATTTCCACACTCGCTATACGTTGTATCTTCTTAATATTCCTAATTGCAGTTTTGATTTTAACACTAAACCTCCATACAACTAACTGATGCGTTTGTTAGTAGAGCTTAAATCACAGAGTAATTTTGGATGTAAGCCTCCAATATTCTTTCACGGCATTCCAGAAATGTATCCCTTTTGTAAGTCTCCAGTTCATAAGTCCAAAGGAGGAAGTGCTTACATGGTTACCATCAGGGTGCTGTAAATTCCAACACTTGCTAGAATTTGAATCTGCTTAATTCTACTCATTTCAGTTTTGATTTTAATTCTAAGCCTCCATACAACTATCTGCTTTGTTAGTAGAAGATGAACAACCTTCGAGTGATTTTTGATGTAAACTTCCAATATTTTTACACGGCCCTCCAGAAATCTAGATTTCCTTTTTGTATCTTAGTCTGTAAGTCTTCAGTTCAATTTGGGAAATTAGTGCTGTGATGTCTGCAAATTAAAAGAGGTATTTAGAGGCATTAAAGTACAGAGGATCCAGGTTATAGATACCAAAGCAGAAGATGTTGTATAGTAAAGGAGATATAGGGGATCCCTGGGGTAGACCTTGTACAGGAGTAAAGGGAGGGGAGTAGGAGTTGTTGATTTTGACTTTAAGGGATCTGTTGGAAAGGAATTGCTTGATAATGAAGATAATATGTGTCGGAATCTTGAGGAGGTAGCATTTGTATAACAGACCTTGATGCCACACATAGTCAAAGACTTTTTGTATATTCAGTAGTAAGGCGGCTGATAAATTTCCTTCAAGGTGTGTTTTTTGGATGTTTGAGGGAAGGATGGTAAGTGGATCGATTTAGGAGGAAGCCAAATTGGTAGTTTGGAATGCGGTCACGGATGAGGGATAGTATTTTGTTTTTAAGGAGTAATTTGTAGAGTTTTCCAAGGACAGGAAGTGTCAATCAGTATTAAAAAAAAAACTAATAATTTAGAAAAATTTGAAAAAAATATTTGATATTATGGATAAGACTACCAAATTGAGGATATTTTAAATTCAAAACAAATTTTTCTTCGATTTGATTTTAATTATTATCTCAGATTTTAGGAAACTCTTAATTGAGATTTTTTCAAACTCTTCAATTTTAAGTTACTACATTTATATTTTGTTGATTTTTCTTCGATTTGATTTTAATTATTATCTCAGATTTTAGGAAACTCTTAATTGAGATTTTTTCAAACTCTTCAATTTTAAGTTACTACATTTATATTTTGTTGATTTTTTATTGATTTTGTATAAAAGAGGGAACTCGTTAAGTTAATAAATAAACAAATAAATTCTTACTTCATTTACCTCAAACTTCTCTAAAACATTCTCTTTAATTCCAGAGTTTCCCAACAATTTCTTTTCGATTATTTGCTTTATTTTTAGCAGATAGTTTTAATAATTACGTTTCAAAAATTTTTCATTTTTAGTTCTGCCATATTCCATGAATTATCTGTGAGGGTTTTATAATTTTGCAGAACCGTCTCTTTAAAAGTTATAGATTCTTTTAGAATTTTTATCTTTAATTTTTCAAAAAGTTCTTGCCTTTTTCCCCAATATTAGAAAATTTCTAAACTTAAGATCAAAAATTCTAGTATAATCTATTTTTTCGTCATTATTTTTTTATTATTATTGGAATTGACCAGAAAATTTTATTACAAAATTTCCAACATTTTTTCAACTTTTCTCAAAGGTTCTACAATTTTCCAATAATATTTCATAAAGACTTCTACAATTTCCTGTATATATTCTTCAATTTCAAAGTTTTTTCAACAATTTCTTCAAATTGAGTATCTCTTTTTACTCTTGTAATTTCAAGGGTCCAAGATTACTCTTAAATATTTACAGTACAACACCAACACTGCATTATTTAGATTGACTAATAGATCATTTTTTTTATTTCACTGCCTTGAAAATGTTCTACATCATATTTCAAATCTTTCACAATGAACTATGTAGGATTATCAGGTCATCTAGTTTCCTTAACTCCATTATCGAATAATTCAAAAACATGACTAGAAAACTAGTTTCATTAGATTCATTTCCATCCATCCATACAACTGTTGCATTTGTTAATAGAAGTTGAACAACCGCAATGTAGAGCCGAACAACAGAGAGATCTTCGATGTAAGCTTCCATTATTCTTTCACGGCGCTCCAGAAATCTATGTTTGCTTTTTGTATCTTAGTCTGTAAGTCTTCTAAGATTACTCTTAAATATTTACAGTACAGCACCAACACTGCATTAGTTAAATTGACTAAAAGATCATTTTTTTATTTCACTGCCTTGAAAATGCTTTACATCAGTTTTCAAATCTTTCACAATGAACTTTATGTAGGATTATCAGGTCATCTAGTTTTCTTAACTCCATTATCGAATAAATCTAAAACATGACTAGAAAACCAGCTTCATTGGATTCATTTAGTGTCATACCATCACCGATTACGATGTTTCACAAAAGAGGAGATAGTTCTTATCTCTATAGACAAGCTCCGCTCACTTTTGCTATATCGGCTTCTCTTTTGAAAGTTGGACTGTTTTGTTGCTCAACATTTTTTTATCGATTTCTTTAGCACCACTATTTTGCAGATTTTTATCATATTTATAGATACAAAAGGAACCTTTAAAAAATCTAACTACAAGGCCTTTTTTTATGTTATGTTTATTAGCACCTCTTCTATATAGCGATCACAAAGCTTCTCCAATTATTACTGATGAAGGTTTAAATTAAATTACACTTGTTTATTTCACAATTTTTCTATATTTACTGGACTAGTGAAACAAACAAGTATACTTTAATTTAAACCGTTATCAGTAATAGTTCAAAAAGTTTGACCAAGTGATAAATGAGAAAGTCATTCAAGAAATATTCTCCAATTATTTTATCAAACACTAAGTAAGATCTATTGCTCTAATTAGTAATTTGGTATGGTTGTAGTTTTACTTTTGCTTAGTTTGGGTATAAATATCACCACAATTATCCTTTACTTTAAAGAAAAACAGCAGTAAGCATTGTTGTTGTTCTTGTTTTTTTTTTAATTATTTGTATTATTACATTATTTAAATGATCCAGTCCTCAAATGAGTTGGGCTGGATAGATATGACTCATTCTTGAAAAGAGAAAATTATTAAATAACTCATGTCGTCTTTGATTCTGTCACAATACTAAAAGCTAAATCATACTTACAAAGAATCTGAAAATTGGCCTATTTTTTTCTAGAACTTCTGTTTTCTAACCTTTCTAACCGTGTGGAAACTGAGGATTTTTAATAGATTTTAATAGGTTTTGGATCTTTTGATCATTATCTTTTAAATAAAACGTTTTAAAATTCTTTAGTTTGCTGTAGAAAATTGATTGAAAGAAAGAAATGTTTTCGTAATTTAAATTTATTATCTTTTTATTTTTTGGCTGCAGTTGTATTAAAAAATATATTTCTTTTACTCGAATTATTCAAAAGTTGTTCTCCGTAATTTCCTAGAATTAATCTTCTATGCGTTAAAGATTCCAAAATTTTCCTGAAAGTTTTTCACCAACTTCTCATTAAATTTTTTAAGAGCTTTCCATTCTGATGTAAGAAAAATGTATTAAGTTAAATTAGAAACTCATCTAGCGAACTCTTGACCTACCTCAAAAGCTTTTCTGCGTGATTTCTTAGAATTAATCTTCTATACCTTGAAGATTCCAAAATTCCTGAAAAGTTTTCACCAAATTCTCATTATTTTTTTTAAGAGTTTTCCATTCTGATGTAAGAAAAATGTATTAAGTTAAATTAGAAACTCTTGACCTACCTCAAAAGCTTTTCTGCGTGATTTCTTAGAATTAATCTTCTATACCTTGAAGATTCCAAAATTCCTGAAAAGTTTTCACCAAATTCTCATTATTTTTTTCAAGAGTTTTCCATTCTGATGTAAGAAAAATGTATTAAGTTAAATTAGAAACTTATCTAGCGAACTCTTGACCTACCTCAAAAGCTATTCTGCGTGATTTCTTAGAATTAATCTTCTATACCTTGAAGATTCCAAAATTCCTGAAAAGTTTTCACCAAATTCTCATTATTTGTTTCAAGAGTTTTCCATTCTGATGTAAGAAAAATGTATTAAGTTAAATTAGAAACTCACCTAGCGTACTCTTGACCTACCTCAATAAACGATGAATTAACGTAGGTCAGGAGTACGCTAGTACAACATACACTTTATTGAGGTAGGTCAAGGGTACGCTGGGCAGAGAACGGTTTCGTAGGGTAGGTCAAGAGTACGCTTGATATAAACTTTAAAACTGTAAATGATGCTAGTTGATGATATTATTTATTATATTTATGATAATACGTTTAAAAAATCCATAGAAAATCATTAATAAACAAACAAATAAACAACAAATTTTTTAAAGTAATGGATATTTTAAATCGTTATAAAAATTAAACATTAAGAAACAATAATTAACGTAGTAGTTAACCAACTTCGTAATCAAGATGTATCACAAAGTAACGGCTTCAACAATCAATCAAGTAATTAACGTAGTTTCTAATTTTAATAATGTATTTTTTTTGGTATTATGTAACTTCTGGCCTTCTTGCATTAGATTTCAATTAAAAAATTATTAATTTTTGCGGCTTCTACTTCGTTATACATGTTTGAGTATAAATAAAACACTTTGTAACTTTGTTTGTATAAGTTACAAAGTATTTTATTTAAATTAAAAAATTGGTTTTTACTTTTCAAAAATTGTTGGTCTCATTTATTTGAACACTAAAATTTCTATGATCAGGTGATCGATATTTTCTTTCAAATGCATCAGGGAAGTTGGTCTAAACTTTTGATTTATGATAAGCCCGCAGGAAATGTTCGTTGTGATTAAATCAGGATTTTTATCACCTCCTAGAGATCAAATTGCATGGGAAAATTTTACTTTGATTAGCATCCTGGGGTTTTACTTCTTGTACCAATTAAATGTTAAGTAAGATAAAAACTATGCATATAGGTAAGACTTGTTTGCAAAGTTTTAATCCAGCAATTTTAATATCAAAAATAGGCGAGAATATTTCATATAGATAAGAGTTGTTTGCAAAATTTTAAACCAGCATTTTAATATAAAAAAGGCGAGATTATGTCATTGAATTACTGACAACGAAAAACAGGAAAACATTAAAAATGGAAAGGCACCAGAAAAGGATAGAGTAGCAATGGAAATGCTAGAAAAATTGGACAAAGAAGGGCTTGAAATTTTACTAGAAATAATAAACAAGGTATGGCAAGAAGAGAAAATTGCATCTGGGTGAACAGAAATATTATTGGTAACAATTGACAAGAGCAGAGAATAACATAAATTTACTGAAAAAATCTTGGAACAATTAATTGAGAGAAGAACAACAAAATACTACACGATGCACAAAATGGATTTAGGAGGGGAAGAAGTATCCAAGATAAGATGTTCACACTAAAACAAATCACCGCACTAAAGTTTCTTCATGGAACCCGTCTTAGTTTTATATAGTCGGTGTAGCTTTTTAGGGTAATTCTTTCCAATCGGGTTTTTGTGCAATACTCCAGCGTTTTATTAAAAACTCATCAATTTTCTTAGTCAGTTTTTTGCTTAGATTGTTGCGTTTTATTTTCTTTTCTCGTTTTAGTTTCTCATCCAGCCAAGTCCTTATTTTACCATAAATTTGCTGCTTGTCGAGTTTAATGGCATTTCAGGTGATGCAAGTTTTTTGTGAGTTGCTCTAGAGTTTAGTGCAAGTCGGGTTTTGTGCAATACTCTAGCGTTTTATTTTCTTCTGCTCATCAATTCTCTTCCTCGTTTGGCCGAGTTCCTTATTTCAGTAAAAATTTCCCTCTTTTCAAGATTAGTTTGTATGATTATTCAATTGAGGAGATGAGAGCCTTTGTTAGAATCAATAAAAGACTTTTGACATATACCTGCATCCTGGAGTTTCCAACTGGTTGCGTTTACTTCAGTAAAAAAAATTATTGTTTTTTTTAGATCTTTCAAGTTTCTCGTCTAGGTTATAATATACCCTCTTGTTATAGGATCAAAATAAATAACTTACGAATGTATTTTGGAGAACATTCCATTTTAGATTATGTTGTCTTTGATTCGGTTATAATGCTGAAAGTTTAATGCCAGTCTTCTTTAGAAGGAATATAAATGCTGGTATGTTTTACATCCAAATCTTGCAGTTTGGGAAACTAGTTTCAATGAGTGAGAACATTCTATTTTGGATTAGGTTGTCTTTGATTCAGTTATAATGTTGACAACATAATTCCAATCTTCTTTATATATTGAAAAACATCTACGAACGCCATCCTCTAAGCGGTGGCCAGATATCGGATATGATGAAGAGATTAGAGCCTTTGTTGGTGTCAATGAAAGACTTTTGACATGTCTGCGTTCTGGAGTTTCCAGCTGATTGCGTTTACCTCAGTAAAGATTTTTTATTGGGTTTTCTTAGATCTTTCTTAGTTTCTCGTCTAGGTTATAAAATGCCCTCTTGATATAGGATCAAAATAAATAACTTGCGTATATATTTTGGAACACATTTTTTTTTTTGATTAAGTTGTCTTTGATTCTGTTATAATGTTGAATGCTTAATGCCAGTTGACTTTAGAAGAAATATAAATGTTGGTATGTTTTTCATCTTCAGCTTTCTTGCAGTTTGTACCTTTAATAGATCTTTTAGGTTCACTGCTTTCACCTGCTACTTAATTTTAGTCTTGCGGCTATGGTTATGAAAAATTTTCTATGATGTCTCAAGCTGTAAACTGATCTTAATTTTATGAACTTGGTTGAGCACTTAATGGCAATTTCAGTTTGTAAAGATGCGTTTAATTATGCATTTGTCTGTTCCAAAATTTAGTAGATATTATTTTTCAATTGAGGAGATAAGAGCCTTATAAGTTTTTCATCAAATCTTCAGCTTTCTTGCAGTTTGGAAAAACGAGTTTCCATAAGTACTTTTAATAGATTTTCCAGTTTCACTGGTTTCATTATTCCAACCTGTTGCTTGCGGCTGTGGTTATGAAAAATTTTCTATGATGCCTCAAGTTGTAATTGATCTTAATTTTATGCACATGGTTGAGCACTTAATGGCAATTTCAGTTTGTAGAGATGCGTTTAATCATACATTTGTCTCTTCCAAAATTTAATGGATACGATTTTTCAATTGAGGAGATAAAAGCCTTTATAAGTTTTTCATCAAATCTTCAGCTTTCTTGCAGTTTGGAAAAACGAGTTTCCATGAGTGCTTTTAATAGATTTTTTAGGTTTACTCCTTTCATTATTCCAAACCTGTTACTTAATTTTAGTCTTGTGGCTGTGGTTATAAAAAAACATTTTCTATGATGTCTCAAGTTGTAAACTGATCTTAATTTTATGCGCTTGGTTGAGCATTTATTGGCAATTTCAGTTTGTAGAGATGCGTTTAATCATACATTTGTCTCTTCCAAAATTGAATGAATATGATTTTTCAATTAAGGAGATACGAGCCTTTGTAAGTAACAATGCAACACTAAATAACCTCTATCTACATTCCAGGTTGTTAGTATTAAACTTCTTGTAATTATTTTAATAAAGTTAAATCTTTATTGGTTTTTCTTAGATTTTTAAAGTCTTTCGTGCAGGTTTTAGTTTTAACATTAGCTCTTTTAATCTAAATAAAATGTTGTTGGACGCATACAACTCACAAATACCTTTTGGAGATTGTTTTTGCCTTCAATCCATGTTTGTGTTAACAAAATTTCTCCTTAATCGCCCCTGCTGTTACCTGACCTTTTTATACAGTCGGTGAAGCTCTTAATGGCAATTCCAGTCAGTTGTCTGCTCAGAGTGTTGCGTTTTCTTGAAAGCTCTTCTTGCCTCTTTTCTCGTCCAATTAAGTTCTTGTTTTACCATAAATTTGCTTCTTCTCCAGTTTAATGGGCATAACTTTGCATTTGAGGTAATGAAATGGCATTTGAAAGTTGCAGTGCAAGACTGAAAGTCAGTTTGCAAACTTAGGTTTAAACATTCGCTCCTGTATCTAAAGAAAATGTCGTTTGGCACATATAATGAACATATAAGTTTTTGGAGATTATTTTAGCCTTGAATCTGTGACAATCGCAATGTTCACAAAACTTTCTCCATGATTCGCTGAAGCTCTTAATGGCAATTCCAATCAGTTGTCCGCTTAGAGTGTTGCATTTTATTGAGAGCTCTTCTTCCCTCTTTTTCTCATCCAGTTGAGTCTTTATTTTACCATAAATGTTCTTCCTCTAGAGTGTAGTGGATATGACTTTGCATTTTAGATGATAAAAGGGCCTTTATTACTTGAGTGGGTACGACTTTGGATTTGAGATGATGAGAGGACCTTTGTAAGTTGCAGTTCAAGACTACTGATTCAGTTTGCAACTTTTCTATTAATTCCAATAAAGTTTTCTTTCGCAGATCTTTGCTGATTTTCCATAAATTTCTCATCTAGGTTATAACATACTCACTTGGTATATGGTCAGAAGAAAAGGTTTTTTGAACCTAGGCTTACGGATATATTTTGGAAAATATTATTATTTACCTTGCGTCTGTGACTGTGTTCACAAAACTTCCTCTACGATAAATTTTCTATTTATTCCAATAATGTTCTTTTTCGTAGGACTTTGTTGATTTTTTCTAAATTTATCATCTAGGTTATAACATACCCACCTTCTATATGATCAGAATAGCAGTTTGCTTATGGATATGCTTTGGAAAATCGTATTTTTTACTTTGCGTCTGTGGCTATTTTCACAAAACTTTCTCCCTGGTTATACCTTTTATTACCTGACTTTTTTATGGCGTAGCTAAAACTCTTAAGGGCAATTTAAATCAATTTCTTCCCTAAGGTGTTATGTTTTATCGAATGCTTGTCTTCTCTCCTTCCTCATCTGGCTACGTGTCTTATTTCAAAAATTAAATTTACCTTTTCCCAAGTATGAGTTTGAATTTGGTTTACAAATACCAATAATATTATCAATGTAATTGTATCAAGAGTGATTTTCTGAACATTTGGTTTTGTTTCATAATACCTATTGCCTATATAAGTGTCAAGTTTATACAATCTGGATTAGGAGTGTTTGATAACCAAGAAATATCGATTTTTTTGAACATTTGGTCTTTGCTTCATATCACATATTATCTATAATAGTGTCAAGTTTGTACTATCAGGATTAGGAGTATTTGATGACCAAGGAAGAAATTAATGTTACATTTAAATTGTTGATGCACATGTTTTAAAATCCTACGCTGTGATTTAAGAAAGATTAATTACATTCACGCCCTTATGTGCCATGATTAAATAATAACTTCCTGTGTGTATCAAGTAAATTATGTTTTAAGTGATTTATGTTTGAACCTGCCACCATTAATTATAAGAAGCAGATGCAGGGAAAAAACTGAACACCATATGAAGGAGATCACAGTTTTTTTTAATTTGTCGAATAGCTGAAAGATTGGGATTGTAATTAATCTTCTAGGAAGGCGAGTTATCATAACATTTCAAAAAATATGTCGTGGTAGAATAATTGCTATTAAAAAATTAGAAGATAGTGAAGGTGATGATAGAAATCACGTGAAGAGTGAAAAAAAGAATAGAAAAAATATTTATTCTTTATTGTCTTTTCTTCTCCTGCTTACAAAATTACAAAAAATATTATATGATATAAAAAAATAAACAATAATTTAGGATACAGGAGTCACGGGCGGAGTTCACTGTTAACCAATGTTCTTCCACTCAAACCTACGTTCTTCCTTAGGCAGGTGACTTTTGCCATTTTCGGAGTTCTTTTTAACTATTTATGAGCTCTATTCTGTCCCTTTTGTGGGATATTCACTACTTAGTTTTCTTAAAATCAATCAATAATTTAAAGAAAATATATGTCACCCAATTGATATATAAGGGCCAAATGTAATCAATAAATTGTGTGAGAGAAACAGGCTGTACTTCTGGTGTAAAAGAAGGTTTGATAGCCTCTACAATTAGGTATTATTTTTTTTATGGATAATATCTTCAAAATTAGTATTTTTGTTGCATATATAGACTAGAGTGACAGTTATTCAAAGAAGTAAAACAACACAGTTAAGAGGGCTTCATTCAAAGTTATAATCATTACATACACGATTAATTGCTATACAAGGCCCAAATTAAATCACTGCATGAGAGAAACTGGTTCTACTTCTGTTATAAAAAAATTTTAAGTGGAAGCCTCCACAATCAAGTATTTAAAACGAGTATTTTTGTCGCATATTTATAGTCTAAGGTGACAGTTAACCCACGCTCAAATCAAAACATACGCACTGAATAAATTAATAATTACAGACCATTCCTTTACTTTTTAATTGATACAGTATTGCAGTCTTGAATTCCTCCTTAATTAATAAATTGCTTCTCGTGATTATGTCACTCCTGATCGAAACTACATGACAGAATCAAAAATTCAATTCTAACGAAGCAACACTCTAATACATTTCATCTACTTTTATGAAATATCTTGTATGTATTGAAAAACATCTACGGACGCCATCCTCTAAGCGATTGCCTGACATCGGAAATGATGCATTGCTCCGATAAAGAAAGCGACTTAACAAGAAAACAGGAAACCAGGAGCGATTAGTAAAAATTCACAGTGAATTTGTAGGATGTGAAGGCAGGATAAGATTGTCAGCATGTCATACCAATCATGATGGATGGAAACACTTTAAGAAATAATTGAGCATCGATAAATATAACAAACTGGCTTATATTTATTGATGCTCAATTAATTCATAATTATGAAAAAACTAACAATTTAAACATAGGTAATGTGTTGTAAAATAAAAATGATTTAAAGCTGTTTTTTTATATAGATTTTGTCTGTTTTAAAACAATCGTTAGTATAAATTAGTAATTGTGGAGGATCCATAATACTTCTCCTATATTTTTTTCGAAAACTATGAGGTTTATGCAAAAAGTCAATTCTTAATAATTTGACTTAACAATTTTGATTTCTTTATAATTACTTGTTATAAAAATTTAATGTAACTCCTTTAATTTATTAGCAATAGGCCAAAACTTTATAGAAATATGTTTTATTACAAATTATTCAATTTTTTATTCTTAAACTTTCTTAAACTTCAAAATTTGTTTGAATTAATCTATTAAATTTTGCAATAATGTTACGTTTATTTATGTTTTACAACTTGCAATTAAAACCCTCGCTTATATTTTACTGATTGGAGGGTGGGTTAGAGGCCACCCACCCACCCTACATATACATACAAATTTCAATTACTGATTGCCTCACGGTTTGTAGTAAAATTAATTACAAAACTCTTTGAGTAAAAAAGAAATCCAAAAGGTAAAATTTTTGAGTGATTAAATTATTAAAATTTTTATGCACAATGGGTGGGCAGAAATTAAATCTACATTAAGTACTATTACTTATAGAAGATATATTAAAACTTAAATTTGGATTATGTTTTATTTTTATTACAAACAAGGTTTTATTGTTTTGTAAGCAGCAAATTCATCAACGATTAGTATTTAAAGTTATCATGTATATGTAGGGTGGGTGGGTGGCCTCTATCCCACCCTTCAATCACTAAAACATAAGCGAGGGTTTTAATTAAAAACTGTAAAATTTAAATAAACACAAAATAATTACAAATTTTAGAGATTTATTCATAAAGCTATTTCAAATAATTTTTGATGATGTTTTACTGATTGGAGGGTGGGATAGAGGCCACCCACCCACCCTACATATACATATAAATTTCAATTACTGATCGTCGCGCGGTTTGGAGTAAAATTAATTACAAAACTTTTTGAATAAAAAAGAAATTCAAAAACTAAAATTTTTGAGTGGGTAAATTATTAGAATTTTTATGCATGATGGGTGGGCAGAAATTAAATCTACATAGGTGAGATCAGTTATAGAAGATAATTTATATTAAAACTTAAATTTGGATTGTGATTTATTTTTTATTACAAACAAGGTTTTATTGCTTTATACGCAGCAAAATCAACATCGATTGGTATTTTAAGTTTTAATGTATATGTAGGGTGGGTGGGTGGCCTCTATCTCACCCTCCAATCGGTTAAACATAAGCGAGGGTTTTAATTAAAAGTCGTAAAATATAAATAAACACAAAATAATTACAATTTTTAGAACTATATTCATACAAATTTTTCAAATAATTTTTGATGATGTTTTACTGATTGGAGGGTGGGATAGAGGCCACCCACCCACCCTACATATACATATAAATTTTAATTACTGATCGCCTCGCGGTTTGGAGTAAAATTAATTACGAAACTTTTTGAGTAAAAAAGAAATTCAAAAGGTAAAATTTTTGAATTTGGAAATTATTAAAAATTTGATTAATGATGGGTGGGCAGACTTTTAGTTTAAATCAGATAAAATAATCTATAGATAGTCATTTATATTTAAACTTAAATTTTGATTTTGTTTCATTTTATTTGCATAAAGGGGTTTTATTGTTTTTAGCAGCAAAATCATGAACGATTAGTATTTAAAGATTTCATGTATATGTAGGGTGGGTGGGTGGCCTCTATCCCACCCTCCAATCAGTGAAACATAAGCGAGGGTTTTAATTAAAAGCTGTAAAATTTAAATAAGCACAAAATAATTACAAATTTTAGAGATTTATTCATAAAG
This sequence comes from Ontholestes murinus, assembly GCA_963969525.1. NCBI lineage: Eukaryota > Metazoa > Arthropoda > Insecta > Coleoptera > Staphylinidae > Ontholestes > Ontholestes murinus. The sequence goes on along the minus strand of OZ018387.1, from coordinate 17,519,151 downwards.
ATATTTCAAATAATTTTTGATGATGTTTTACTGATTGGAGGGTAGGATAGAGGCCGCCCACCCACCCTACATATGCATATAAATTTAAATTAGTGATCGTCGCGCGGTTTGGAGTAAAATTAATTACAAAACTTTCTGAATAAAAAAGAAATTCAAAAGGTAAAATTTTTTATTGAGTAAATTATTAAAATTTTTAAGAATGATGGGTGGGCAGACATTAAATCTACATTAGATAAGATTAGCTATAGAAGGTCATTTAAACTTAAATTTGGATTATGCTTTATTTTTTATTACATAAAAGGTTTTATTGTTTTGTAAGCAGCAAAATCATCAACAATTAGTATTTATAGTTGTCATGTATATGTAGGGTGGGTGGGTGGCCTCTATTCCACCCACCAATCAGTAAAACATAATCGAGGGTTTCAATTAAAAGCTGTAAAATTTAAATAAACACAAAATAATTACAATTTTTAAAGATTCATTCATACAAATTTTTCAAATAATTTTTAATGATGTTTTATTGATTGAAGGGTGGATAGAGGCCACCCATCCACAGTACATATACATATAAATTTCAATTACTGATCGTCGCGCGGTTTGGAGTTAAATTAATTACAAAACTTTTTGAATGAAAAAGAAATTCAAAAGGTAAAATTTTTGAGTGAGTAAATTATTAAAATTTTCATGCATGATGGGTGGGCAGATATTAAATCTATATTAGATAAGATTAGCTATATCATTTATATTTAAACTTAAATTTGGATTTTGTTTTATTTTTTTATTACTTCCAAGATTTTATTGTTTTGTAAGTAGCAAAATCATCAAAGATTAGGATTTAAAGTTTTCATGTATATGTAGGGTGGGTGGGTGGCCTCTATCCCACCCTCCAATCAGTGAAACATAAGCGAGGGTTTTAATTAAAAGCTGTAAAATTTAAATAAGCACAAAATAATTACAAATTTTAGAGATTTATTCATAAAGATATTTCAAATAATTTTTGTTGATGTTTTACTGATTGGAGGGTAGGATAGAGGCCGCCCACCCACCCTACATATGCATATAAATTTAAATTAGTGATCAACGCGCGGTTTGGAGTAAAATTAATTACAAAACTTTCTGAATAAAAAAGAAATTCAAAAGGTAAAATTTTTTATTGAGTAAATTATTAAAATTTTTAAGAATGATGGGTGGGCAGACATTAAATCTACATTAGATAAGATTAGCTATAGAAGGTCATTTAAACTTAAATTTGGATTATGCTTTATTTTTTATTACATAAAAGGTTTTATTGTTTTGTAAGCAGCAAAATCATCAACGATTAGTATTTAAAGATTTCATGTATATGTAGGGTGGGTGGGTGGCCTCCATCCCACCCTCCAATCAGTAAAACATAAGCGAGGGTTTCAATTAAAAGTTGTAAAATTAAAATAAACACAATAATTACAAATTTTAGAGATTTATTCATAAAGATATTTCAAATAATGTTTGATGATGTTTTACTGATTGGAGGGTAGGATAGAGGCCACCCACCCACCCTACATATACATATAAATTTCAATTACTGATCGTCGCGCGGTTTGGAGTAAAATTAATTACAAAACTTTTTGAATAAAAAAGAAATTCAAAAAGTAAAATTTTTGAATGTGTAAGTAATTAAAAATTTAATTAATGATGGGTGGGCAGACTTTTAATCTAAATTAGATAAGATTAGCTATGGAAGGTCATTTATATTTAAACTTAAATTTTAATTTTGGTTTATTTTATTTGCATAGAGGGTTTTATTGTTTTGTAAGCAGCAAAATCATCAACGATTAGTATTTAAAGTTATCATGTATATGTAGGGTGGGTGGGTGGCCTCTATCCCACCCTCCAATCGGTAAAACATAAGCGAGGGTTTCAATTAAAAGCTGTAAAATTTAAATAAACACAAAATAATTACAATTCGTAGAGATTTATTCATACAAATTTTTCAAATAATTTTTGATGATGTTTTACTGATTGGAATGTGGGATAGAGGACACCCACCCACCCTAGATATACATATTAACTTTAATTACTGATCGCATCGTGGTTTGGAATAACATTCCTACGTAACGTTTATGGAAAAATTTCTCAAGGCAAACATACAAATTCTTCTTAGAAAACCATTTACGTTTTTTTTATTATTCGCAAAATTATTCCCGGATTTGCTTTATATGTCAGATAAGGATTTTTTAATGAAGCCAAATGTTATAAAATAAAACCACCGAGAACAAGTCTGCCAGCATTTTCGGTATAATTATGTGGTAACATAATAGAGGAGCTAATGGTTAAGGTTCTGGCGAATTTGTTGTTTGTTGCTGTCAAATTATGAGTGATGATGAGGTTCCCGTTGTGGACTGTTATTAAAAATTCGAAGAAGAAATTTAATGGTTTTGTTGTTAATGATAGACAACATGAGAAATATAAAGATTTGATTTTGATTACTAATTTGTAGTTCAGAAAATATCGAATTTATTTTTCATCGAAATAAACCAACAATAGTGATCGAAATAATTATTTAATTAGTGTTTAGTTGGAACCACGTTATCTTTCTCCCGTGTTTTAGTGTATTTTAGTGTATTTTATGTAGATGTAAATAAAGGATCTCCCCCATCACTCTAAAGCGTTATTAGTTATATTTTTTGGAAATGCATTTTAGAGCATTTACTCATTACATAATCAAGATATGCATGAATTTAAATTACTCATATTTGAGCACGCAGTTTCGCGAGGATTTTTGTTCACGGTAACAGTTCAGCTTAAATCTTCCAATTTTCTAACGACTGTTGCCTAAAGAAGACCAATGCGACTTTGTTGAAATATTGCAAAAAAGTAGTTTTCAGTTAATTTCATTAATTTTTATTATATTTTATTTCAGGAATGTGGTGGATGATGGTGTCAGTGACGGCGATAGTGGGTGTAGCTGTAGAGGCGAGGATCCCATGCGAGGAAGCCCGGATGAAGTGCGCCTACCGGATGGGCTGCGGGATGGCCCTCCAGAATTACCTAGTTGGGTGTTCCTCTGTACTCCAAGGACCCGCAGACCACTGTCCGGAAATCTGCCAACACTCCCTCATCGCCCTCACCTCGACCGAGGAAGGGAAGAAGCTCATGCAGGTACGTAACACCATACCCTAACCACCCTCAGAATCTGATACCATCCCTATCATCAATCAACAGTGCGAATGCAACGACGAGTTTTGCGAGGAATCCAAGCGCAGGGTGGACATCTGCAGGCCGACCGTGATGAGGGCCAACCGGAACGAAACCGTCGTCTCCTGTACGGTGGCGCAGTGGATCTGCGCGGCCGACGCGCTCTGTTCGACGGCTCTAGATTACTACAACAGATTCTGCAAGTCGATGTTCCACGGTAGGAAATGCACGCATAGGTGCATGAACTCGATCTCGATCCTCAGGAGGCAGGAGAAGGCGGCCAAGCTGAAGACGTGCAAGTGCGACGGGCACGAGGATTACGATTGTCCGCGCATCCAGAACAACATGGCGAGGCTGTGCTTCCACAAGAAGATACCTGATGATGTGACTACAATAGGTGATACGGAAACGAACGTGATCAGGCACAGTGTACAGACTGTTAGTGGCGGTGTCTGGTTGAGACCTTTCGCGGCTTTAACGGTGGTTATGCTAATCGCTACCATTACGTGACCACGGGTGGTTCACCGACATGCCTTTAACAGTATCTACCTCTTCCACGACGATATTTATTTTGCGCAGAGCGAGAGAGCGGAGAGCTACTAGTTCCTACCGGGATGTAAATATTTTGTGAGAGTGAAAACGATGTATATACGCGCGCAGGTTAAGGTAAGTCTGCACCAAAACGACACTCCGGACACTATAATTAATCGAAAACACGAAATCTCTATAAGGTTTTAGAACCGAACGTTCATGTCTAGTACCTGAAATGTAAATTGATAGCGTCAACACACCGACTCATGTAGGACGGAATTTATCTGATTGTCTACAGTTCACTCTTACCAAGCTCATTAGTGCATATGTAATTTTTTTATATTCCAAAACAATAATTAAAATAACAAACATTTTCAAAAATTATAACTATAAATCTTGAAAATTTTAATGGAGTAAATAATTACTTGATTAATGTATTAATTCTTCAACAGGGAGTGAAAAATGATCACTTATAACTTTGGTGAAACTTGGCGAAACTTTGGTTAATGTTGACAATTTTTACATGTTTTTCTACGTATAATTTTTTTTTTGAATCAATCAAAATCTTATTATTTCTTTTTGTAAGGGTATTATATTCCCTAAACCCTTCACCCCAATAGGAATTGAATTAATGTTTTAACAATCATAATTAAAACCTTACTTTTAATTGCATATCATTAATGAGTTTAAATATAAGCGTGTTAACTAAACCTTTCAACTTGCTGTATATGTTTCTATCAACTTAGCTACCATATATCTTCAACAGCAAGTTTACCAAAGATTATATTAAACTATCAATTTTATTAAATGTACATAAGCACTTTAAACTATTTTAACTATAGGAAAGATTTCCCCGTTCAAATACTTATGATAATTTCGTGTTATTTACCAGATGATCTATACATACCTTTCATTAATTATTCTATTTTAATTGTACCAAATCAAAATACCATGTTTATTTTTAAAGATCATGTGATATATATATATATTGTATATTTTGTCGTTTTGGTGTGGTCTTAATTGACCACCGATTAGCGAACGATTACGTTGAACCCGCGAAGGTACGAACGATCTAGTTTACCCACTACAAAAAGAGAATCACCAAAGAGGCGCTTGCTGCTGTATATTGCTTTAAATTATTGCCGTTATACAGACTTGCACTTCTTTTTTTTCTAATTACCATGTTCCTAGGCCGAAGCAGGAAAGACTGACCTTGAGCTCTTGTATTGGTACCTCCCAACGATGTTTATACTGTGTAAATGTATTTATATGTTGTACAAAAAAAATCGAAATTGTTACAGTGTGTTTTAGATTTATGTATATTATTATTATTATTATTTATCTGCATCGATTGTTATTGTTGTATATATTGTGAACCGGGATGCCGGCGTTTTATAAATAAATTATTATAATAACTTTCGGGTATTTATTATTGTTGTTAATTAATTGCGAAATATAAATACTTTCGGCTGAAAGACCATCTAACGATAGCCAATAAAAAGAAACAAAAAGAAAACAAGAAGAGAAGTATAATAATTGTCTTATTATCAGATGTAGCACTAAAAATATCTAGTCACCTCAAGAAATATGGAGGAATGGAACCTAAAGATTTTGGTAAGTAATGGAAAGATAAGGAGGAAGACTTATTCAAGCAAACAGAGCACCCATGGGTTTCAGTTATTTTATCCATCAGTTAAAGTTGTAAATAATTAAGTTTTGTCATTATTAACAACACTAAATAGAGATGGATTAAATAATACAAGTGAAGAAAGTGAACTCTAGCTTGTATTATTTAATACTAAATATAGCCCATCCGTTGGATCTTCCGTCCTACGTCACAAAATATCCCTTCGAGAAACGACACAAAAACATTCAGTCTGATAAGGTAAACCAAATGCGTTAGAAAAAGAACGCACTGTAAATCTTTCGTCGTTTTTTGAAGCAATGTGACGTAGGACGGAAGATCCAACGGATGTACTGTAGATTAAATTTTAAGCTTCAAACTAATCGATGAATCCCTTACTTATTTTTTCTTTCTATCTCACTTTTTTTGATGGATTCTTTTTTATATTTTGGAAATATTTCTTCTTCTGTCTTTTTTTAAAGGGTTTTTTCCATTTATACATTTTTAAATTGATCTCTTCTCGATTTAAAGGAATTTCTAGCAGTTTTTGAGATTCTCAAGCATTTTTCTTTTGTAGGAGTTTTTGTCGACTTCCAGAAAAGGTTTTCTAATAATAAATAATTTTTTTTGGAATTATCTGTTGTTTTCTTATAACCTCATAACATTTTCTCCTTTGCGTTCCTTGAATGTTCTAGAATTTTTTTCTCTTGTTTTTCACAATTTCTAATATCAGCATTAAAGGCTAATTAATTACTGTTACTCTAAATATCTAAAAAAAAATCCAGTTTCTTGTTATGCAATTTTCAGAAATTTCTTAAAAAGGTTTTGCCAAAATTCCATTTCTCTGTAAAGTTTGATATAAATTGAGATTTTTCAAGCAGTTTGTTTATTTTCAAATTTTTGAAGTTTTTTTACAACGACCACTAAAGTTTTTCTAATATTTTTGCTCTAAATGCTTAGAAATTTTTTCTTTTAGTAGTAATTTGACTTCTAATTTTTTCAGAAAATTCACGCGACATCTAAAATTTTTTTTGGATTCTTTGAAATTTTGTTTAAGGTTTTTCATCAAACTTAAATTTCTAAATAATATCGTCTTTAAATTCACTAATTATGAAAAATTTCGTAGCCTTTTTACTTTATAAATAACTTCTGCTTGAGACTACTTTTTTTAGGTATTTGTTAAGAATTTTTAGAATATTTTTGTAGAATTTTCAATAATTTCTTTTATAAGTTTAACAACAATATATTAAATTTCCAGAACTTTGAAGTAGAATTCCTTTTTCATAATTTATAAAATGTTCAAGCATTTATTTATTAAAATTTTTAGTAATTCTCATTAAAGGTTTTCTAAATTTCCTTAAACTTGCTAACATTACTTTAAATAATTGAATACCATTTTTTTCTATAAAACTAGCAACAATTTCTAGAAATACCCTATCCAATACAGTTGAAAAAAATGGAGTTTTTTGCTTCGCTCGCTCTTGCACCAACATCATACTTTCGTGCAGAAAAGCGTAGTATTTCCACATTTGTTGTACAAATCACTATTTACATCTTTTCATTTTTTATATCGTCTCTTTTTTAATGAAAATTTTTAGATTCTTTTTGCGTATAGTTAGGAAGTCTTCCTAATCCATTAGTCTCTTTTATTTAAAAAGCTTATCCTATTTATTTTTGGTTTGCACTTCCTCTTTTCCAATGAGTCTTTATTATTATTTATAACTTTTTCATGTGCAACAAATGTTATTTGTTTGTCCTTCTTTTGATTTCATAAACATGCCTAGTTTCCTTCTTTGAATTGTCTTGCACACAGTTATTATAACTTCTTAAGTTTGTTCTTCAGTTCTTTCGTTTTTTTATTCTTCAATTTTTCCCCTACTTTTTTATTCCTCTAAATCTGGCCTTTTTTATTCTGGTACTCTGTTTACTCTTCTATAAATCTACAAATTTCTGAATTTCCAGGTGTGAAAAGTACTTTGTGTAACATTTTTTTACTTTTATCAACAATGTATTCTCTAAATTTATGGAATTCTTTAGCAATTTTCAAAAAATACTTCAAGTGATCAATCAATCAATTTATTCGTGTTAGATAGATAATACATCTGTACATATCTAGAATATTTAAGCATTTTTGTCAGATTCTTATAAACTACTAAGAAATTCCTAATAATTTTAATTTAAATACATTCTAGGAATTTAAAGCAATTTCCGCTTAAAAATTCGAATTATTTTTAAGAATAATTTTACAGTCCCTTAGACTTCTTTGAATTGTCTTTAACAAAATTATTATAAATTCTTATTTTTTTCTGTTCTTTCTTTTTTTAAAAATTTTTTCCCTGTTATTTTATTCCTAAAAATCTAGCCTTTTTGTTCGGGTACAACCTCTGTTTTTTTAGCTGCATTTTTTCCTTTTTTTTTTTTCTTTTTTTGACCTTACGTCCCTCATAGGGATTTTGCCTCCAATTCCATCCCTTTCTATCCTCCGCACATTTTCTTAATTATTCTTCATGTTTCTTTCATTACATATTTCTGAATTTTTAGGTGTTTCTAGCATTTTCTAAATAAACATTCTCTAGGAGTTTGCAACAATTTCTTTTTGAGATTTATGGATTACTCAAGCATTTTTTTGTAGTTTTTTTTTTCGATTTCTGTAAAAGGTCATCTAGTAATTATTATTTCTGGAATCTTCATTTGTTTTCTTTTGCAGAATTTTCAGCATTTTCTTAATGAATTTAATAACATTTTTTCTCTACATTCTTGAAATATTTTAGTATTCTCTTGAAATTTTTTCTCGAGATTTTTAGAATTTCTTAGAACAGTATTAAATTTCTAAAAATTGCAACAGATTATTCTTATACAATTTTAAGTAATATATGGTATTATATATTTTGTCAGTATTTAATTTTTCTTAGGTGTTCTAGCATTTTTGCTCCTTGTTTAATATATTTTTTACTTTTATCAATTTCAATTTTTGAAGAAATTATTTTATGTGCTTTTGTCAGTGTCACATTTTGCTATGAATAGCTTTACAGTCCTCAGATAAGATTTATTAGTACATTTTTCCCCAATATTTCTAAAATGTTTTATTTTTCATTTTGTAGATTTTTAAGAAATTTCTTTCAAAAATTCTCAAATCTCTTTCTATTGCATATAATCCTCTAGTAACTTTTAGGTACTTTCTCCTTTTAATTAAGTTTTGTAACATAATTCCATATTTATCCTTTTACTATTATTAATGGTTTTAGCAATTTCCATTTAGCCTTTCTAGAAAAGTTATTTAGTATTATTTTTTAGTAAAAAATCTTTATTGGCATTAAAACTTTCACATATAAAAACATAAAAAACACTTTATTCTACTTTTCTCTTTACTTCCCTCTCCCACTTCAGTCTGGCCGAAATCTGTACACCTACCCCATTTTCTCTCATCCATTCTGTTACCTTCCTGTTTCGCTTTTCAGTATTTTTTAGTTATTTCTGTTCAAGATTTTTAGAATGTTCCAAGCATTGTTTATTAAATTTTTTACAATTTTTATTTTGGTTTTCTAGTAAATTTCATTCTAAATTTCTAGATCCAGCTACGAATTCTTTTGAGAATTAATTTACCGTTTTTATTATTAATTATGTAAAACTATTTAGCTCCTCTTCATATTTTAGATATTTTTTGCTTAGGTTCAATATCTTCCTAAACTTTTTCTTCAGCTTTCATTTTCTGATTTTCTCTCTGCTCTTCCTACTCCATATAATTATTTAGCCTCTTTTTCTTTAAGTACTTTCCCCTATTTAATTTTTTTGCACATCTACTTTTTAATTAGTTATTCTAGTTTTGTAAATCTTTCTCTTATTTTTGCATTTTTATATGATCTCTTTTCAGATTTTTCAAGCATTTTCCCATTTCGAACACTTTTTCCTTGAAAATTATAGATTTGTCAAGCATTTTTCTTTGTAGATTTTCTAGTAATTTTCATTTTTAATTTGTAGAATTTTAATTTTTCTGTTTGCAAAATATTCAATTTCTTATCTTCATTAGTTGAATATCGTAGTATTTACTAGAAAATTCTTTTCGAAAATTTTAGAATTTTGGAGAATAGCATTAAAAGTTAGTAAGTAAGTTTTGCTTTAAATTTCTAAAAAGAGTCTCTTTGTACAATTTTTAGTAATTTATATAAATATAAATGTTAATAACTGACCTTGAATGTCCTTAAAAAACCCAAAATAAGAAATTTTTAAAAAACATTACACCAAGAATGTACAGAAGAAATTGTTAATAAGTTCATTTAAAAATTTCTGAAGATTAAAAAAAAATCTAGGAGTTTGGAATTATAATACAAAAAAACTTCTACTTGAAACTGTCAATAAAATCTACAAAAGAACACCCAAATTTATATCATTTTCTAGCAGTTTACAAGAAATTATTCACTTAATTTCTAGAATTTTTGAACATTCTTATAGAAACCTTGAAAATATTTATTAAAGGCTCTTTTACATTTGTAACCGTTTTTACAATTTTTTTTGTAAATATGTTAACAATTTGTTATTTTAATTTCCAATATTTTGTTATTGATGTTACTATTAAGCAAATGTTAGATATTTCTTGAATAGTTCCAATTTCTTCTCAAATTTTTTCTCTCCTTTGTCGTCTTTTTTATTTTTGTACTCCGATTCATTAATTTCTCATAATCCTCTACTCTCTTTCGATTCCTTTTAAACTGGTTATTCTCCTAGATTTTGGAAATGTGACTTTATAAAATCTTTTTTTTCTTAAAACTTCCGGACTATTCTTGCAAATCTTTCCAGGACTTTTTTTTGCTTTTTTCATTTTCCTTCTTTGCTTTTTTTATACATAATCATTTTGTCTTTTTATCTAACTCTACTTCCCCTCAGTTTTTTTATCCCTTCTTTTTCACTGATTGTTCTTTTAGATCTTAGAATTTTTTTTCCAACATTGCATATTTTATTTTATTATTACATATTTATCTTTTATTACAGTTAATATTATATGTTCATATTTTTTTCGGCTTTTGTAAAACAACGAGAATTCTTGTAAATAATTACCATATCTTCCTAAGATTTATCTTCAACTCTTTTATTTATGTTTTCTTTTCTCACCTTTTTTCTCTTTCTCTTGAGCCTCAAGTTTCTTTTGTTTAGGTTTTTCCCCTTTTAATTTTTTTACGTCTTCCTTTCGACTACATTTTCTTCTAGTTTTTAGGAACGTTTCTTCAATCTTTAGGCACTGTCCTTATTTATTTTTTCTTTGTATCTCTCCTTTTGACTTCGTTATTCTCCTAGATTTTGGAAATGTGTCTTTATATCATTTCATTCTATTTGGAAGTTTCTAGAGTGTTTTTGCAAATAGTTCTAATATCTTCGCAGCTCTTTTATTTTATTTTTAGATTTTTTTTTACTATTTTAGCTCAAATGATTCTTTAAATTATTTCTAGAATTTACAAGCACTACTTTAGATATAAAGTTGTTGAACTTTCTAGAGTTTTTTTTGAAAATTTTCTTATTCAATAATGGCCTTACCTTGTCATTTTAGTGAGTATTATATTGTATGTGTAAACAAATGTTATTTCAATTAACCTTGAATGATATTCTTAAAAATTCCGAAATAAGAATTTTTTTAGAAAACACTGGAATATATAGAATTCATTCCAAAAATGTTAAAGATTTACAAAAATTCTAGGAATTTGGAATCATAATTACAAGAAAAGTTTTAAAGTTTTACTGAAAATTGACTTAAGAATCTATTAGAGAACACCTAAATATCTTATTTTAATTTCCAAAATATTCTAGTATTTTTTTTTAACAATTTCTTCTTTAGCTTTAGATATTTGTTGTTGATTATTATATTGAATGTGATATTTCAAGACGTGAAATATTTAAAATTGCGAATTATAAATCAAAAATATAACAAGCATTCATCACAACATCGTTTTGCGAAGATTATTTAAATGAGGACCGGCAAACGAGAATGAGGGCCATAATTGATTTGTCTAATATGCATTTTAATCTTCATCACAGCCCGATGCCGCTCTCATGGTGGTCCACGGCCAATTAAGGTGTGTGTTGTACATGGAAAGTATGAGCTCGCTCGAAAAATAAAGATACCAATAGCATAAACAGGAACATCTGGTACGTGCCTTGATATCTGCGGACGTGAGTAGTGATTGAATTTTCTGATTTTCCATTGGAACCCTCAGCTGCGTTTCGCATTATCCGTGCAGAGCTTGTAAGTGTTTGATTAATATTTATCAACATTTTAGACTTCTCTATGTATGTACTAATCCAGAGAAATCTAAAATATTTCTACTGACCTATTTATTTATTTAAAAACAGTAATTTAGGATATTAATAACTTCCAAAACTTTTCCAAAATTTATAATTATTAGATCTGACTGTTGAAATTGGTCAAAATTTCCATAAAAACTAGTTTTTGTTGTATATTTACGAATTAATTTCTGATTGAAAATAAGAAATGAACTCGTAAATAAACATCTAAAACTAGTTTCGGTAGAAATATCCATTTCGATCAATTTCTCCATTCGATTAAGGAATTGGAACGTTCCGTGGCTATTAGTGTCGGTGTTTAATCTACAGATAAAACTAAAGCGTCCGAGACGTTATTGTTATTACACTTTCCAGGCGGAGGTCTTAATGACTTTTTAATGGTTCCGTATTTTTCATGATAGGAAGGCACTGATCCAGTTTGAAAGTGGCCGATTGTGGATCGGACTGAGCGGAAATGTCAGGAGGTGAAAGGAAACAATGATTTATCGAGGGTTCGATAGCGAACTAGTTCGCTGGCCGCTCTAATAAATGCAAATACTTTTAGAAAGGTACATTTATTTCGCTATGCATTTTATGCAAATATTATGAGTTAAGTATAGCGGCATTCTTCAAATAAAGAAAATCCAATTGTAAGTAAGATATTATTATATTTTGATCAAACAATATACTAAGAATAAAAGAATTATTGAGGAAATTCATGCACGATTTCCTTTTGATTTGTGATAGTTTATATAACAACAGTTTTGGATTAACATCAAAGGCTCCGAATTAAGAATTGATGCGTGCTAAGTTTATATTTTTATAGTATGCATAAATAATAATAATCTGATTTGTATATTGGATTGATGAGGCCTTTACTTGTTGAAACTCCATATTATCACTTAATAAAATACTATTAAAATATTTTATTAAGTGATAATCTGATTTGGTTATTTAATCATTTTACTTTATTTATATTATTCGTTATTAATTATTTAATTCATTTTAATGTATACGTTTATTCTCCTTACTAAACAGTAAGGTATAGTAATAGTTCTAAATTAACATTGGAGACCTCAAAGCAAGGACGCCTCTGTTTTTATTATTATAGTGTATGTATTTATAATTTTTAACCATACTAATTTATTTTTTATTGTATTAAATTTTTTAGCGAGTATTTAATCGGAGTTTTTTTTTTATTTTACAGCTTATTCTTCTAATTATGGCAAACATCAATATATTATTGAAACACTAGAAAAGTTATTAATTCATTGATTTAATAAATTTTATATTAATCGTTGGTCTATTTCTAAGCTATCTTGATAAATTTGATAAAGCCAGCGTACTCTTGACCTACCTCAATGTATTAGGTATTAATCTAGCGCACTCTTGACCTTACCCAATAAATTCTATGTTAATTCTAAGGTAAATTACTAAACAGTACATTGACCGAGCGTACTCCTGACCTACCATAATACAAAGTATATTGACCTAGCGTTATCCTGACCTATCTTAATATACACTTTGTTATGGTAGGTCAAGAGTACGCTGGATAATGAAATTGTGGGAAATATAGTCGAAAATCTTCCGAATAATAACTTATGAAGTAATTACAAATCATTAGAAATACATTTTAAAACATCTTCAAATGAATTAAGTCAAGAAAGAAAAGAAAAAAAAAAGTTGTTTTAAAAGTGTTAATTATTTGAGTAAAGTGAGTTACGTGAAAATAATAATAACTTAATTAAAATACTTAGAAACCTCTCTTCACTATTTTATTTGTAAATAAAATAGAGAAGAAAGTAAATTTGCAAATCATATAGTGAAGAAAGGTTTCTAAGTGTAATTATTATTAGATAATAGTTTATAATTAACAGTTAAAATAATTGATATTTATAAAATACCAGTATTAAGCAATTGAAAACATATCCAAACCAATTTAGTAGAAAAAACGTTTTATACAAAACAAATGAAAATTGCTTTGAATCATACGTTTAATAAGATATTACTTGAAAGGGAATTTTGGCAGTTAAAAGGTGGCTGAAAATAATTGATAATTCACAAATTTAAATTTAAATAGTTATGTAGAGTAAGAAAGGAACTTCAAAATCAAAAAATATATAAAAATCGATGGTATCTAAGCTGATGACTGCACAAGACTTTTTGTAAAAATACTCGTATATGTTTTACTAGCTGGAGGGTGGGTTAGAGGCCACCCGTCCACCCTACATATTCATTAAATGTGTTGATCATGTTGCGCCTTTTCCAGAATTTTCAGCAATCTACTTTCGAATATTTTCTAGAAATTTCTTCTTGAGATTTTTAGAATTTCTTAGAACGAAAATAAAGGATAGTAACGTTTGCCCAAAATCTCTAGAATTTGCGATAATTTCTTTTTGTACTAGTTCGGATATTTCTTATATATATTTGCTAATATTAATTTACCATGCCCAAATAACAACTGGTAGCTATAAACTTTACTATTAACTGTCAAATATCAACATACTAGCAACTGTCAACTAGTAACTATTAACTATCAAATGACCACTGTCAAATGCCAATTTTTGCTATCAATTTATACTGTCAACTACCGACCATGAATTTACAGTTGTCAGCTGTTATCAAAGTATACTGTCAACTATAAACTATTAAGTGACTACCAACTTTCAGATATTTATTCATATTGTTAACTGTTAGCTACTAATTTACATCTATCGAATGTCAACTGTCATCTACCAATTTATACTGTCAACTATCAATTCACCACTGTCAAATGCCAATTTTATCTATCAATTTATACTGTCAACTGTCAACTAATTATTTACAATATCAAATATCAACTGTTATCTATGAATGTATACTGTCAACAGTGAACCATAAACTATTAATTGACCACTGTTAAAACACCAATTTTAGCTATCAATTTATACTGTCAACTACCAACTATGAATTTACAGCTGTCAACTGTTATCAAAGTATATTGTCAACTGTCTACTATAAACTATCAAGTGACTACTGTCAAATACCAACTTTCAGATATTAATTCATATTGTTAACTGTCAGCTATTAATTTACAACTATCGAATGTCAACTGTCATCTACCTATTTATACTGTCAACTATCAATTTACCACTGCAAATGCTATCAATTTATACTGTTAACTGTCAACTAATTATTTACAACTGTCAAATATCAACTGTTACCTATGAATGTGTACTGTCAACTATTAACTATTAATTGACCGCTGTCAAAACATCAATTTTAGTCATCAATTTATACTTTCAACTACCAACTATGAATTTACAGCTCTCAACTGTTAACTATCAATGCCTACTGTCAACTGTCATCTATTAATTTAAGACTGTCAAATGTCAACTGGCATCTATCAAAGCATACTGTCAACTATAAACTATCAAGTGAGTACTGTCCAATGCCAACTGCCATCTATCAATTTAAACTATTAATTATACATTGACAACTCTTTGAGCTATCAATTTTATCAGACATTTGTCAACCATTAATAATTAATTATGAATTAAATAACTGAGTCCTGATTTATAACTATTAATTATTAACTTTCAACTAACTGTCAATTGTCAAGTAATAACTATCAACGTTCAATTCACCATTGTCAAATACCAAACTTCAATTATTAATTTATATCAACTGTCGACTATTAACTATCAACTATTCATTTACAACTGTTGAATAACAATTGTCACCTATCAATTCATACTGTTAACTGTCAACCATTAACTTTAAAAAATCAATTGATTACTGTCAATTGCGAAATAACGGCTATCAAAATTGTCAACTATTAATGTGACCACTTTAAATGCCACCGATTAGCTAAGAATTTTAACTACCATTTGTCAATTGTTAACAGTAATCAATTAATTATCAGAAAACAACTAAGAAGTACTGATCGACAAATATTTATCAACTAAATAACTATTAACTGTCAATTGTCAACTATTAAATATGAACAATTTCTAAACCACTGTCAAATAATAACTGTCAGATATCACTTGACTACTGTCAAATGCTAACTGTCAGCTAGTAATCAACTATCAGTTATCAATTAACCACTGTCAAATATCAACATTGAGCTAATAATTTCCATTGTCAACTGTCAACAATTAATTTACAACTATCGAATGTCAACTGTCATCTAAAAATTTATATTGTCAACTATCAATAAATCACTGTCAAATACCAGTTTTAGCTATCAATTCATACTGTCAACTGTCAAGTATTTATTTACAACTGTCAAATATCAACTGTTAACTATGAATATAATTATCAATTGACGACTGTCAAATACCTACTTCCTGCTATTAATTCATATTGTCAACTGTCAAGAATTAATTTACACCTATTGAATGTCAACTGTTATCTACCAATTTATACTGTCAACATCAATTGACCACTGTCAAATACCAAATTTAGCTCACAATTTATAATGACAACTGTCAACTATTTATTTACAACTGTCAAATATCAACAGTTACCTATGAATGTATACTGTCAACTATCAACTATCATGATTAATTAATTTCTCACTTAACCCGTGGTGAATCATTTTTGAATTAATTTGATAGATGAATTAAAACACTTGGTATGATTTCACTTGTTGAAATGAAAACAAGTGAAACAAGTGAAATCATACCAAGTGTTTTAATTCATCTATCAAATTATCAACTATCAATTGGCCACTGTCGAATACCAACTTTCAACTATTAATTCATATTGTCAACTGCCAACTATTAATTTACAACTATCGAATGTCGACTGATCTACCAATTTTTACTGTCAACTATCAATAGACCACTGTCATTTCTCAACCATTAATAAATAACTATCAATCGTCAATTATCAATTATCAAAAAAAAGCTGAGGATTGGTTAATAACTATAAATTGTTAACAGTCAATTGTCAACTATTTAATAGCAACATTATCTTATATAAATTTACCATTTATTTAAAACTGTTAAAAACAACTGTCACCTATGAATTTAAATAACAACTGTCAACTATTAATTAACCACTGTCAAAAGATAACTATCATCTAACAATTTATACTACCAACTGTCAAGTAATAACTAATAACTATCAATTTACCATTGTCAAATGTCAAATTTCAGCTAACTGTTACCTATCAACTTTTACTCTCAACTGTCAACTATTAAAGAACCACTGTAAAACGCCAAATATCAGCTGTCAATATATTGTCAACTATCAGTTGACTACTCTCAACTAAGAACTAACTACAAACTGTCAATTGTCAACTATTAAATATTAGCAATTTTAATTTTAGCTAATGGTTACCTATCAACTTGAACTGTCAACTGTCAATTATTAACTATAAACTATCAAAGAACCACTGTAGAATGCCAAATATCAGCTGTCAATTTAAATTATCAACTATCAATTGGCTACTCTCAACTAAGAAGTAACTACAAACTGTCAATTGTCAATTTAGCAATCAACTATCAATTGACCACTGTCAAATACCAACTTTCAGCTATCAGTTTATATTGTCAACTCTCAACTATTAATTTGCAACTATCGCATGTCAAATATCACCTACTTATTTATACTGTCAATTGTCATAGAGCGCTGCCAAATGCAAACTATCAGCTATCGATATGAATTGACAATTGTTACTGACGAATGCCAAATGTCAGTTATCAATTTAAATTGACAACTATTGACTGACCACTTTCAAATGCCACCTGTAAACTATTCATTTTAAATGCCATTTGACAATTATTAATATTAAACAATTAATAATAAACAAACAACTGAGAAGTGCTGATTTAGAACTATCATTTATAAACTGAAAACTAATTAGAAACTGTTAATTGTCAACTTTTACATAGAGAAAACAATTGATTTTTTTTTTATATTTAGCTAAAAACTTAAGTTTCTTATGTAAATTTACTAATATTGTTTTACTACTGTCAAATTACAATTGTCAACTATCAAATGCCAACTGTCAACTATAAAATGCCAACTGTCAGCTAGCAATCAAATATCAACTATCTATTGACCATCGTCAAATACCAACTTTCAGCTATCATTTTATATTGTCTAACTATTAATTTGCAACTATCGAATATAAAATGTTACTTATTTATTAATACTGTCAATTGTCTTAGAGCACTGTCAAATGCAAACTATCAGCTATCAATATGAACTGACAAGTATCACAGTCGAATGCCAAATGTCAGGTTTCAATTTAGATTAACAACTATTAACTGACCACTTTTAAATGCCACCTGTCAATTATTAATAATAATCAATTAATTATAAACAAACATCTGAGAAGTATTGATTTCGAACTATCATTTATCAATTCACTGTAAGTGTTTTTCGCCTGAAGAAGCCACAGTGTGGCGAAACAATTGTAGCGAAAAATAAAAGCATACTCTTTCAAAGTTTGTGTTTTAGTTACAACACCTAACAGTGAATTCAAAATGGACTTTCAACAATTAAAAGCCAATACAATCAAATTATCATTTATCAACTGAAAACTGATAAGTAACTGTTAATTGTCAACTATTAAATTTCTTATGTAAATTTACTAATATTGTTTTACTACTGTCAAATTACAACTGTCAACTAATAAATAACAACTGTCAAATGCCAACTGTCAGCTAGCAATCAACCATCAATTGACCATCGTCAAATACCAACTTTCAGGTATCAGTTTATATTGTCATCTCTCAACTATTCATTTGCAACTAAAATGTCACCTACTTATTAATACTGTCAATTGTCATCGAACAATGTCAAATGCAAACTATTAATTATCAACATGAACTGACAAGTATCACTGTCAAATGCCAAATGTCAGCTATCAATTTAAATTGTTATTAATTTTAACTGCCAATTGTCAATTATAAATAATAACCAATTAATTATCAACAAACAACTGAAAAGTACTGATTTGTGGGCTTAAAATAACTATTAGCAGTCAATTGTCAACTATTACATATCAACAATTTCTTATATAAATTTTAACAATATTAATTTATTACGATCAAATAACAGCTGTCAACTATCAATTGACAACCGTCAAAGGCCAACTTTTATCTAGTAATCAACTATCAATTGAGTACTGTCAGCTATAAATTTATATTGTCACTGCCAACTATCGAATGTCAACTGTCACCAATCAATTTCTACTGTCAACTATAAGTTGATAATAATAATAATACATTTATTAACGGAAGCCATTTACAGAGTATAAGTACAAACGATCCTTAAATACTAAACACAGAATAAATAATTAAAAATTGCTGATAAAAACAATAAATAATAAATAATAAACTACTTCTGTAGTCTTAATAAGACTCATTTGTTGTAGATTTTACGAATATATTTTCGTGTTTTTTCTATTTATTAGTGAATTATCTACAACGTAAAGGACTTATATATTTTATTATTAAATTATGCTCAAATTGGGTATTTTCCTTAATCCCGAACGTAATTATTTCCGTAGAATTCAGTAATCCATGCAGGTATAAATAAGACCCTCAGTCGATTATATTTCATTATTGTGTCAGTTGCCGTGCATATCTGAGTAAGTTATTTATTTTTCATTATATTTATTTTAGTAAACGTTTTTATTTATGTTTAAAATCAATTTTATAATAAAGCTGTACTGAAGAGATTGAAATATCGAAACACGTGTCTACAGATGGTTATAAAATTGAGTATTGAATTATTTAATTGCTTTTGCTAATTTATTTTTAATTACATCAACCTAAATTCATTTCTTTTTCCAAATTACCCTAGTCTAGTCACTCACAAACTATTTTAAAGTACATTCAATCATTTTTATTTCATTTTACAGAAAGAAATACGTTCAAACTAGTGTTGCTTTGATAGCCTTGCTATTTTGTAACACGCAAATTACTTTTGTATTATTCAATGTCTGTCGAAGTATTAGCTAGAGAAGTAGTTGTTTCAAAAGTGATTTGTTCTTGTAGTCTTAATAAGACTCATTTGTTGTAGATTTTACGAATATATTTTCGTGTTTTTTCTATTTATTAGTGAATTATCTACAACGTAAAGGACTTATATATTTTATTAAAAAAATCAAAATTGGCGACTGTGTTGGCGTTTCTTAAAATTCGCGTTGCGGCTGAGTGCCGGGCATAATCCATCCTTTGAAAGGGAATATAAAATGTGGTGTTATCACGTAAGCGGCGACGAGGTACATGAATGCCCATTAAATTGAGTAAGTCAGGACAGTCGATGTTGTTTTGAACTATTTTGTGTACAAGCATTACATCTGAATTAAACCTTCTTGTTTCAAGACTAGTAATTTTGAAGGTCGAGAGTCCATATTGATAGCTGTAAGGTACGTTATATTTAAATGATAAAAATCGTACAAACTTCTTCTGAACCTGCTCAATTTTTCCTTTATCTACACTAGTATGTGGAGACCAGACACTGGAACAATACTCCAGTTGTGGGCGAACAAGAGCGTTATAAAGCAGGTGCGATAGTCACGAAAATCTTTCCCGTTTCGTTTAATAAACCCCAAAATCTGGTAGGATTTGGCCACGATATTAGATATATGATAAGAAAAGTTTAAGGTGGTATTAAAGGTAACGCCAAGGTCTTTAATGCAGTTGACTCGTGATAGAGGTTCACCCAGAAGAGAGTAGTCATAAAGCAATGTGGATTGACGCCTAGAAAAGGTTATCACATTGCATTTTTTGAGGTTAAGTGCCAGCTTATTTTCATTACACCACTGACCAAATTTGTGTAAGTCAGAATGGAGTAATGACGCATCTTCCGTTGATCGAACTTTTATAAAAATGTTCATGTCGTCCGCAAATAATAAGCACTTCGCAGTTCACTACATCATTTATAAAAATATTAAAGAGCAGGGGCCCTAGATGGGAACCTTGCGGAACACCAGATGTTACATTAATAGGACGAGAAACACAGTTCCCAATACGAACATATTGAGTCCTGTCGATCAGATATGATGATAGCCAGTCCAATAGGATACCGTCAATACCGAAACAACGCAATTTATCAAGCAAGATATTGTGATCAACAGTATCAAACGCTTTCGAGAAGTCTGTGTAGATAGAATCTACCTGACATCTGTCTGCGAAAGCATCGACAATAAAGGATTAATAAACCAAAAGATTGGTCGATGTCGATTTTCCTGTTCTAAAGCCGTGTTGGTGCATGGAGATTGAAGATTGACAAATTGCTGTTAAGTGGGAAGTAAGTAACTTTTCAAATATCTTAGGCACCACAGATAGAATAGATATAGGCCTATAATTACCAACATGTTTTACTTCACCAGATTTGTGGATCGGTGTAATAAATGCGCTCTTCCAACATTTGGGAAATGTTCCCGTGGAAAGAGATAGGTTATATAATAACCATAAAGGACGGCTAAGTGCAAAAGCACAGTTTAGAACATCTGATATTTTTAGAACAGGAGGAATGCACTCATTAATATTAGTGTTAATGTTCAGACTATTATGTGCTTGATTAGTGATAGTTGGAGGTCGATAAATACTTCCAAAATATTGTGAAAATTGGTCAACTATTCCCACTTCACTAGAAATAATTGTGTCACCATCTACAATGATCGAAGGAATATGATTAGAATTGCGTTTATGATTAACGTAACCCCAAAAGGCTTTTGGGTTACATTTAATAGAATTTTCGACCTTATGAATATGGTTAGAATAACATTCCTGTGTTAACCTCTTGCACTGATCACGAATAATAGAAAATTTAGAGTAATCTGAAGGGCACCGAGATAATTTGTATAATTTATGTAATCGTTTCTTCAAAAGTACAAGACTTTTTAAATCAGTACTGAACCAATTAGGGAAATGCGAGGTCTTCTTGCGGACCGGACTTATTTTAGGTACATGTTGATCTACTATCCCAAATGTAATGGAATAGAATAAATAGCAGGCGACATCGATGCTGCAACCCTCGAATATAGCATCCCACCGCACATTAAGAAGGGCATTGTTGATTGATGTATAATCCGCGCGCTTAAAATCGAAAACAAGAACATCCTTATTACCTAGCCAAACATTTCCAAGTGAAGTTTCTAATTTAATAGTAATATCTAATGGTGGGTGGTGGGCATCACAGGGTAAAATAGAAGACGTCGACTCGGAGAGATTTAAATTGGATGCTAATTCAGATGGCGCAAAAATAAGATCTAACATAACTGAATTTGAATTATAAACACAATTTAGTTGGTGAGAGTTAATATAACCAAAAGTGTTGGACACTAAGGAGGTTTTAGTACAGGTGGAATCAGTTCTAACACCGTATTCATCATTAATCCAAGATGCGGATGGCAAGCTGTAATCGCCGAACATGTACAGCTTATTAGAGTTAGAAATTAATTCCACAGACTCACAGTGACTTTGATAAATCAGAGTTAGGTGGTATATATACAGCTCCGAGTATAATTTTGCAGCTACCGATGTGAATGCAAACATACAAATCTTCATGGAGATTGCTCTGACTATGAACTTCATTAGATGTGTATCTATTAGATACTGCAACTAGAACTCCACCGCCACGAGATTTAGACGTTGCAACACAATTGCGATCACATCGGTAAACTTTACAGTTAATGAATCCTAATTCGGAATTAGATATTGAACCCGTCAGCCACGTTTCTGTAAGTATAAAAACGTCATGCTCAAATAAAGGTAAAGCAGTATTTAATGCGAACAATTTAGAGCGCATTCCGCGAACGTTTTGATAATATACACTCAACGAAGGGTATGTATGTTGATCGACTCATATATGAACTAACGAGGGAGATGAAGATGGCAGGGCTAGATTGGAGTTTGAACTGGGTGAACTGACGGGCTGTGTAAAAAAGTAGATTTATTAACGTTGCTTGGTGCATTAGATGGGTTGAGTTTACGCCTTCGATTTATAAAAACACGTATGGAAACACCCTTTGGCCATTTATTAGCTAATAATATGACGTCAGTAGCGCTAGTAACTATACCAACTTTAAAAGAAGTATAGACTTCGTTTCGGTAAGCGGTAAACAAGTAACTTCGCTGATACCAAGATTATTCCCGAAAAAATTCCGGACGTCGTCGACTGTAGTACAAGGCGCACAATTGTTCACATGATTCACATGATAAAATGTTCGTCCTTGAGCTGCTTGAATACCTAAATTTTCACAAACAACGATGAGAATAGTGATTTTAAATCAATAATTTCGCGCTCAAGATCCTCCAACTCATGTCTCACTGCGCGTAATTCCAATTCGAGTGCGGGGCATTCTGGAGTTAAGATTGATTGATTTGTGCACTCAGTTCCGCGAATTTGTATTTCTGGAGGATAGAGATCAGTAATCGATGAGCTAATTAGTGTAAATCTCAATTGATTACTGTCAAATGCCAACAGCTACTTTTCACAGTAAATTGTTAACTATAAACTGTTATCAAACGAAAACGATGAGGCATCAAATTTCAAATTATAGATGATACATCACCAACGACAGTTGATGACATATAACATATGACAAATGGCACAAAACGCTACGTAACAAATATGACACGTGACAGAAAGCAGAAAGTTAGCAACAGAAGAGGCAATTAAATATACTGTAGGAAAAGGAGTAGTCTCAAGTTATTGAGTTGATAATTGATAATTAGCAGATGTCAAATGACAGTTGCAATATCTTGTATCCCCTACCAGTGTATCAAAAAAGAGTGTAATTAACCACAACATTCTCTCCAATCCGCCCGAAAATAGTTTTTATAAGAAATTATAATACAAAAAGTTAATTTTCTCATAAAACATAGTGCACACATTCCAGGCTAATATAAAAACGTGGAACCACGTGGTGAGCGCGTGATCATGATACATATTAGAAATTACTGTACTTCGGCCCAATGGTTCCATTTTATTAAACTCGGTGATTCAATGTCATTTTATTTTTACAACTACATTTTCATTTCCTTGAAAGAACAAAACATATTTCTTTACATTTACTTTTATCATTGTTCCAAATACTGTCGCTTTTCTTCTCATATTTACTATTCAAAATGCTGTCAACTGACGAAATTCAGTGAAAGAAACCACAAAAAAATGTGCTTCTGTCTGCCTTTCATCATAATGGTTCGCTATTTACAAATAAATACTCATTCTAAACGTTACATTCATCTCTAATATCTTTACAGGTGATGATTAATAATAAGCGCATTCACCATCATAGTCCTTTAAGCCATCATCGGCTCCACAATTTCACCATCGTCGATTCATCACAAGGCGTTTATCTTTATAGATCGTAAAGTCTTTCCGGATGTACCGAACGTATAATTTATCTTGTAAGTAGCTCCGAGAGAGGAGTGTTAGATTTAAATAAAACTCAATTACCTTTTGTTGTCCGTTCCGAGCCTGGCGCCACGGTTTCGTCATTTTTTTCTTCGGTGTGCCGCGGTTCGAACGATGCGTTATTAATGAGAGAGGATGTAAAAGAGTAATTACGGTTGAATTATGTTTCAAGTTTAGAGGTTTTAAACTATCCATCGTAACTATTTGCATTGTGAAAGGTATCAGTCACCAAATAGAATGCAAGCTTTAATCAATGACCCTTTAATTTTTTAATTTTCTTTATTATGGCTAGTTATGCTACAAATTTATTTAGACAAATTGTATGTATTTCTAGCAATTAAATTTTTGGGCGTTTTAAATAATTGAAATTCAATTTGTAAATGCAAAATTAAAACACCTTTTTAAATTCGAAACGCTGATCATTTTCAAACATTAAGTACCTAAAATTTTAACAAATGCTGTTTATATACCATTAAAAAGAGGATAATATAACAGTAAGTCGGTCTGGTCGTTCGAAATTTTTTAGCCTTATGAATTTCGAGGCCTTCCAGTAAATCCATTTTACAATATTTACGGAAAAGTGGATTACTGAAAGTACATCCTTGCTGAAAGAGTGATTGTTTTCTAAAAAATGATTTACCTCTAAGTCACCAAATAAATACAAGAAAATTATTCTTGAATTTTCGCTTCGTGGTACATTTTCAATTCATTTAAAAATTTGAAAAATTTGATTTTTCAAATCCAAATCCTCTAGCAGAACGTAACGCCTCTCAGACTAATTTAGTCAATATATTTATAAACCTACTTAAAGTGCTGCTAAAATTTTTGTAAAACTGAAACATTAATCTCGCAATAGGATATAATGATCAATTCACTGGAAAATTTGCTTAAAACAAAAGTATTTACAGTAATTACATTTTTTAAATATAGTAATGAACTACCTAAGGATCTTTTAACAAGAGAACAAATTTCCTTATTATTCTAAAGAAATTACTCTTTAACTTCAAATTTAAAGGAATATTTTTCTATTTGGTCCAGATATCTACATGATGATATTGCTGTACCATATACCAACTCATTAGTTTCTTAATTCTCTTAACAGCATTCGCACAAAATTTAATATACATTAAAGAAAGAAAACGATACACTTTTTAGATTTTATTTAATTCATCAAAATAATAAACTCATTTCAATAATAGTATCGTACAATGAATCAGAAGTTACTTGTAGATCGCAAATTGATTTCTAATGATATTCATGTAACATCTGGTGTGCCGCAAGGCTCCCATATTGGTCCAATTATTTTCAATTTCTGTATTAACGATATCTTTACAGCAATACATCATAGCCAGTTTTTATTGTACACGGATGACTTGAAGATGTTTACTCCTAGTAAAACTTTTTCTGATTGTCATAAGCTTCAAGAAGATTTAGACAGGATGGGCTTATGGTGTGTAAAATCGAACCTGTACCGTGACTCATCTAAATGCAAAGTTGTCTCTTTTTGTAATGTTAGGAATAAAATTACATAGATTACAAGTTGAACCTCATCGAACTGATCAGATCAAACGAAATTAAAGATCTGGGTGTTGTTTTCGATACATCTCTCTCTTTCAAGAGTTACATTTTAACTATCACTAAACTCATGTAAGTTATTAGGACTTCAAAGATTTGTCGTTATACTCCTATAAAACATTTTACTGCTCTCTGATTAGACCGAATTTAGAATACGCTTCTCAAATATGGTGGCATCACCAAGGTTATTTAATCAACAAACTAGAGTCGGCTGAAAGGCATTTCTTAGGAACCTCATCTTATAGATGCTTTGAGATGCACCTTTAGTATGCGTTCCTTAGAAGAAGTTGTGTTATAGATATGTGTACACTCTCTAAAATTTTAACCAGTAGATTTGATTTGATTTGATCTTTTATCACAACTTAATTTATGCTTCCAGCCGCATGGTGCTGTTACTATACAGATGAAACTGTTCAGATTAAACTTTCACAATTCAGCTTACGCCTACTTTAGCCCCCTTCCAAGATTTATGCGTGTAGCTAATCAATTACCTACTGCGTATTAACCTCGAATGTGTTCTGACATGACTATTGTCAACTTGTCCATCAACTTGTAGCGCTTAAACGTCATTTTTCAACTATGTTAATCCCTTGTTCGTTTATTTTTAATTTTTAATTGTGCTTTTACTGTACATGTTTTATGTATAAGGTAGTTTAAGATAGTTAAGACTAGATTTAAGTTTTTATACCATATTTATAAATTGGAGATATTCCGTTTCTGAAAAATGAATAAACTCTATGTATCATGGAATGGAATATCACAAAATTATGAAAGATAAAGGATTATTTAAATTAGAAGGAATTGTGAACGAATTGAATGATATTTATAAAACCTACTAACGTCAACTCCTCAATTCCTTTTTATTCAAATCATCCCTTATCTCTAAATTTAATGGTCTTCCATTCCGTGATAGAAAAAGTTTATTATTTTGATGAATAGAATTCATTATCAAAGTAAACTGGAAAGTAATCTTGTAAGCAAACAAAATTATTTCAGTGGAATAGAATTTCAACTAGTTTAATCAAAAACTTTTCAACAAAAGCTTTTCAAAAAAAAAACTAGCGCTTTTTTTAATCTTGCATGGAGCAAATAACGGATAAAATATGAAATGATTTTCGAAAATAATTGTTTTTAGGCTACCAGGAAAACTTCTGAATACAATCATATGTATTTATCCATGAATGTAAGCCATTCTTTCTGGAAATAAATTAATTGAATTGAATTGAAAGCAATTTATGGCGAAATAACTTTTGCTCCGACGAGAATAAAAAGAAAAGAACTATATTTATAACATAGTTCCTCAATATATTATATATAATAAATGAAAATGATGATCGTGCGAAGATTTCATCCTATTCTCTGGATTGAAACCAACAAATAAAATTAAAATAAAGTTCCGGCCTTATTTCACTATCACGTACTATTCTGACCTATCAAAGTTATTTGTTGATGACGTGCACCTTGGATTATTGTATCATTTAAATTTATGCATTATGCCAATAAGAAGTCTTAGACTATCTTATATATAAGGTATTATTTATTTTATCCAAGCCACAAAAAGTTTCTAATATTCTTACATAATAATTTTTTACAGAAATTTTGATCGTATTTGGAAAGGCTTGAATTCACAAAATATGTGTTCTTCCACTCTCGCCCTCTATTCTTCTGGTGACAGTTGCTCTATGAAGATTGTATTGACTCATCAAATATTTTACCAAATAAGGTATATTTTACCCTAAAAAGTGATATTTATTTGAAACTACGTGTAATTATATTTGGAATCTGATCACTCGGAGACCTAACCTTCTTTGGCAATAGCCGCGAGAAAAGGTTGATGGTTTATCTTAATGTGTTGGGAGAACTCTTTTTCAAAGGGAAAAATCAACCTTGTCGAAAACTAGAAGGCATGCGTTTTACAACTGATTTATGGGAGAGTATGCGAATGTAATTCACAGAAGTTTTTCGTTTCGAATATGATTCGGATGAATTGATGAAATAATGATTTCCATAAAAAGTTGTTTTAAATTTTTTGCAGATGAGATGATAATAATAATCATTAAAAATTTGACTCATCAGCAGCAAAAATTAAATCATTTTTTAGACAACCTACGATGAAACGATTTACTTTTTCTTTGCTTTGAAGATTACAAAAGATTTATTTTACAAATGATTTAGCTCTACCAGCTGTGGAAGTGAGACCCATGAAAGTGCACCCTTCTTAACATAAGCCTCGCGAATAATACAGACAATATTTAAGTTCTCCAAAATGAATTGTGTCACCCTTGAAAGACGATGAAAGGGTGGATAGGCCGGCACATACATCGACCAGAGTGTCTGGAATGATTTTTTGGTACTCAAAGAAGATCGAAGTCGACACCGTAAATAAAGAATCGGAATGACATTATGGAGTTCTAAAACTTTATTTCTCCATTAAGGATAGAGACACGATTAAAGTTGACTAAATGTTGAACGGATTTTCCGAATTGTTTTATTAGTATCTGTTGACAGTTTTCTAATTGTCGGTAATCTATTCACTTAATTAGGGAAACAATAATGTAATGTTAATACTATTATTGTTAATTTTTGTTGTTAGTAGGTCTCTAATTGATTTGTACACTCAATTAGGGAAATCTGTGCAAAGTTTAGACAAAAAAATCAATATCAAATTGAAATAATTAATGCTTCTCGTAAAACGAGCAAAAATACAGTTTTAGTGACCAATAAATAATATTTGTATTCCAAACTGGACCTTCTAAGACGGATCAGTGAGGAAGAGGATCAGCGGGTTCGAGTCGACATGCAGTTAAAATTATTTGTATATATTTTTTTCTTACGGCTTGTGTACATTTATATATTTATTTATGTAATGCATATTAGATACAGGTTAAATACACTACAATACAATACGATACAATAGATGTTAGCCTTTTTTTCTCAGAAAAGAACCATCTTGGATATGCTCAAAATTCCTGGACTACTACTTTAATAAAAATATATTTACTACTAACCTTAATTTAAACTCGAACAACAATATACAAAATAATACCAATAATTAACTACTACTAAGTATTTTAGATAAAATCTTTTAAAAAAACTTCATTCATTTTCTGTGCATCTTAATGTCTCTAAAAAACCGCTTGCTACATCTAGATTAGGTCAAATTAGTAAGTGTTGATGGTTTTAAAAGGACATTTTCTATAAGTTGGTTAAATTAGATATGAAACTGATAAAGAATCAAGTTTTATTCTTTGTAAGGATTGCTAGATCTCTACCTTTAAAGTCTGAAAAGCTAAATTAGGCAAAACCGATCTTTCACAATTTAATCATTCGCTAACTGAATTTACCACAACTTTTTCCTAATTTTGATTTAATTTTAAAAGGGGTCAGAGTGGATAAACACATGATGAACTCTGCCCGCAAACCCTGTCACCTAAATTTTTGTAGTTATTAATGTATAATTTAAAAAAAACATATATTTTTAATATAAATAGGATATTTTAAAGTGATAAATAAATAAATAATCTATATTTATAAACGCTCTACTGTTTAGTAGTGCTATTACCATTGTTATTTATTTTAAAATCAATAAATTCAAATCACGTCACTTTCCATCATTTCTATCTAACCCCAACTATGTAACATTCATCATGATTGACTTACAAGCCACCACTTCGGTTAACCTTCTGTCTTGCTAGAATAATCAAAACCTTATATACCTTGTCAACCTTGTTTCCGATATATGCTCTGACCACCTAACAATCACCTTCCAAATAAAAATCTCACCTAATTTCCCACAACAAATTCCTAACGAAATTTATAATTTTAACAAATGTGACTTAGAGAAAGTAGCTGCAGACTTGTTGTGATTCATTACCTCCAACCTTAATGTGAATCCTGACTTCTTCGGCCAATTTAGCAAGATCCTATATACATCAAACAAAATACTTCTCGAATTAAAAAAATAATTCTAAAATATCCCTTTCGAAATATATCAATTTCCTTATTATATACAAAAGACAAATGTACAAAGACAGTCAGCTAACAGATACTTCAGTTTTTCGACAAAATTTAATAATAATAATAATAATAATACGTTTATTACGGTAATCACCATTTTACAATTAAATATACATAGAATATAATTTGAGAGAGTATTAACAGGCATATAAGAATCAAAATTAAGATTTAAACTACAACTAAAATAAAACTATATTAAAATTAAATAATTATAATACATATATCTAAGTAAATCAAATTAATTATGAATTTTCAATTACATTTTCTTATTCAATGATCTTTTAAAAGAAGAATATGATTCCCTAAACATATCAAACCACGGATTAGTACAATAGATGTTAGCAAGGCTCATCAGGCGGGTTACTGAGTTATGAGTGTCAGCAGCTGTCCGGTAGGTATCAAGATGATATATCTTATTCGTGCGCGTTTACCTCTGTGGGATGTGAAATGATAATTGCCTCAGGAGATATGGCGAATCCAGCGTTCCATTCGATAGACGAGGTAGAATACACAAATCAGCAATAATCCTACGCTTTTCCAACGTTTTTAAGTTTAATCCTTACGGTTGAATATTCACCCTGAATATGATTCAGCCCATCTTTATATTCAATGCAGCGTAAGAATTTCTTCTGAACCGCTTCCAGGCGAGAGATGTTGACGAGTGAATGTGGAGTCCATACAGTTGAGGCATATTCGAGGTGACAACGAACTAAGGAACAGTATAGTGGTTTCAGACATTCAGTATTAAAACTTTTTCCGATCTGCCAAATATATCCCCATATTTGCAAGGCCTTCTTACAAATATTTACAATATGGGTCGTAAACGAGAGTGTACAATCAAAAGTAACACCTAGATCTTTAATGGTTTTAACTTTAACTAATGTTGAGGAATTAATGGAATAAGCAAAATCAATACTGTTTTGGCATCTCGTTATCGACATAGAACAGCATTTATCAACATTAAGATATAACCTGTTGTTAATGCACCACTGGTTTAAGTTGGAAATATCCTCCTGTATAGATAAGCAATCATTATACGTCGTAACTATTTTAAAAATTTTAAGATCGTCTGCATATAATAAATAGTTACAGTGCTTAATGGTGTCTTGTAGGTCATTTATGAAAAGAATAAATAGTATAGGCCCACAATGGGATCCTTGTGGCACACCTGAAGAAACAGTGATGGGGTCTGATATAAAGTTGTCTATACGGACTTGTTGTATACGACCTATAAGAAATCTTAGAGTGCTAAAGCAGATGCCATATGAACCCAATTTGTCAAGTAAGAGACCAAAATCAACCCTATCGAACGCCTTGGAAAAATCAGTATATACTGTGTCTATTTGGGACCGAGAGTCCAAGGCGTTCGATATATATTGCTTATACTCCAACAAATTAGAGGTAGTGGAGCGATTAGTTGCGAAATCATGTTGATTATTGCACACTATTTGTTTAGAGAACCATGCTAACTGGTCAGCCACTAATTTATCTAGTAGTTTTGGTATAACGGACTGTTTTACTATACCTCTATAATTTTGGACTAGATGTCTAGGGCCAGATTTATGTATCGGAGTGACGAAGCTGGTTTTCCATTTAGTCGGCATAATTCCAAGTTGTAAAGATTTACAGAATAAGTTGTGAATTGGGCGACATAGTGCATAAATACAATTCTGAAGGAAGTAGCTGGAAACTTGATCAGGCCCATGGGCATGCGATGGCTTAAGACTAATGATTGCATTAAATACCTCTTCTAATGAAACTGTTAGATGGCTATCTAGACTAATATTGGAGCTAGAATGTAACTCAGGTATAGCTGTTGATGTTGTATATACAGAAGAAAAAAAATTGGAGAATAGGTTGACAATATCTGATCCATTGTTAGCATTCATATTATTATAGCTCATCTGGCTTGGATAACCATTTTCTTTCTTAAGTTGTTTAGCATACTGCCAGAAGAATTTTGGATCTGATATAAGTGAGGACTCTACCTTAGATAAATGATTATCGTAACATGTTTTGCTTAGTTTTTTGCACTCATCCCGAAAATATGCAAATGAACAATAGTCACTATATAGACCATGTTGTTTGTACTTTGCGTGGGCTGCTCTTTTTAGGTGAATTAAATTTATTAACTCTTTAGACATCCATTGGGGAAAAGATGGTTTATTGTGAAAAATATATTTGAAAGGAACGAATCGATCTTCTCATGGATAATGTCGTAAAATTTATCAAGAATAGCTTCTATATTTGAGGATAAGTCAATAAAATCCCAGTTTTGAGAATTAAAATATGCATTTATTAATTCAAAGTTGGCTAGCTTAAAAATATATTTTTTCTCTGTAGTGATCATATTAACTGCATAACCAATGGGAACATCCATGAAGTAAGCATAGTGATGTAAACTTGTTGGGAGGAGATATTCATCAGCAAGAGATACAGTAATGTTAGATGTACTAGAAAAGCAAAGATCTAAGTATACACCACGCGAGTTAGGTATGTTATTTATTTGAGAACCATTCAAAAAATTAAAACAGTTTAATAATGTATGTATAGCTGGATTAAGTTAAGTACATGCTGCATTATCTGGCTTAAATTGTGGAAGGTTATAATCTCCAAAAATAATAAAATTGTTACATTTAGTATGTTCAATGATCTCTTCAATAATATTGCAGTGACTCGCATACTTATCAATAGACGAACTTGGTTTTATATAAACTCCACCAATAATGTAAGTTATGTCTTTTGTTTTTAATAAAATAAATAATTGTTCTATTGAATTATCATTGCATATAAAAGACGATATTAAATGTTTTTTTACGGCGATCAAAATTCCACCGCCTCTAACATCTCCATCAACAGAGCGGTCTGATCTATAAATAACATAGTTCAATAACTGAAGTTGACTATTACAAATATTTTCATATAACCAGGTCTCAATTATAATAATTATATCGTAGTTGTTCCGATTTACACTAAGTAGGAGATCATTTATTTTTGTTCTGATACCTCCACAGTTCTGGTAATAAATACTTAGTTTTTTTGTAAACGGTTAGGTGGATTATTTATCTTGGTCAAGCAAGGTATGCCATTACGATGCACAATGCGCAAATTAGTTTCAACGTTTAATTTTCTATCATTCAGTTCTTTCTTTAGTTTATTGTAATAATCATTTTTTTGTTCTGTCAGGGTGGAAGAAAACGTTATTATTAGGTATGGCTGAGTTACTTCGCAGGACAGCTTTAGCCTCTTCTTTCGTTTGAAATATTATTTTTAATGGCCTCGGTTTATTATTGTTTGTTGTTTTCCCTAGTCTTATGGCTTTTATTGGTTTAACATCTAGTTTACGTGACTCCAATAGGTTATTGACAGCA
Organism: Ontholestes murinus; assembly: GCA_963969525.1. Classification (NCBI taxonomy): domain Eukaryota; kingdom Metazoa; phylum Arthropoda; class Insecta; order Coleoptera; family Staphylinidae; genus Ontholestes; species Ontholestes murinus. Next base: position 17,486,220 of record OZ018387.1, on the reverse strand, counting down.
ATGATATCATTTTTTGTTCGATTTTCGGTGACGTGAGATGTCGACTCATTAAAATTAAAGAGAATTAAATTTGTTAGACGGTTGCACCTGTCTTTTATTTCTTCAATGATATTTTCACAGTTCATACCAGACATATTTTTTATTTGAGATAGCTCAGATAAATAATCTGAGTGATTATTTTCTAGATCTGCAATACGAGATTCAATGTTATCAAATCTACTACTTATAGAGTTTTTAATTTCCTCTTTAAATGAGTTAAATTGTTCAATAATTAGTGTATATAAAGATTCAATCGTAAGAGGTGGATTTAATAATGGCGTTGGAGAATTGCATTTCGGGCAAATCCATTTGGTCTTAGATGCGATTATAGAAGCAATTTCATTATCTTTGAGACCACTGCATTTTTTTTCTTGATATAAGACTGAGACTTGGATCAACATGAATTAATTAAGAAGCAATAAATTCTGGACAGAAATTAAGAAACTCATCAGATATAAAAAGACGAACCAATTGCAAGAATTGAAAGAAATTATTACTAAGAATACTACAACTGACCCAGACATTATCACACATAAATTTAGTAACCACTTTTACTTTATTTATTTAAAGGACTCAAGAACAATCAAGTCGTCAAGTTGTTAATGACTGGTATTTTTTTTTAATTTAAAGACAGACCGACGTACATTTTTACATAAGAAATTTGAGAAGGGAAAAATTACAGTAACTGGACACGACCTAGCACATATTTAATAGAATTCTTACCACCCCATATACAAGATCATAGTATTAATATACTTTATTTCATTTCATAACCAATATTCAGTTATCGTCCTATGATAATACTTCTCATTCTAGGAACTATCCAAATTACTCTTCAAAAACCGCATTCCGCATTAACACTTCGGCTTTCTTAGAAAATAATCCCTTGCCCCCTCACTTGAAGAAAATTCACCAGCCATTCTACTGCTTAATATTATCTAAAACTCAAAATTAAAAACTCTTTCTCCCCTCTTTTATCCATTAAGGATCTACTCTATCTCTATTACGTTACAACATTTTCTGCTTCGACATTTACAATCCTGATTCTCTTATCTTAATCCTTTCAAAAATCTCCTGTTCTATTTGCAGATGATATGGCCCTAATTTTCAATGCACTTACAGTCCCTAAAGGTCTACAATCCTTTTAGCAGCTTTTGACACTCTGCATCAATCAACTCTCTTCAATTCCCAATCACCGTAATACTAATTCTCCATATAATATTTTGATTTGTCGCCTTCTAAATTCCTCTAAATCTTGCAATCCTACTATCCATAATATCCAAATTAGCGATGGATTTTCTTTAAGAACCTTAACCAAAATCCGCCATCAATCCTCTACATAATCCTTCCAAGGAACTCTTATATGATTCTACCTGTGTCATTCCAAAAATTTTTTCAACGAACAAACTACACCTTAGTAAAATCCTTTCAACCGACATATCCTTTTAGAAATAGTTCTTTTCGAAATCCAATTTACATATAACAAAAAACAAAAGTAATCTAAAGAGACCACCTATTTTAATTAATTTATTAATCATATAGACTATAAATTTGCTTCTGAATATTTCGTAACTATATCACACCTAGGACCAACATTTATTAATTAATCACTTAGGTAAACTAAAGTTATTTGTTGAAATCACGAATAATTAATTGTGCTTCTGTAAAAGATTATTAATTACAAGCACGTTTTGTATAATTGGGAGGATAGAAGAATGTTATTCGAATAATCCGATTATTTTTCGGGAATTTTTTTTTAGAAAGTTATGTAACGCACATATCGTCGACGATTGCGTGGATTATGTTTTAATACGTCCGTCCGAGGCATTAACTACTAAAATTATGATTGTAATTAATGATTATACCTGCGAAGACTATACTTTAGTGGGTGGTCGCCGATGTTCTGTGGCGAGTGTAAATGAATGGCGCTTACCTGTAATAGGTAATTGATTTTAGCGAGGCATGTGCGCACTTACGACTCAATTAAATCGTATGGAGCACGCCTCAGTTCAATAGCATTAGAAATGCGAAAACAGCTCAATTACGTCCGCAGTCGGCAAATTGAGTTATTACTGCCCAGTTCTGCATGCATTTATGGCCGGCCGTGACGGATTTTCCTGTTTACGAGTGTGGTTTACCTGTGTGCTGGTATTTACAGTTAGTTGAAGCGAAGTAGATCAAATTCTTAATATGCATTCATAATTAATTCATAATTTCTCCAGGTACAATATTTATTTGCGTGATGTGGATAAATAATTGATTATTTCTTAAACTAATCAAAACAAAATATTTATAAGAGAATAGAATATTTTAAGTTGATTAATTAAATGGCTTACTTATGTTAAAATTTAGTTGTACTTTAATAATGTAGATAGACTAGAACGATTACACAGACCTGCGAAGATTTTGCGGCTTGAGATATTTTAATGCAGATAAGTCAGGTCACATCCCCTGATAACGGAAATGTTATTAGTTTTTGTTACATCTGTGCTATATAATAAAGCAGCAGTTGCTGAAGAGTTTGTATCTGGCGTATTTTAAAATGAAATTAGGAGATCAGGTCAAAAATGAGGGACCGCTCATCTTTGTCTTTTGGTGTTCCTATGGTTTGGAGAGAACGACAAAATCATTATAATGATTATTTTTGTTTGTGCAAAATTTCGGGGTTTAATAAGAAAAACAAAGAGGCCATTACATATCCAAATCTTCTATCAGCAATTAGATGTTTAGCACATGAGCCAGATATTCTCATTCCAACACCACCAACAACATTACTAGAGAGTAGTACCAATTCTTCTTCTACCTCCAGCAGAGAAGATAATTTCAATTTGTTCTTAGAATCACAAGATAACAAACCTTTGAATAAATCAATATTTATTGGTACGCGATTTGGGTCTTACAAAAGAAAAAGCAATTTGTTAAAGCTTTGTACAAAAATGGCCCCTGCTTCCAATATATTGCTAAAAGATTTTCTTTACTGTTGGAGGCAAAGGTGGATGGATCATAGATACGCAAACTTATGAAAAACGTTACTGTCTGAAATGGAACTTCAAGCTTAGGAATCACACAAGGACGAAATCGACAGGTTTCTGGGTAATGTTAAAGATGATCATTATGAGCAAATTGTAAAAACTATGCTCAAAAAGTTCATGGGACTGGAATGTAATATGAACTTAAAGTTACACTCCCTCCACAATTATCTTGAACATTTCCCAGAGAATTTAGGAGCAATAAGTGAAGAACACGCTGGGATATTCCATCAAGATATAAAAGTAATGGAAACGAGGTACCAGGGTCGATGGGACGTCTCCGTGATGGCGGCCGACTTCTGTTGGTATTTGGTGAGAGAAAATCCTCGCCAGGATCACAAACGCCAATCAACTCAGCGTTAATTTCTTGCTAAGACTAGAAGAAAATATCTCTTAAGGTATGTTAGTAATTCCTTATTTATTGTAAGCTATTTTAACTATACAATATATATTTTATCAAGTATTACGTTTTTACATACAATTTAATAAGGAATAAATATTTAATTCCAACATTGCATACAGACCTTACGTGGTACGACAAAAACTGTTAACATATTTGAATTTAGCACACCAAAATTAGGTTTAGAGATCTCTGAAACCCCGTGCTGTGAAAAAAAAATTAACATCGCAGGCCATTCTTATGGATATTTGTAACCGTGACAATAATTTTGTAAGAAATGTGTTTTGAGACGAGGCTATATATTTATTTGAATGGAACAGTTCATCGATAAACTACTAGTCACAAAGTAATTGTCTTTGGTGTAAGAGGCTCATATGCAACTTATATGCAACATCAAAAAAAGAAAATGAAAGTTTGGGCTCGTATTTATAATAACAGAGTCGTAGGACTTTACTTCTTACAAAAAAGTGGTTCCAGTGCTAAAGGTAAATGTACAATTTCCAAATAATATCTGGTTTCAGCAAGACGGAGCACCACTTTATTTCACTCGCATTGTTAGGTAAGACATTTTATCGCAGATGAATTGAAAGAAAGAGAGCGAAGAATCCATTGCCATAAATTTAGAATTTTCTAGTAATAAGTTTCTAAAAAGGAAGAGAAATGTAATACTAAAATTTATTATGTCGAGCAAATTTCAACAGAGGGCGTAGAAGAATCCGTGTCACTATAAAAGCAAAACAAAAATAAATCAATTTACTTCTCGTATATTTGTAGTAGATATAGTTAGAGGAGCGTTCATAATTTTATCGGAAACAAAAGAATTCCATCAAATATGTAATAAAGAATAGTTCACATGTCTTTTGAAATTTTACTGATAGAAAAACGTCAATAAATAAATACAAAAATATTTTTGTAAATCATAGCTCATGTAAAAAAGACGCTTTTGGAGTTTGATCTTAAGGAATCAAATTTATGCCATCAAATGTATTAAATAGAATATCATCTTTGATGTTGCTAGTAAATTATGGTCAATAAAGTTGAGAAAAGTTGCAAAATGCTCTTTTGAATTATGCATCAGATTAAGGAACCACCTTTCAAAATTTGATGCTGTGGCCAAATAATCTATGCTATCAAATATATTACACATAATAGTTTACATATATTCTACGAGTATAATATTGCTAGTCGATTAAAATCAAAGAAGTTTAAAAAAGTTAGATGAAAAGTAGACTTTTTTAAATTGATATAAAAGTGATGGAAACGAGGTACCAGGGTCGATAGGACATCTCCATGATGGTCTAATTCGCAGGCAACCATAGACTAATGTTTTCAAATATCTCAGAAGAAAGAAATGTAGACTATTTATATTAGGTGTTCTTGTAGATCACAAAGGAGATGATCTTTGTTTTTCCATCTATAAGGAAAAAAATGGTCTAATTGTTTTATAGCGGCAGTACAAAAAATTAGCTGGAGTATAATCGTGTATAATGTTAGTGGTTAAAATAAAATCCTTCCAAAAAATTTACATTTTGTTTTATTAAATTACGTTCTAATTGATTTGTTCAATCAATAGGACCTAAAATTAACCATCCTAATAGTTTAATTTTAAGGGATGAATAAAAAATGTACAAAGAAAATTTTTATAAACTGTAAGCGCAATTTGAGCAATTCGGAAAATTAAAGAAAGGTCCTTTAGTATGAAACTGAATCATCTTTAAAAGCAATTTAATTCTGAAAATTAAAAAAAAAATTCAATAATTTTTCACTAAAGCAATACTTTCCCTTTATTCTACAGTAAAAAAGTAAAATGATTTAAAGAAAACAATATTTATTTTCAGAATTAAGAAGTGGCATCTAAAGAAAAATTAAACAGAAAAGAATTCTAAAGAACGATTCGAAAATCTTCAAATATAATATACTCGAATCTTATACAATAGATATTTAGGAGAAGCCTTTCATTTATTTATTTTCACGGTTTGTTATTTAAAAATTATAAATATAATTTATCTTAAATAAAATTTATTTTATTTGCTGAATTAGACATATATGAAGAAAAGTTAACAATCTGTGAAAGCAAATTTAATTCCTAATGTTAAAGAAGAGTCATCTGATGTAAATCTACTTTAAGGTTTAAAAGAAATGTGTGAATGTTAAAATATACAAAGATAAATTCTTTTGACGATATTTTTGAATTGAACAATTCTTGGTTACAGTGTGAATCCAAAGAAAGATATATCAAAGAATAATGTGATAACCTTTTAAAAGAACTTTTATTCCGAAAGCTGAAGAAAAGCTATATATAGAAAAATCTTTAGAATCAATTTTATTCTGGAGGCCGAAGAAGAAAAAACAACCGAAATATTTGCAAGAAAATTTACTTCAAGCGGCGAAGGAAAATTCTAAAGTCGCTAGAATAAATTTTGATTTAATTTGAAAAAAAATATATTCAAAGAAAATCTTTGAAAACAATTTGATTCCTGTGGCTGAAAAGGAGTTATAATAAAAACTGGGAAATATTTAGAACATTTTTACTCTTAACACCAAAGCAATACAAATAATCACTAGAATACATTTTGGTATAAATTTGTAAGCTAAAGAAAATTATTTAGAAGCAATTTCATTTCTAAAGCTCAAGAATAACAGGTATTTAACGTAATAACATCAACAATCGTTGGAATAAGTAGAATTCCTAAATCAAAACAAGAGGGATTTAGCACAAAAAACTCAATAATAAAATACAATAAAAGCTTTAATTTAATTTTACACTTTTAATTTGCCTTTTTACTTTCCCTACATAGAAAATGGTGAGGAAGCAAATTTAAATTATGAGGTCAAAGAAAAGACATCTGGTTCAAATCTTGTGAGCGTTAAAATGTGTAAATTGAAAATTCTTTAAATCATATTTATGAATGGATGAAACGACATATTTAAAGAGAAACAAAATAACAATTCGTGGTAACAGTTTGAATCCAAAAAGGAAATATGGAAAAATAATTCGATAACCTTTCGAAAGAAATTTCATTCCGAAGGCTGAAGAAAAATTAAGTATATAGATAATATAGAAACATTTTCAGAATCAATTTTAAGGCCCAGGAAGAAAACAAAACTGAAAATATTTGGAAGCAATTTTGGTTTGAACTATAAAAAAAATTCAAAAGTTCTTAGATTTAATTTGAAAAAAATTATATAAAGGATAAAGGCAATCTTTGGAAGAAATTTATTTCCGGAATCACAAAATGTATATAATATTTAGAACATGTGTTTCTCTAAACACTAGGGAAATAAAAATAATCACTAGAATAAATTTTAATATAAATTTTAAGCAGATGAAGAGAAATCTAAAGAATGAGGAAATAATATGTACAAAAGTTCTTAGGTCGTTGCATATTTATTTTATATTTAGAAATTTTTTGATTTCTGAAGGTGAAAAATAACAGATATTTAACATAAAATAACAACAATCGATGGAAGGAAGCAGTTTAATTCTGAAATAAAAGGGGATTAGAAGAAAAAAACTAGGAATAATTCCGTACAGCTAACATATCATGAAGTCCGTCATGTTGGAACCACTTTAATCTTGCACATAATGATAAATTTAAATGATTGAGCATATCTTCAAATGTTAAAAATAAACTTAAAAATGACACTGAATTGAAAAATTCACTATGTTTTAAGCACAAATATTTTTCAATTCAGAGTAAGTATAGATTACACGTAGTAATGGTCGCAACCATTATCTTTCTTAAAAATGACTCTAACTCACTTACTTTTAGAAATTACTGTATCATATGTGATATCGGATTAAAAATTTAAAAAAAAATGTAAGTTTGCGTCATATCTCGGAAAATAAATTTTCTGAGCATATTTTATTAATCTGTGTAAAATTATCTACAACTTTGCCCTTTATAGTTTTTTTCAATATGTCATAATAACCGAGATATGTTAATTTTAAAAAAATTAATACTTTTTTTAAATACCTAGTTACCTTTGCAATTTTTGAAAGCCATGAAAGTACAATTTTATTCTATTCTCATAGAACTATACTTCGTTCTCCATTTAAACGCTTTTTTATCTTTTATAGTTTTCAAGATTCCCATATCTAAAAAAACTCACCCTGTATATACATTCATATTTTTATAGTTTTTAATAAAATTTACTCTTTAAATTTGACTTTTTTCAGTTAAGAAATAAAAACTACAGATCTAAAAACCTAAATCTTTATTTTCCTGACTTATTGTAAAAAAATATTCTTCGGAAGAAAATTTATTTCAAGGCCTCAATGAGAATTATCTGACGAAAATTTAATATTATCTATGGAGAGACAAGTGTAATGAGAATCTTGGAAGAAAGTTTATTCCAAATATTGAGAAATGTTATTCTTAATGCTAAAAAGTAAGAAAGTGATATCTAGAAAGAAAAATTTAACATTTCTTGATAAGAATTTAAATCCAAAGATTAAGGAAGAATTCGACAATATTTTAAAAGAATATTTGACTGCGAAGGCTTATATAATGAATATGCTATATATAGAAACAATTTGATTCCGGAGGCTGAAAAATAGTTATATAAATCGGAAATATTATAAGACATTTTTCTCTAAACGCTGTTTAATCATCAATAGAATAAGTTTTATTTTAACAGCTGCAGAAGAAATAGCTAAAAAAGGAAAGTATTTTCTCTAAACGCTAAGAAAAATTTAATAATAGCTAGATTAAATTTATATACTAATTTTAAAAAGTTTAATTTTAAAAGCTGCAAAAGAAAAAGCTAAAAAAAGAAAAGTATGTTCTCTAAACGCTAAAGAAAAAAATTCAATAATCGCTAGCATAAATTTATATTAATTTTAAAAGCTGCAGAAGAGAAATCTAGTAAAAATATTTAGAAGCAATTTTTTCAAGAAAAATATAACATACTTAGGTAGTTTAATTAAAAGTCTTTAAGAATAAAATCAACTATCTAGAGAAGAAATTTGATTCCAAAAAAGTGATTTGAAGAGGTTTTGTAGCCCAGAGATGAAAATTCCTGTAATTTGGAGAAGAAATCGTTGAGCGATAATAGAATTTGGTATGAGAAATTTCTGAACAGCTTCGAATAACTTCTAGAATTCCAGAAAGAAAATACAAAAACCTCGAAGAAAATTTTTGCAATTTGGAAGAGAAATTGTTGGATAATACTACAAATTTTGAAGAGAGAGAGAAACATTCTAGAATAATAAATAAATCTGAATTTCGAAGAGAAATTACTGAAATCTAATAAAAAAAGTTTTTTTTTAAGAAAATGCTAAAAGCTCTAAGAAAATTCTTGGAACTTAAGAGAAAATTTGCTGGGCAATATTATAATTTTAAACCCTACAAAATCCAACAACACTCGAAAAAGAATACCAGAACCTTTCTGAACAACTGAATAATTTCTAGAACCTTCGAAAGAAAATGCAATAAATATAAAATTATTACAATTTTGAAGGAAAATCGATTAAACTTAATGCAATTTCGAAGATGGGTGGACGATATTACAATTTTTTAAGAAAGATAAAAAACTCTCAAATATTATAAAACCTTTGAAAGAAAATAATAAAAAACAAGTGTAAAGAATTGAAATTTGTAAGCGAAATTGCTGGATATATATTAGAATTTTAAAAGGGAACTTTTTCAATTTACAAATTCTATAACCCTAAAAAAAAAATTTGGCAATTTGGAAGAGAAATTGTTGGATAATACTACAAATTTTGAAGAGAGTTTCTAAAAATACTTGAAGACATTCTAGAACCCTTGAAAAAAAAAATCTTTATTTCGAAGAAAATTCTTACACTTAGAGGAGAAATTACTGAAATCTAATAATTTTTTTGCAAAGTTTTTTTAATAAAATGCTAAAAGCTCTAAGAAAATTCTTGGAATTTAAAAGAAAAATTGCTGGGAAATATTATAATTTTAAAGAGACGTTTCTGAAAAAAAAACAACTATTTCCAAAAAAAAACTCGAAACATAATACATGAACCTAGAAGAAAATTCCTGCAATTTGGTAAAGAAATTTCTGAGCGAAAACAGAATTATTTATGAGCAATTTCTGAACAATAATTTCTAGAACTTTCGAAAGAAAATGCAAGAAACTCGATAAATATTATTACAATTTTGAAGGAAAATCGATGAATATTCTTGCAATTTTGAAGATGGGTGAACAATATTAGAATTTTGAAGAAAACTTTAAAAAACTCGGACAAATCCTAAAACTTTTAAAAGAAAATACTAAAAGCCAAATGCAAATTATTAAAATTTGGAAAAGAATTTGCTGTGCATATATTAGAATTTTTAAAGAGGACCTTTTCAAAACCCCTGAGACAAATTCTATAACTCTAAAAAAAAATTGGCAATTTGAAAGAGAAATTGCTGGATAATACTACAAATTTTGAAGAGAGTTTCTAAAAAAACCTTTGAAAACCTTCTAGGGCCCTTCAAAAAATCTGTATTTTGAAGAAAATTCTTACAATTAGAAAAGAAATTACTGAAATCTAATAAAAAATTTTGCGAAGTTTTATTTTAAAGAAAATACCGAAAGCTCTAAGAAAATTCTTGGAATTCAGAAGAAAAATTGCTTGGCAATATTATAATTTCAAAGAGACGTTTCTGAAAACCCCTACAAAATTCAACAACACTCAAAAAATAATACCAGAACCTAGAATAAATTTCTTGCAATTTAGTAAAGAAATTTCTGAGCGATAACAAAATTTTTTATGAAAAATTCTGAACAACTTCGAATCATTTCTAGAACATTTGAAAGAAAATGCAAGAACCTCGAATAAAATATTGCAATTATTACAGTTATACAGTTATTATTAAAGTTTTAAGGAAAATCGATGAAAATTTATGGAAGAAAAGTTAAGAAACCCTAAAACCTTTGAAAGAAAATACTAAGAACCAAAAGTAAATTATTGAAATTTGGAAGAGAAATTGCTGGACATGTATTAGAATTTTTAAAGAGAACTCTTTCAAATCCCCTGATACAAATTCTATAACTCTAAAAAGAAAATTTTTGCAATTTGGTAGAGAAATTGTCCAAAGTCCAAAAAAAATCTAGAACCCTTGAAAAAACCTAATTTTTGATGCAAACTCTTACAAATGGAAGAAATATTACCGAAATGTAATAAAAAAAATTGCGAAGCTGTTTTAAAAAAAAATGGAAAAAGTTCTAATAAAATTCTTGGAATTAAAAAGAAAAATTGCTGGACAATAATATAATTTCAAAGAGACAATTCCGAAAACTCCCACAAAATCCAACAACACTCGAAAAATAATAACACAACCTAGAAAAATATTCTTGCAATTTGGTAAAGAAATTTCTGAGCAATAACAGATTTTATATCAGAAATTTCTAAAAAACTTCGAATAATTTCTAGAAGAAACTCGAAGAAAAATTTTGCAATTTCTGGATAATACTACAAATTTTGAAGAGAGTTTCTAAAAACACTCCAAAAAATTTCTAGAACCCTTAAAAAAACTGAATTTCGAAGAAAATTCTTACAAATAGAAGAGAAATTACTGAAATCTAATAAAAAAATTTGCGAAGTTTTTTTTTTAAGAAAATGCTAGAAGCTCTAAAAAGTTTTTGGAATTTAGAAAGAAAAATTCCTGGGCAATATTATAATTTTAAAGACGTTTCTGAAAAACCTCACTTGAAAAATAATACCAAAACCTAGAAAACATTGCTTGCAATTTGGAAAAGAAATTTCTGAGCGAAAAAGACATAATTTTTTATGAGAAATTTTTTAACAATAATTTCTAGAACTTTCGAAAGAAAATGCAAGAAAATCGAAAAAAAAATATTACAATTTCGTAGAAAAATCAATGAAAATTCTTCCAATTTTGAAGAAGGGACGATATTAGAATTTTTGAAGAAAAATTAAAAAGCTAAAACCTTTGAAAGAAAATACTAAAAAAAACAAAAGTAAATTATTGAATTTTGGAAGAGAACTTGCTAGAATTTTTAAAGAAAACATTTTCAAAAGCCCTGACACAAATTCTATAACGCTAAAAAAATTTTTGAAATTTAGTGGAGAAATTGCTCGACAATATTAGAAATTTCGATGAAACGTTTCTGAAAAACTGAAAAATAAATTTTACAATCCTCAAAAGAAAATAATAGAAGCTAGACGAATTGCTGGACAATATAAGAATTTTTGAAGAGATGTTTCTAAAAAATTTGCTAGAAGTTTCACAAGAAAGCAGGAGAACCTTAAGAAACTATTTATAAATTTTTGATTTTTTTAAGAAAAGATAAAATTCTAAAACTCTTGAAAGAAAATGACATTACTCAAAAAAAATCTTACTACTTGGATAGATTTATATATCCTTAAGTAACTAAAGATCATTAGATGATTTTGTATGTTAATTGCATTGTTAGATGACCTTGAACAATCGTAGAATTTCATTAAATAACCTTGAATGAACTCACCCATGATTAAAAGATTTCAAATTATTTTAAGAATTATTGGATGACATGTTCAACCGTAAATGATCCAAAATAAATGTTAGACGTTTGATGTATAATCTTAAATAACAGTGAATTTTAAACTCTTTTTGTATGCGATTAAATAACCTTGATAAAATAAAAACTGTAAAGAAAGGATATATTTTTAAATACTATTAACCTTGAATGACCTTTAGATGATCCTAAATAAACTTGAAATACCGCAAGAGATCATAAAGGATTTAAAAATCGCATTAAATAAAGATAAAGTCCTTAGGTAAGCTTGAATTATAATTCTATAACAATTTCTCGAAGAAATAAAAATAACTGAACTGTTTTTTAAAGATTTTTATGAAGCCTTGAATCAGACTCTATTCTTTTTATTTGATGCTTCTTTTTTAAATTGATAACAGAGGTTTAGAAACACATTTATATAATTAAAGCAGCAATAGATTCAATAGATTCAAAACCAAAACTTGAAAGTTCTAAATTTGTTATATTACATGGAATATATTTTTTACTCTAAGAAAATACTAGCTTATCTACGAAAATAATATCTTTACATGAAATAAAGGCAAAATACTTATAAAAAATGAAAACGAAAATGGAATTCTTAGAAGTTTTCATTAGATAACAACTAAATTCTGAAGTCTAATAAGTTTATAGGTCTAAATCCGTTTAGAATGTTTGAATGTAGATTGAAGGTAGAATGACATGTTTATTTGAACACTGGATTCCAAACCTAAAATTTGAAAAGAATTTTGTAAAAAAATTGCCGAAAATTATTTTCATCTACCTGATGAAGCCACTGTGTGGTGAAACATGTGGTGTTGTAATACAATATTAAAAACATTCAGAAACTCTATACTGTGTCAGTATTTCTTTAAGCGAAAAATATTTGTCTTCTTCATCTAAATCAAAAACATGAAACTTCTTAAAACTTCGAAAATTAATCGTATAAGGATTTTAAATTAATTTAATTTTTACGAAGTCAGTCACTTTTTACTTGTGGTTAAATATTACTGCATATTCATTTTATAACAAATATATTTGAACTAATTAAATAATTGATAATGTGTTTGGCTAAACGAAACAAATTAAATAAAAATGGATAATTATTTATGTCCCATTTAAGTTCTGTGTATATTTTAGGTGATATCTAAATACAAATTATTATTATTATTTTGTTTCGCTTAGATTAATTATAATTCGAAATTGATCCTTTATTGCTCCGAGCTGAATGTTGATTATTGTGGTTTCCTTGATTGGGTTACGATTTCCCCGCACTTAATTGACTTGTAAAACTATAAATGTGAAATTTATAATGATCATGACTTTTCGTAGAGCAGCCACACAAGAAGAAGCCGGGCCCCGAGTGCGGATACCTGGAGGAGAGAGTCGGGACGGTGGGTAGGTAATGATGATTTCAATTGTCGCCGTTCTCAATAACATCATCGCAAATGAGAGAGTGCATGCTGGTGATGTGGAGGTATACCGGGATGAGATTCGGAGAGAAGGTAGGCCAGGTCTTGGATAAGTTTTAGTTTTGTGGTGAGGCACATGGCAAGCGCAAGCTGCGAGGTTGGGCCCCGGTGATAAAAAGACTCGGGCAGGGTAGGAGTATCCATCCTTTGAGCAGCGAGAGGGGGCCGGGGTAACTGCGCCACACACGACGGCGGCCACACCGAGGACCACCCAGAGTGGCCCTCGCGGCACAGGGGGGCCCTCTCCTCTCCTCGGTCCTCGACGGACTCTTCAAGGAATCGCGAATATCGCAATCAGTGCCCTCCACAGATTACTGATCACTACTCAATGGGACCACCACCACCACTACCTAAGACAACAACATCCCTCTGGCCGCGATCAGCTGGTGGACCCATCATGGTTACCTTGAGTAACGTAGCGTAGACCTTGCGGAATGTGTGTAACGACTGCGCATGGCGCATTCAGTGAGTGACTTGAGTGACTTAATCACGAAATATAATTGACTACCACCGCGGCACGGACCGAATTTTCACTTTCACCCCACCATGGCCAATCGTGGCGGCTTTTGTTGTGCAACACGCCCGCCACGCCGAAACAATATCGGACTACTGAACAAATAAATGCCGCCATCGAATATTTATCATTATTTCAACACCGCCGAGAGATACTTTCAAACTGTTGCCACGAATAGGATTAACAAAACAAGCTTACACAGACGCGGATACAAGAAAAATAAACGCCATTTCAGCTCATGAATCGAAACTATGTAAATTATGTTTTTGTTATATTGTAGAAAAAAAAACTTTTTTAATGTAAATTTGCGGGAACATAAATGTAATTAATACTCCTTACCAATTTTTTTTTACTTTTCTAAATTAAGAGTACAAAATTTTATTCATTTAAAATTTACTTTTTTGAAAAATATATGTTTTACAATTGAGAAGAATTAGTAATCGCTCGATGAAAAATAATAGTATTGATAATTGATAGTAAAAATATTTTTTTATAATGAACATAGGGCATTTTATAATTAATACTCTAGACAAATTTTGTTTACTCTGAGTAAAACACAGTTTGGCACTTTTTTCACTTGTTTTATTAAATGCTAGATGTACATTTCGGTTACAATGTACATCTAGCATTTAATAAAACAAGTGAAAAAAGTGCCAAACTGTGTTTTACTCATATCAACATTTTCACGTACTCAAACAACCAAATTAATTTGTTTACTCTTCTAAATTAAAAATACTAATTTTTAACATCCTTTTGGAAATTAACTCGAAAAAATACGTAGCAAGAAATATGTTTTATTTTTTAATTTTAAAAATTATAACTTTTTATTGTTATTATTCAAGTAATAGGAGTATCGCAATTATAAGATTTTATAAATTTATAAAATGAACAGTTGTAATAATTACAAAAAAGCTGTTTCAAAAAAGAATGGAAAATTCTTGAAATGATAAAAAATAAAATGTTGAAGGCTGAAATACCGCAAAATACTACTTCCATTTTTAATAAATTTTAATAATTTAATTTCAAATCGACACAAAAAACAAAGATGTGTGAAGAGAACGAGAGATGTGAACAGACAGGCACTCACTAAATACTGAGGTATTGCATAACTTTTGGGACGTGACCAAATACTGACGCTGCGATATCAAAATATCCGGATATTCTTCAATATTCTCATCACAATGCTGGATACCGTCCTGATATTCTAGACTTTTTCATAGTCCACAAAATTGAGAAAGACATAGATATTTGGACCACATCAGAACTACAATCAGATCACAATCCAGTAATAATGGATATACACACAGAAATATCCAGACTTGAGAGAACAACCAGAATCACTGACTGGAAATTCTTCAATAATTCTATCTCGAAACACGTACCATCGATTCCGGCGATGCGTGATCGTGAAGGAATAGATGAGGGTATTAATATCTTCACAGCGGCCATCCATAGAGCCATTGAAGAATCCACATCATTGAGGAAGGTCTCTCCGGGCGATCCGCTCAATATTCCAAGACATCTCCTTTAGGGAAAAAAAATAGTGTCCGACGTAGTTGGCAACGCACACGCTGTCGCCAAACAAAGCAGGATCTGAATAGATTGCAAAATGAAATTCAGAAAAAGCTTAAAGAAATCCGAAATGCCCGTTGGTCAAGGCGTATCGACGACGCCGCCCAACACAAACCCCAATTATGGAAGCTCACAAAGAACTTCACCAAAGCCAGAAAGGCGACTTCTGCCATCCATGGGCAAAACGGTCTCGTCTACCTTGCGGAAGACAAAGCCGAAGCCTTTGCGGATAGCCTAGAGTCGCAATTCTCGCCGAACGACGAAACCACGAGTGATAAACTCCTGGATGAAATCGAAGAGGCGCTTCATCGTTTCGAACGATCTCCAAACTCCGTCCCTAAACCGACAACGGTCAGAGAAATCAAAGACCTTATCAAACAGGCGCCAAATAAAAAAGCGCCCGGACACGATAAAATCAACTACAACTGACTCAAGAATCTTTCACTTAAAGCAATTGTGTTTTTAGCAAATATCTTCAATGCCTGCCTAAGAACAGGATATTTCCCAAAAACGTGGAAACATGCTACTGTTATCCTTATACCCAAACCGGGAAAAGATCCAAAGTTTCCACAAAATCATCGCCCCATCAGTTTACTCTGTACACTGGGCAAACTACTCGAAAAAACAATTCAAGTGAGATTGACCGAATGGTCAAATGATTACAAAGTCGTCCCAAAAACACAATTCGGCTTTATAAAAGGCCTATCTACAAACAACCAGCTTGTACGAACCAGCGATTACATAATCGAAGGTTTTAATCGTAAACAAAGCACTCTAGCTATATTTCTAGATGTTGCGAAAGCATTCGACCGCGTCTGGCATGATGGAATGATTTTCAAACTGCTAACCCTAAACTGCCCCACTTATATGGTGAAAATCCTCCAACAGTTTATCACCAAAAGAACCTTCTCGGCACGTTACGAACCGAGAGAAATGACAGCCGTCGTCCCTCAGGGATTGGTGCTGTCTCCCACCCTGTACAACATCTATGTACACGATATTACAGCCCCTGAACACATACTAACGGCCCAATATGCGGATGACACAAAAATACTTGTATCATGGTAAAGCTATTCCGCACATGATGCGCAAAATCGAAAACGCCCTCGATGAACTCGAGGAATAGACACTCGAATGGCAAATCTCAATAAATCCAGAGAAAAGCCAAGGCATCTTTTTCTCCCAGGGTCGCTCGATACCCATTGACAACCTTACTTTTAAGGGCACAGCCATTCCATGGGTCGACCTCGGTCTACAAATGGACAAAAGATTAAATTGGAATAAACACGTCCAAATGACCATCTCAAAAGCCAAACAAGCATTCGGACAACTGAAGTCACTTCTGTCACTAAAAGTCAGCTTTTCCTATCCAGTAAAGTCCATCTGTACAAGGCAATCATACGGTCAAAAATGACATATGGTTGCCCTGCATGGATTACCCTCTCCAAAACGCAGATGAATATGTTGGAGGCCACACAGAGCAAAATGATCCGCAGCATTGTTAATGCACCTTGGTACGTCTCCAACAATCAACTGCGCTCGGAATTAAACCTCCCTAGAGTCCAGGACTTTATCCATCAGCTGGCCCTCAGCCACTCTACCAAATTTGACCTCTGCCTTCTGCAGGATCACATTGAATCACGTCACCCATCAGTCAAAAGAAAACGTCCTTTGCAACTGGACGATTAATCACCTATCACGGCAACACACTTTTTTTCAAAATTTTTTGGTTAAATTCAACAAAATTTTAAAACTATTACTCCCCATCATGAACTAAAATTCACACTAGTGCATTTAATCAGTCATTCCACAGTCATTAAAATATTCCGATCAATAACCTGCTATAAAAATTTATTAATAAAAATTTGTAAAGCAAGGGAGTGGAGTTTTAGTTAGTAAGAATCTGACACTACCTAGAGGATCGGCCTCTAGGTGTCTTATGCAAGATCTCTCCACTTCCACGAAAAAAAAAAAAAAAATATTCTCATCACTCCATAAGTATAAACCCTACACGATCAATAATACTGTCATTATTTTACAATAATGTCAGTATTATTGACCGTGTAGGGGCCTTTAAGTCTGCACACTTTAATTCACAAAAATTGTAAAAATATTTACTTCTAATAATAAAGATGTCTCTCTCAAATGTTGAATTTTGAAGACGACATGTTTCTATAAACCTAATATTCATCGTGGTAACGGGACAATACTGAAAATTCCAGCAGGAAATATCCATAAATCACGAAAGAAAAAAAAAATTGAAAATGAAAAACGTTCAAGAAAATTCTTAAAATTTCAACAAAAAAATTAAATATAAACAGTAAAATATTGGAAATAGCTGGAAAATACTAGAATTTTTAAAGAAAAATTTCTACAATCATACATTTCTCTAGAAAATGTCAAAGGAAATTCCTGAAAACTAAAAGAAATGCTGGTAATTTTTTTAATTTCAAAGAAAATTTTAAAAATATCGTAGGTAATTTGCTAAAAAAAAAATAGCTGGATACTAATCCATTTTTTTTTTAAAAGTTTCCAGCAAATCAGACATTTACAGGAATGGAGAAAAACAAATGCTAGAAAATTACACAACCCTCAAAGTAAATGCATTTAGAAATTCGTGAGTATTTCGATGAGATTAAAAGAAATGGTAAAAATTCTTAAAAAATTAAAGTTAAAATACTGACAATTATAGAAATTACAGGAAATTGCTGAAAAAATTGATTTTACTGAAAGTTATAGATATGACTGGAAATGACTGAAAAAAATTTATCGGTGAAAACACAGTACCGACAATTTTCATATGATTTCAAATTAAACAAAAAAATAGTGGATATTTCAAATTAAAAAAAGAAACATTAGTGTAATACTAAATCATATCGTAGAAATATTCCAATGTCCATACGTTTATACAGAATAACCGAAACAGAGAGTAAAACAATAGAAAGGACGTACAAATTGCGTCTTCTAATTTATTGAAAATCATTATCTACAAAACAAAGAATGTCATACCAACTATTTATGCAGATGGTTGAAATTCTTGTTGGCTACTTCAAGAATCACCGTTTTTGGGAAAGGTCCACACGCACAATTTTGGAACAAGCATATGAGTAGGAACATATAGGTAACTTGATTCTACCCCCAATTAATTAATTAAATGCAAGTGAAGATACTACAGATTTTACTAGAAAAGTATTTATTGGCTTGGCAAGTAATTTCGGTTTTGGTGTATGAAATAAAAAAAATTAATGTTTAGTCAACCAAATATTTTCCCATTGACGATGGGAAAATATTTATAACTTCGTTATACATATTTAATCACAAAATTAAACACAATAATCACTTTGTTTTGTATAACCGTTATTTATTTATATGGTGACCAATGGTTTCAATACATCAACGTATCATTTTCAAATCGAAACTAACAAAGTGATTATTGTGTTTAATTTTGTGAGCAAATATTTTCCATTTTGTTCAGTGACCCTTCGCCATCTATTTTGCAGCTTCATGATTCCGCGCTCGTAGAATTTCTGGTCATTTTCAGCAAAAAACTGTGTCAAGAGGCATTTAGGCTCCTCGTTATTTGTAAAAATTTTACAATCTAAAAAATTCGGCAAACTACGGAATAAATGGTAATTCGATCAGGGCTACACGGAAGATGCAACATCACTTCCCAACCAAAGCTTTAGTAATTTTCCACGAGTGGCCAAAGATGTGTGGTCTAGCGTTGTCATGTGGAACACTACTCCTTTGCGATTTACCAATTCTGGCCGATTTTCTTTGATTGCTTCGTCTAGTTTTGTGAATTGTTGGTGGTAAATATCTGAATTGATTGATTGGTTTCTGCGAAGTAGCTCAAAATATAAAATATTGTTTTAATCCCACCAGATTGACATGATTTTTTTCTAAGGCAATTCAGCTTTCGATGTACTTTAAGCCCATTTTTCGCCACCAGTGACTTTTTTTTATTGAATCCGTTCATATATTATGTGTAAGTCTCTGTTAAAGTCATCTTCGCTCAGCTGAATATTGATTAGACGGTGAATGTATGAATTTAGCGCGGAAGATTTTATTTGTTCTTATTGTTGTGAAGTCCAAGGGATGATTATGTCTGTGGTGGTGGGTTTCCTGTATATAGAATAATATAATGTATTGTTTTCAATTGAGATGTTCAGGTCCAAAAAGTTGAGCGCTCCATTCGATTGTGAATTTAATTTTCGGTTGATTAAATTAAGTGTTAAAAATGCGTCTAGTTGTCTCCCTGTGCCCTTACAAATGCAAAAAAATATCGTCGGCATATCTGCACCAATATTAAATATTTTTGTATACGTATTATTTATGAAGAGTTGTTCTTCAAAATGACTCATGAACCACGAAGAGTGTTGTTGAAGCAAAAGTAGTTTTGATTCAAATATATATTTTTATTTATTTATTTATGATGTCTTTAAGTTCTGGTACTGGAATTAATATGAATAGACTTTTGACGTCGAATGAAACAAGGATTCCATTGTTGTTGACGGCTAAGTTTTCAGATGTTTTCACGAAATCGATGGAGTTTTTTATACTGCATTTGAATGTGCAGGGAAATATTTCTGGAAGGATTTTGTTGATAAGGGAATACACTTTAAATGAAGGAGCATTAATACAAGAAACAATTGGTCTTACCGTGATATTCGGTTTGTACACTTTGGGTAAGCCATATTGTGGGTGCCCTCGGATTCCTAATTTTGTCTGAGATAATGGAATTAGCTGTTTTAATTGCTTTGATTACTTGCTTCTTGAATTTGTCATTTAAATCTTTATTACTGATTTCAAGGTTGTTTTCACCAATGGAACTATCTCACGAACAGTTATGTGTCGATTTTGTTCGACTATGGTTTTAATTTGGTCGTCATCAAGTTCAGTGGGCCGACCAGAATGTTGTTCTTCTTTTTTAAACCAATTCTGGTACGTGCGCTACATTAAGCGGCTTCTTGTGATTGCACCGGACGGATTAACAGGGATGTCGCTGGTGTTACCTTTGATTAAAATGTGTGGTGCGGGTGACAAGATATACTTGTTGTATAAAGTGATTGTTGGGCGTCGTCGCCTTTAATGAGATTATCGGTATGTTTTTCTATTTCGATTACCTCGCGGATAGTCCTCTTGGTGAAATGGTCTAATACTACGATGGAAGTCGTCTTGTTGAAATGTATCTTGTGTCCCGTGGATTTAGAATGTTCGGTCAGAGATGAGGAGGGTAGATCTTTTTCGACGGCTCTGATGTGTTCGTGTCGCCATACCTTCATGTGTATATTGGTTTGTCCCATATAATACAGTCGGCACAGGATATACTTCTTGATTTTAAAGAGGAATAATGTCTTTTGGAGAATTAAAGAATTGTACGATTTTAAGGGAAGTGGTAAAAATTTGAAATTGTGTCCTTTTAATATTTTGGAGATTTTGTCTTTTGTACGGGATAAATGTTATATTTAAGGATGGGACGTGGTGTCGGTGTTTCTGGGGTGGGAGTTTTGTTTCAGTATGAATGTTACTGTACCTGGAGTAAAACCGTTTTATATAAGAGCAGTCTCGAGGGTGGCAAGTTCGTCATTTATATTAGATTTATTTGTTAGTTAGAGAGAGCGAGTTAAGAGAGTTTTTGCCACAGAAAGAAGTTGGGAAGGGTGATGGCGAGAAGCGGCATTTAGATATATTTTCTTTTATTTCAGTTATAACTTAGCTCGTTATTTTTTTGACAACCATATTACACAATTTCCCTCGTCCGTAGTAAATAAATTGAAGGGTGGGTTAGAGGTCACCCACCCACCCTACATATA
This sequence comes from Ontholestes murinus, assembly GCA_963969525.1. Lineage (NCBI taxonomy): Eukaryota > Metazoa > Arthropoda > Insecta > Coleoptera > Staphylinidae > Ontholestes > Ontholestes murinus. The sequence continues at coordinate 17,464,906 of OZ018387.1, read as the reverse complement.
CATGTTTATTTCCGTTAAAACTATGCTAATGACTTTTTAACAGCACACTGTCAAAATTGTCTGGAGCAGCGAAAGGAAAATGGTGAAGAGGATTAGGTTATCAAATATATTTTTGGAGCTCCAAAAATAGTGAAGGCACCAACAAAACAAGTAAAACTAAACTTAAACAATGTCTCAAAAAACTGAATATATAGGGTGTTAATATTAAGACGTTACACTCAAAAATGACATAATAGGTTGTTGAAAACAACAAAAAAATGACAGTTAGACCTCGTTAAAGCAAACAACTTTTCTTAGTTGCAATTTGTGATTTAGTGCTCCGGTTTAAAGTTATTGGAGTTCTTTTGTTTTTCTAAAAATCGCTATAACTATTTGTTATAGCGAAAAAGCCAAAAAAATTCAACGGTAGCTTTTGGCCCTTTAAAACATTTGTATTTACAATTATTTTTTTATTGTTTCAAATAACAAAATGGCGACAGAAAAAAAAGATTCAAAACAATAGATTTTGATAATTTCTCCTTCGATTTTTGAAAGTAAAGCATTTATAAAATCCTTATTCTATCTACTACAAAATTTATCCTAAACAACTTTTTCAATCTATCTAAAATGCCTATATTCGGTTACTTGAATTAACTATTAATCAACTATCTAAATGACCATATTATACAATTAAAACAAAATATTACACTTATGTTGTTTAATTATTTATACAAAAAAATGATTTAATCTGTATAAAATTAAAATGTATAAAAAGGATGTATATTCATAAAATGTAATGCTGAAAGTAGTTATATATTTTCACATTATCTCAACGAATCTAAAAAATAAATTTAAATCTAGTGTTTCTGTAATCCGGTATAAAATCACGTCCAACGCGTGCAACGAATACAATACAACACCAAATTTGAAAGTACCCCACATGCAATTGATACAGTTTAAATTTCCCAACAAAAATCAATTCCTACGCACCTAGAATTTATACGAACGGACATAATGTGTCTATTTTATATCCCGATCCTATCTGGTGGAACAACGGCCAATGTTTCAGTTCACCATATGGTACTACAATCACCCACATACCTTCTGATTGTGACTCTTTAAATTACCACACACACGCCGCGGCGTGCAGATGTGTCAAGTGATGAGTCCGCGAGGAAAACCAGAGGATATCAATCTTCTCTAACGTCTAGGATTGCTTTTATCAAAATATTATGGCGAGGCCGTAAATCTGTTCTCGCGCGAGTTGCCGTTGTTTGTGTAAACATGTTGCAAAGTTGTAATTCCCTCGTTGATATATTTATTCCTTGTGTATTCTACTATATTCACATGTGTACACAATGTAATAATTTTCCAACAAATGTTAAATATTGATGTCGCGGTGTAGTTGTCAAATAAATAAAATGAATGTAATTAATGAATCAAAAGTATATATAAATATAGCTTTTAAATTTTACCACTATATTTATAAATTTATAAAATATAGTGGTAAAACAAAGTTATCGTGTTTCAATTACAACTTTTTCAAGATGTACCACGAAGTAAACACCCCTACCATCAAGCATTTAATTTTTTTTAGTTTTATAATATAAGCTTGAATTGACAATATATAACATTTTTTTAAATAGTGTAATATCAACTGTAAAGTAAACTTTAATTTTTAAGAGATGAATATTTAATAAAGGATTTTCGTGCCTTAAAATTTTTGTAAATTAACTATAATCATCACCATCTCAATACCCCCAATTTTTTTGGAACTTCTACCCACAAGGTATGTTTCCGCTATGTTTAAAGATATTTTGCTTCTCCCTGTCACGTACGGGTTCCTTAAGGTCTTCAAACATAAGAGAAGCAGCAGCTATTATAACCTGTTCTGTTATGGATTTTCAGATGAACAGTATTCTTAAGACCTTACAATTTAAAGTTCAATCGGCAATATCATCACTAACTTTTTTGGAAACGGACCAAGTAGACCAATCATTCCAACCTTTGGAACCAAAGAAGACACGGTACCAACCTTTCTACCAAAACGTCTTAAATAAACGATTTAATTTCGTTAGGCTTTAGAGATGCCGATCTTCCTTCAATTCTCGCGTAGACTTGAACTATCTGATTGCGTATATTTATATGTCGGTTTAAATGGCAATAGAGTCATATAAGTTTATATACGATAATGTATATTTTCGACAGATATTGTCATGATGAATGTATTTGTACAGCCAAAACTACAATATATGAAGGCTGGTTTTATGAAAGAAGCGATGTCTAAGAAACTAAATTGATTGAGATGCTAAATTTGTTTTGCAATTGAATCAAGGAAATTGCCAAGTAGCTACCATAATACTTTACCTGTCTCGTTTTCTAAATTAAAATTATTCTCGAAAATACACTGCCGAGCATAAATTTAGGGTTAATCCGTTATTTGAAGTTATTTTAGAAATTCTTATTTTCTTACGTGTTTTGTCGATTGTTCTGATTTCTTGTATAAAAAAGAAATATTTGGTTCTTATGCAAAATCTATTGAAAGTAATGAAAACGAATAAGTTTACTTTGATATGCTGTTTTTTTTTGAAAATGTATCTTCACTTTTTAAATGTAGAAGTAAGAACACTTTAATAGTATTCAAAAAAACTATTGTAACCAGTCTAAGCAATAAGAGTTTTTTTTAAAAGTATAAAAGCGATTTTACTTTAACATTTAAAAAGGAGTTTTATAAATTCATCTATATTATTTATTTATATGTTAACATTTACTCCTCTTATTATAATGATAAATTTTTTAAGTCTATCATTAATTCTTCATCATTTTTAGTTCACCTTTGCTTCCTAATTTTTCATTCATATTATTATTGATAACTTTAACTCTTTATTTTTTTTCTTTTACTATTTCTACATGATTCTAGTTTTCTTGTATTCTTTATTCCTTGGTATTTGTTTCCTACTTTGCCTCCATTTCTTCTTTACTTTTCTAGCTTTTGCCATTTATATATGTTTCTTGCTTTCTTCATTTTTGTTCTTTATTTCTTTGTGATGATATTGTTTCCTATTGTTTTTACTCTGAACTTTCTATCATTTTTATATCTAAATTTTTATAGCTTTCTTATATATATATACAACATCTTTATTACAGTAACACATATTTACAAAAATAACATATATACAGTATGATTAGTGTTAGTCTGTCATTTTCTTCCCATTTTCTCCTGTCTTGTGCTTTGACCTTTCTTCATTTCTAAATTTCCTGTTTTAATTCCTTTCTTCATTACTTTTTTCATTTCATAATGGTACTTGTTTCATCACATCTTTTTTTCGAATATCCCCTTATCTTTTTATATCTTTTTCCTTCTTTTAATCCTTCTCAATTTTATGATTATTCTTAATTTCTCATTTTAAATTACAAGAAGTAATGAATACACTTTTTGTGGTCTTATTTATTTCTTCTTATTCCTTACTAACTTTTTTCTTTATTTTTTGCTTATGTTCTTTCCCATTTCCTTTCCTCCTCCTTTATTCTATTGCTCTTTATTTGTTGACGATTACTACTATTTATTTAGTCATTTACCTTTCCAATTATTTTTCTGTCTATTTATTTTATCTTTCTTTCTTTCTAGATTATTTATTTCGTTATTTTTTTCTTTTGAAGTTAATCTATTATTTTTAGTATTTATTTTTTAGTTTTAATCTTTTTTTAAATTTTGATATGAATTTTTATTTCTCATTTGTTTCATTCTTATTATTATTATAATTACAACTTTATTTTTCTTTCACCATTTTTGCATGATTTTGTTTTCTTCTTAGGCTTTTCTTTTTTTTTCATTTTTTTTTTCTGACTTTTACTATTTATATATGATTTTCGCTTTTTCAATGTTTGTTCTTTATACTTTTGTCATATTGTTTCCCATTTTTCTTACTTTCTTCTCTATCTTTCCTCATTTCTTAATTATTATAGCTTTCTTACTTTTGCTTACTTATTCCTTAGTCAGTTCCCTTCTCATTTTCTTCTGTCTTGTGCTTTAATCTTTCTTCACTTCCATATTTCCTATTTTTCTTGCGTTCTTATTGTCTTCTTTCTTTTATATATGGTACTTGTTTCCTCATACACTTTTTTTTTCAAATAATTTGTACTATCTTTCTTATCTTTTTCCTTTAGTTCTTCTTAATTTTAACATAAAATCAAATTTTTATTTTTAGTTGATTGATCATTGAATTTCTAATTTTTCTTTCTTCTCTCTTTATTTCTTTAGTTCGTTCTTTTTTCTTTCTTGATTTCTAGATGATCATTACTTCCTCATTGATTTCTTGCCTATTCCTTAGTCATTTTTATTTCAAATTTTTCCTCCTGTTATTTTATCCTTTATTCCTCTTCCATTCTAGATGATACATGCATTCTTACATTTCATCCTTATTTTATAGCCACATTCTTTCCCAACATCTCTTCCTTATATATTCCATATGTCTACCTGACACCAACCTCTTCTTCAAATCATGTCAAATAAACATAAATAATAATAAATTTATCTCCGTTAGAGTCAAAATTTGGTGGCATCTTCCCTTAATTCTCATGTACAGTTAAAGTATCCTTATGTATATATGTTGGTTTATATGATAATACAGTTATAAGTTTATATACGATAATGTATATTTTTGACAGATATTGTCACGATAACTGTTATTATAAAACCAAGATTACAAAATATAAAAGTTGGCTTTATAAAAGAAAAGATGTTTAAGAAATGAAATGATTGATTTGGTAAATTCATTGTGTAAAATGTTATGTAGCCATCATAACATTTTTTCTATCCAAAATTTTCAAAATAATTTTTTTTCTTAATAATTGTTTTATTGATAAAGCTGTTATTTATTGAGAATTCATTTTCACTTTTTAAATATGAAAGTAAAAACACGTTTATGGTTTCCAAAAAACTATTTGTACTATTCTTAGCAATAAGAGTTTTTTTAATTATAAAAGCGTTTTTAGTTTAACATTTAAAAAGAGTTCTTTATAAATTCATCTACATACTTTGATCTATTTATGTTTTAATACGAGTACTTTCTCTTATAAATTCTGGATCATATTAAATTGAATAAATTATGTAAACACATTTAATAAATAAATAAAATACAAGTGCATATGTAAAAATTATAAAATTTTTATGTTTATCTTTAATCCTTCTTCATTTTTAGGTGTTTTTTGCTTTCTATTTTTTTAAATTATTATTATTAATAACTTTTCTTTTATATTTTTCTTCTTTTCACCATTTCTACATGATTCTAGCTATTTTATTTTTTATTCCTTGGTATTTGATTCCTATTTCACCACCATTCCTTCTTTATTTTCTACCTTTTGCCATTTATATATGTTTCTTATTTTCTTCAATTTTGTTCTTCTCTGTCTTTCTTTATTTCGCTATAATTATTATAGCTTTACATTTATTTTTACTTACTTATTCCTTGGTCCTTTTTCTTTTGTCTTATGCTTTGATCTTTCTACCATCCTCTCTTTTTCTCTTCTTCATTTATAGCTGGTGCTTGTTTCGTCATATCTTTTTTTCGAAGATTTCCTTTTCTTTTCTATATATTTTCCCTTTCTTTAATCCTTCTGAATTTTAAGATAATTTCTGCTTTCTCATTTCAAATTGTGAGAAGTGATGCACTTTCTCTTTCTCATTTATTTTTTCTTTTCATTAGTAACTTTTCTTCCTCCAATATTTTCTTTTTCTTTAATTTCCTTCCCTATTTTCATTTTTTAACGATTTTTACACATATTTCCTAATTTTATTTTTTGCTTATGTTCTTTTCCATTTCCTCCCTCCCTATCTCTTATTGCTATGTATGATGATTACTACTATTTAATTCTAGATTATTTCTTTTGTTAATTTGTTTTTTCTTTAGAAATAGATCTATTTATTATTTTTAGTATTAACTTTTATAGTTTCTTAATTATATGCAAAAATGACATTCTTATTCCTTGGTAATTTTCCGTTTTATTTTCTTCTGTCTTGTGCTTTGATCTTTCTTCATTTACAGATTTTCTATTTTTCATCCTTTTTAAATCCCTTCTTTATTTTATATATCGTACTTGTTTCTTCCTTCTATTTTTCTTTCACCATTTTTACATGATTTTTTGTTTAATTCCTAGACTTTTCTTTCCATTTTGTCTACCTTTCTTTCTTTCTTCTTTTTTATTTTTTATTCTTTTGTCATATTTTTCCTATTTTCCTTACCGTGTTCTCCATCTTTCTTCATTTTTAAATTATTATAGCTTACTTACTTTTGCTTACTTATTCTTTAGTCATTTTCCTTCCCATTTTCTTCTGTCTTGTTGTGCCTTGATCTTTCTTCATTTATAATTTTCCTAATTTAGATCCTTTCTCTTTCTCTTCTTTCTTTTATATATGGTACTTTTTTCTCATACTTTCTTTTCAAATTCCTTATTATCTTTCTTATTTTTTTTACTTTCTTTAGTTCTTTCACTATTTCTGCCTTCTTATTTTAAATTAGGGGGGGTAATGTGCTTGATTATTTTTTAGTTGTTTGTCTTATTTATTGGCAACTTTTTTTTTCTTCATTTTATTTCCCTTTTTTTCATTTTTTCGTGAATTTTGCTTTCACAATTTTTATTTTTTGGTTATGTTGTTTTCTATTTCTTTCCTTCTCCCATTTCTTTTGTAACTCTTTATATGTAGATGATTCCTATTAAATTTTAAGTCATTTTCCTTTAATCAAATATTGCTGTGGCTGTGGATCTGCCTTTTAAGAAACCATGCTGAGATACATCAAATAATTTATATTTTTCAAAGAACCCGATGAGCCTTACAGCAATTACTCGTTCCAAAATTTTTGAGAACACGATGAGCAAAGTGATCGGTCTACAGTTGATACATACATTGGGGCGCCCTTTTTTATATATTGGCCTGATGATGCCCAATTTCAGACAATCAGGAAAAACCCCACTTACTAGGCACTTATTTATTACATTAGGGGAATTCATCAAGAGTGTAGCGCAACAAGTATTGAACTTATTTATTAGATATTTGATTGGTGTGACGAGATCTGTTGCTAATAATTTTAACATTTTTATGAGAATTTGCATTATTTTTTAAAGAAATTATAATATTAAATACTTTCACTTCAATACAATTGGACAAGAGGAGCTAAAGACGGTAAAAACCTAACTTCAGCTAAATTGGACAAGAGAGTCTAAAGGCTTAATGTATAAACCTAATTCCAAAATTTTTAAATTACTTCAATTAAATTGCCAATCATCAACAACAACTTTCTAATTTTATTTCAATCCATTTTATGGTAAATTTATGAATAATTTAACTCTTAGTCCTAAAGAATTTCCGAGTCTATAAGAATTGAGGTTTAAATTGTAATCTGCTTTACAAACATTTTGATGTTCTTTTGCGCAATTCTCCATTCGACAGAGTTAAGAGTTTTAAACAATTTTACTGGATTAAATAATTGTGCAATATTGATTGAGAATATTTCTTAACGTTTTTTATCCTTCTATATTTTTGTTGAGCAGAATACATGGTCCAAACAGTCCAATTGGTTATGTTAGTTATATTTTCATCAGAGTTAACAGCCTCGAACTTCTTGTATTGAACAATTAAAATCTATAAAGGAAAACAAACACTATTTTGTAACTTTCTTTCAACCTTCAAAATTAATGTTGGGCAGAAAAGATAATCCAAACAATCCAATTGATTATCTTAATTAGCTGTTTATCAGAGTTAATGACCTTTAACTTCTTTAATAAAAAAGAAAAATTTTGTGGAATGTTTATTGACACTATTCGGTAACTTTCCTTCAATTTTTCTATGTATTTTATTTTTCTTTTTATATGTATCTTTCCTCATTTATAAATGGTGAAAAAAGCAAATCACATATCTTCTTCTAAAATGTTCTTCATTCACTTTCTTTTTCTTTAATCCAACTGTTTTGTTTATGATCCCTTTTATTGCCATTCTTATTAATATCTACAGAATTCTTACTTCATCAGTTTTTTTTATACTTAATTGATTCGTCATTTCATTTATACTTTTTCTGTTCCTCTCTCTTTATTTCTATATTTACTTGCTTTTTGTATCTATATTTCTAGACGATCATTGTTTTTCCATTTATTTCTTGCATATTCCTTATTTATTTTTACTTCAAATTTTTCTTCCTGTTATTTTATCCTTTGTGCTTCTTTAATTCTAGATGATACTTGCTTTCTCATGTTTCATCTTTATTTTATTGCCACTTTCTATCCTAACATATCTTCCTTTTATTTATAATATGTCTACTTCTGGATAATTCTTACCCTCTCTTATAAAACTTTAAAAAAAAAAAACAGAAAATAAAATATGAACTTTATATAGTACATACTCGTGACGTATTTCAAAATTTTATTCATTATTCCAATTGTGGTATACTAGATTCAAATGTCAATATATAACTGTTTAAGAATTCTAATAAATAATTATTTTTTTTTTATTGGTGTGTGCGAACTTTTGACCTATCCCAATAAATTACTAATTGCTTTAGCATGATCTTGACATAGGTTAATAAATTAGAATTTAATTCTTTAGTTCTAGAGGTTTTTTTCCCAGATATTTCATTAACTTAATGGAAATATTCTTAGAATTTACTTCGAAAGTTCTAAAACTTCTCTTAAAGATTTCTAAAAATATCTATCACTTTTCTATCAATTTTTTGAGAATGGTCTACCTATCTTTACTTTATCTCATCTGAATTTTCATTGAATTTCTCTTCTAAAGTACCTACATTACCTTTAAGCATTAAACATTTTCTAATAAAGTTATTAATTATCCTTGCACACTCTTGACGTATCCCAATAAATTATTTATTACCCTAGCGTAAGCTTGACCTACGCTAATAAATTATTCATTATACTTACGTACTCTTGACCTATCTCAATACATTATTTATTACTCAAGCGTACTCTTGACCTAGGCCAACACATTATTTATTGTCCTAACGTACTCTTGACCTATCCCAATAAATTATTCATTGATCTAGCGTACTCTTGACTTAGTCTAATACATTATTAGTTACCCTAGCGTACTCTTGACCTATCCCAATTCATTTTTCGTTGTCGTGGCGTGTCCTTGACCTACATTAATAAATTGTACATTGACCTATGATACCCCTGGCCTTTTTCAATAAATTATACATTAAATATGCTTATAAAGACATTAAATAATACCAAACTCGTTTCTAATCTACTAAAGATAAGATATTATGGCAAAGAAGTGTTGGAAAACAATTAAAAGTGTTTTTTAGAATTGAGAAGACAATTAAATTGTTAATTCACAAAACCAGTTAGAAATATATGAAAATTACTATTGAACAAACTTCACTTCTATTGTGTCGAACGCCTGAGAAGAGTCACGAAATAGAGTTACAACACATTTACCTGCATTAACATCCTTTGTCATTTCTTCCAGACCAATACTTGCTGTTTCAGTTGATAATTTTTTTCCTAAACTCGTGTTGGGTGGTGTTCATTATGTCTAAGCTACTAAGGTAATTTTGTATCCTTTGGACCAGATTACTCTCAAATACCTTTGAAAAAACACTTAATAAGTCATATCGAAAATTATCTTTGGAACTCTTTTCAAAAATTGGTATGATTTTTGATGTTTTTATTTTGCTTGGAAACACTCCTGTACTAAAAGCAAGATTCACCTGATAATGTAACCGTTCTAATAATTTATTAACTTAATAATTTAGGTGGTATTTCGTTCTGGCCAGGACTTGCACCATTTCGCAGATTTACTAGGACTTTATAGATATAAGTTCTATATCCAATCATACATACATGAATATTCATATTATCGGATGTTGTGCAATTTTGAGATACATTGTTGCCTAAGTGAGCTTTTAATTTTATTTCTGTTAGAGTCGAAAAGAATTTCGCGAATATGTTGGCTATTTCTTTGGATCACTAGTTATTATTACGATATCGTGATTCTTATAGATTCAATTTTTCTTTCTCCTTGTCTCCATCATGTACTAGATTAGATTCCATATTTGTTTTTGTTTATTTGGAACTTTGCATAATTTTTCATCAAAGTAATTTCTCTTTGCTTCTTCGGTTAACCGCTCGTGTTTTTTTTGTCATAATGTCCGTTTTTGATTCGATCATCAGCATATATGTCATTTTTAAATTTTTACTAGATATTTTTATATATTATTATTTATCCAATTATTATTATTATTACTAGAAATTATTTGTATAGGACATAATACATTGAATTGGTGGATCTAATAAATCTCCAGTCAGTTCTGCGCAGATAGTATTTAAGTTCTTCAATATTAGCGTCGTTGATTATTCTATTTCTTATTTTAGATGAGTTTCTGATTAATGGAGTGCATCCAGCTTTATCGCCATTATCTGCGCATAGAACATCCCTATTGAGTATTTGGAATATCTGTAACCATATAGTCAATTTGCGTTTCTGTGCGTATATAATCTGTTAATTTTTGTTTCTGTTAATTTCGGCAAATTTTGGTTCTAGAAATGCTCTAAGCTTGTCTTCGGTATAGTCTATATATTTATATTTCCCTATATGAAACCATTTGTTCTTTTGTGGTTTATAAACCACCTCGTCCTTGTCCTTTTATAAATAAATCACTGTACTGGTTTGTTTAAATATATCTGCGTTCGTTGACCTGATTTCTTTATCAGATGATCGCTTGGTGGATTTCGCGGACTTTTTCTCTGGATACCGGGAATCCATCTTTTGTGATGCAGTCTCGGCGGTCCTTATTTTGATGCAAAACCTTGGATGTTAATGTTTCTATTCTGTTTGTATTTGTAGTGTCCTATTTTGTTGAGATACAGGTGTAGTGCACTGCATTATCAATAATTAGTGTAGCGTTACTTGTTTTGGTAAGAATGTTACGTTAAGTTATTGATAACTGTCTCTTCACTACCAAACGATGAGCCTGGATTGTCTCCATTATAGTGGGCAATAGATTATAGTGTTTTTGTCCACTTGCACTAAAACATTCTTTAACTTGTGACTGCATCTCACAAGACACTATTTTAAGATTGTTCAGGTCATCATCTGTCGCCGATAGTGTGGTATCATCAGCACACATAGTAATAGCACCCTCCATACTTTTCTCCAAATCATTTACATAAATGATAAATAGTAAGGGCCCAAGAATGGACCCTTGAGGAATACCTACGGTAACATATTTAGTTTTTGACTTGATACTATTGATATCCACGAGTTGTTGTCTATCGGAGAGATACGATGCCACAAACTCTATACTATTTTTACTAAAGAATTTATTCGTCTGTTCATTGAAAATCAATAAAGTTGTAGTATTGTAATTTTAGGAGTAATATATCATGTGAGATGCAGTCAAATGCCTTACTAAGGTTACAAAATATGGAGCATTGATATTTCTTACTCTCATATGAGTCAATTATTTGTATTATAGCCGATACTTTCGATTTCCCCTGTCTGAAGCCACGTTGTAAGCTACTAAAAAGATTGTTTTTCTCAAAATGTTCTAAGAATTTTTTTTGAACAACTGATTCAAAAATTTTGGCAAAGATTGGTGCAAGAGATATGGTTCTATAATTTGTTTTGTTTTATTTTTCTCCTGACTTGTGTATATTAGTATTATTCCTTCCTTTCTTATTTATTCCTTCTTTATTTTCTTTCAACTTTTTTTCCATGATTTTTGTTTTCCTCTTAACCTTTTCTTTTTTTTTTCTGTCTTTTACTATTTATATATGTTTCTTATAATTTTAATTATTAGTTAATTTACTACAAAGTAAATTACTTTAATACATTTTTATTATACGATTCTCGCTTTCCTTTTTTTCTTCTTTATAATTTTGTCATGTTATTTTCCATTTTCCTTGCTTTCTCTTCCATCTTTCTTTATTTCTAAATTATTATAGTTTTCTTAGTTTGGCTTACTTATTCCTTAGTCAGTTTCCTTCTCATTTTCTTCTGTCTTGTGCTTTGACCTCTCTTCGTTTCCAGATTTCCTATTTTTCATCCTTTCTTATTTTCTTCTTTATTTTATATATGGTATTTATTTATTTCTTTTATTTTTCTTTCGCCATTTTTTCATGAACTTTGTTTACTTCTAAAACTTTTCTATTGTTGCTTTTTTTCTACCTTTCTTGCTTTTGTTCTTTATTCTTTTGTCATAATGTTTTCTTTCTTCTAAATCTTTCTTCATTTCCAAATTATTATTGCTTTCTTACTTTTGCTTACTTATTCCTTATAGTCTGTCCGTTGGATCTTCCGTCGTACGTCACAAACTATCGCTTCAAAAAACGACGAAGTTTTACAGTGCGTTCTTTTTCTAACGCATTTGGTTTACTTTATCAAACTGAATGTTTTTGTGTCGTTTCTCGAAGCGATATTTTGTGACGTAGGACGGAAGATCCAACGGATGGACTATAGTTATTTTCCTTCTCATTTAATTTTGTACCTTTTTCTTTCCTTATTTCTCGATTTCCTATTCTTATTCTTTTCTTTCTTTTACATATGGTACTTGTTTTCTTAGACTTAGACCCGTTTTATCAAAAAAATCGTAGTATCTTTCTTACCTTTTTTTTCTTTAGTTCTTCTTAATTTTTGACATGATTCCTGCTTTCCTATTCTAAACTAGGAGAGGTAATGTGCTTCTTGCTTTTTTATTTGTTTTTCTTATTCCTTAGTAACTTTTCTTTTAATTTTTTCATGAATTTTGCTATTACAATTTTTATTTTTTATTATTATGTTCTTTTCTATTTCTTGTCTTCTCCCATTTATTTTATTGTTCTTTATATGTAAACAATTTCTACTCAATTTTTTGTCATTTTCCTTTTAAATTTTTCTATTTCTTTTTATCCTTCTTTCTGTCTAGATTATTCTTGCCTTCATATTTTCCTTCTTTTCATATTTATCTTTCTTCATTTATAAAAGGTGAAAAAGGAAATAACATATTTTCCTCTGAAATATTTTTCATTCGCTTGCTTTTTCCTTTAATCCAAATTTTTTGTTTATGATACCTTTTATTGCTATTCTTATGAATTTCTACTTCCTCAGATTTTTTATACTTAATTGATTAATCATTTACTGTATAATTTTTCCTTCTTCTCTCTTAATTTTTTGAATCTTTATCTCTAGACGATCATTGCTTCCCCATTTATTCCTTAGTTGTTTTTATCTCAAATGTTTCTTCCTGTTATTATATCTTTTATCCATCTTCAATTCTAGATGATGATTTCAAATGTCAATATATAACTGTTTACCAATTCTAATAAATAATTATTTGTTTTTTATCATACTCCAAATGTGTGTGCGTACTTTTGACATATCCCAATAAATTATTTGATATTTGATATCCAGGCTAATAAATTAGAATTTAATGCTTTAGTTCTAGAGGCTCTTTCCCAGATATTTCATTCAATTAATGGAAATATTCTTAGAATTTAGATTTATTTATTACCCTAGCGTAATCTTGACCTACGCTAATCAATGATTCATTATACTTACGTACTCTTGACCTATCCCAATACATTATTTATTGTCCTAACGTACTCTTGACCTATCCCAATAAATTATTCATTGCTCTAGCGTACTCTTGATTTAGTCTAATACATTATTATTTACCGTAGCGTACTCGTGACCTATCCCAATTCATTTTTCGTTGTCGTGGCATGTCCTTGACCTACATTAATAAATTGTACATTGACTTATGATACCCCTGGCCTTTTTCAATAAATTATACATTAAATATGCTTATAAAGAAATTAAATAATACCAAACTCGTTTCTAAGCTTTAATCTTCTAAAGATAAGATATTATGGCAAAAAACTGTTGGCAAACAATTAAAAGTATCAAAAATAGTTTTTTAAAATTTAGAAGACAAACAAATTGTTAAGTCACAAAACCAGTTAGAAATATATGAAAATTACTATTGAACATTTGCTAAGACTGAAAGTTAAAAATTAAGAAGAATAACAGTGGGGAAGAAAACGGTTTATTTTCGCAAAAAGCGAAATGTGTATGTTTTTGGATTTATTTTTGTGATGTCGAGCAGCAGAGAAAAATTATAGTCGATTTCGTAATTTGGTAGAGAGTCAGTATTGATTTGAAGGTATTAAGGTATTAGAATTAAAATAATTTCTTTCTTGTTACTTCTTAGATGCAAATGTTCGTTCGATTTTAATGTAGGAGATTGGCTTATGGATTCAGTTTCTGTTAAGTCCTTTAACAAGAAGGAATTGTCATATAGAAATTTACATTATGCCCTTCAATAGAAGAAGCTAAATTTTCATCTTCAATGATCACTTTCCGCTTTAAAAAGTTATCATGATATTTCTGAGGGATTGTGTAGTTGAACTGTTATTTTGCAACTTTTAGTTTTCCAGAAAATGGAATAAAATTCTATAAATCTGGAAAAAATATTTTTTCAATATTTTGATTATATGAAGCAATAAATGGTGGAAAAACCTAGCACCCTCGAACCAAATTTACGTAGTTTGGAAGAAAAATTATTAGAAAATTCTAGAAATCTGTTAGAGAAGAAGAACCCTAGAAGAATTTTTATTAAAATAAAACAAGAACTATTCTAGAATTCCGATAAAATAAAACACGAAATGATTTATTAGAAAATTGTAAAATTCTTGAAGAAGATTTTAATAAGGAAATTTCTGGAAAAATTTCCAAAATGAAGATAGAAGTTGATAGAAAATCTTTACTGCATAATGTTAATGTAGGTACTTTGAAAGAAAAATTTATGGACAATTACAAGATAAGATAAAGTAAAGATTGGTAGAAAAATCTCAAAAATTGAAAGAAAAAATGCTGAAAAATCTATAAGAAGAGTCTCTAGAACTTTTAAGGTAAATTCTAAAAATATTCACATTAATTTAATGAAATATCTGGAAAATAAACTGTATAACTAAACACTTAAAGAAATACTGACACAATATAGGGTTTCTGAATGTTTTTAATATTGTACTGCAACAATCTTACGTATTTCTTTAAGTGTTATTATGGAGTTTCGACAAGTAACCGCCGCATCAATTCAACATATATAACTAAAGAATTAAATTCTAAGAATAATTATAATCAGTTAACAAAGGAAGGAAAAAGAATAATACCTTAAGTTTAATAATTTTGTTTAAAATCTTTAACGGTTCTTGATGTATAGCACCTATGGACATATATACATACAGATCACTTAGTACAAGGAAAGATCATGAAAAATCTTTGAATATATATTTTTTTAAATTATATAATAAATAATTGTAGTAAAATAATAAAATGGGCAATTTATAATAACGTTTATTTGCATAGGAAGCATGATTGCCAAGATAAGTGCTACAAACAATTCTACTTTAGCATCAATGAAGCAATACAATTTATATGCATATCCAAAGCATCAAGTATGGTACCTTCCATCATTACAAACGATCTACTTTACCCACGCCACATCCTCTTATGCGATCATGTCGGTGTCCTTAAAAGTTGCCCGTAAGAATAAAAAAAGAGAGTGCCGGACCAAGGAGATTTGTTAGCGTCGCTAATCTTTATTGGTTCACACCTCCGGTGTCTCCAGCATCCGGCGGGGCTCTTTAATAGCCCACCAAGGACAGGTCGCTCCTTATAAGGATTTTATAATCCAAATCCTATGGACGCCTACGCATCAACGCACACACACGATCTACTCGGAAAACCCGTAAATAACAACTTTATTGTGCCGCACACCGTCCGAAAAAATAAAAATCCGAAACAAAGGACAATCGAACAATACGGTGGAAACGGGAGGAAACGGCACGTACGGTTTCGATAAATAAATACGCGCGAAGGTAAATATTTACGGAAGCTTAAAGATATTTACAGGTCACCACTACATTATTAAGTGCCCTCCACTGATCATTTGGGCAAACAAACTCTGTCATAGGATACCTACGAATGCCTCTCTTGTGTAAACACAAATTATACAGCTGCTGGCCAGCTACTGGTTTATCTGGACGCGCGTGGCCGTGCTAATGATTTTTTTTTCGATATGTTCACATTCTTTAATTGGTTCAAATTTTATAAATACATACAGTTGTTTAAGTTGATTTTTTCAACTACCAGAGGCTTGTGAGTAAATATTATTAAACAAATATTACTATACCGTAATATTTCTTTCTTATAGTATCTAATGTTTTTATTATAAAGCCAAAAAGTTTAATTTAATATAAAAAGAGGCAATTACCTTAAGAAAAAGAAGAGCGTAATAGCTTTACATCGCCCCCTTCAACATCATCATCATCATCATCATCAAGGATCGGAATATCTCATTTCAGATGAGAGGTAATTACTTCACGTTACCGTTGCGCGTAATTCTCGGTTTGGACGATTGGATGGCGTGTCCATGTTGGCCATTAAGTTCATTACATTGCTCTCCGGATGAATAGCGTTAATGCCATTGGTTGCGCTCGAAGAAAAAAAACTACGCGCCCGGAGAAAGAGACGCAGATATTACATTTATCTAAAATTGCTCTAAAAAACCATAGGGCCTAGAGGGTAGAGAAAGAGAGAGGCATGGCGTTTATCTAAAATATAGATGTGTACCTTGGTCCTTGTGCGTGTAGGCAGGGGCAAGGGAGTTACCAGCCCTGCCGCAGGCATAACCACCTGTCTCGATGATGTCTTCATTTTCTACCTCGGCGAGGCGCGTTCTAAACGGATTCGTCTCCCTCTCGATTCTTTGCATTCGAACTAATACACAGTATGATTTTGTCGGTAATTTATGGAAATTATTTTAAAACCATGCATTAAGTGTTTGCTAAATTGGAAAAAAATGGTAATGCAATTTTCTCATATAATCATTATGCAGAATAAATTATACAATTATTATTTATTATTCTTATTACCTTTTTCATTATTAGTTAAGATAAATTATTGGTTGTGTTTCTCTTTAATTAGCTATAATCCTATTTGGATTAGACCTATAAAATACTTAAAAATAGTTATACATATGACAATTTTTAGTCAAAACTCCAGTGATACATTTAACCTGAAGAAATCAAATTACCACCTTTTCCTAAATAATAATGTTCATTATTTAGGAAAAGGTGGTAATTGATTGATTAATGAAAAAGTATATAAGTAAAATCGACTTGGTTCATATCACTTATTCATTGCTTTATTCTTACCTAATTTAGGCCTAATGCCTTCAAGTAAAACAAACCAATCCTAATTCTAATTCTTGTAATAGTAATCCATTATTTACTGGGCAAATTAAGTTTATTTAACAGAAAGTAATTTGTTATATATTTTTCATTTATAGTTTTCTGCTGAAGGTGGGGAATAATACTCCTCGAAACTAGTACAGAAAATAAAATTATAAAATATTATACTGGATAGTACCTTAATCGTCACACCTCTACAAAAATATATTGAATTCTATTTATAAACCATTTTACCTCATCTATAGTCTATGAATTATTATATTTATATAGAATAGTATTATCTTTTTATTGAAGATTACATTAATACACTTTTTGACATAACAATTATACATCTCTTTCGTTCTTGTCTTCGTCTTCATGGCTATCGACCGTAGGTATTTGAAAATTTTATTAATACTTGTTTCCATTTTTCGTATATAAATTTGGGAATTATTAGTACGATAAAGACTCTAAACCCAATATTAACCTTTAGTTTTATTAACAACACTTTTTAACATGATCTAAACAGCTTAGACTAAACAACATATTCCCAGAAGAAGTACCACTTCAGTTTATTAGAACACACTATAAAAATGTCAAAAAATATCTGAGCTAAATATTAGGTGTAAAACTAATTGGACTCTATTGACAGTAAACTCAGTTTAAAGTCTATTCAAGGCGAATGTAAGCTAGAACCTAAAATAAAAATACTCATCTAGATGCACTTTGGTAAAAATACATTTCTAGAAAATACAATTGAAGACGTTTTAACCCCCAAATTTCATAGAAATAGGTGACAAATTAATACCAGCCTTTACAAAATGAGAAGGGTTTGAGATGTGGCTAGATCTAGAAGATACCATAATTTCTATAAAAATGCATAATGTTTATATCATTGAAAATTTGAAATCAAATCAAATTGAAATCACCTTTTAATAAAAAAAAATTGTTACACCAAGTTTTCCCAATTTATTATCAAAGATTTTTAAAAGAACAGCAAGTTATCATCTTATTATTATTTCATTACATTACTACCCACAAATGGCAATTTACAGTTACGTAAGGTATCATTTGCAATCTTTCGATTATCATATGTGATATATTATTTGTCATCTGTTAGTTTTAATCTTTAATATGGTATCTCTCGTACCATCCCTCGTGAGTTATCTTTCATTTATTACCTATCATCTATCATATTCTATTTATCATCTCTTATGTGTTTCATTTATTATTTATCTTCTGTACTATATTATTAACTATCTATCACATGTTATCAGTCGTACATTATTATATTTCCAACGTCAGATGACAAATTACAGATGATAGATGATATCTATTTATTAAAACAAAGCTGTTTATAAGCGACAGATAACATACAGCTGATACAGATAACATATAAAGGTATATTATATGTCATCTTTCATTTATTATATGCTCTATGCTATCTGTGGGCTCTAACAGGTTCTGTTTTATACATTCGTTATCAGGCATCTGTCATCTGTCGTATGATATCTACAATTTGTCACCTGAAGGTAGTACTAAAACAATTTAAGAAAGATGATACATAATAAATAGATAATTCACGGAAAACAGAAAAGAAGTAACAGATGGCATATAACAGGTGAGGGATCAGAGATGATAGATAATAGATGACAGGTAACAAATAAATAATTACACATGAGAAATAATATTACACAAATAACAGATAAAAGATGAAAAATAATCTTATCTAACAGATGTTATATAGCAGATGGAATATGAAACACCGATGAAATATGACGATAACTTACAACCGTTGACAAATAACAAATGAGTGAAAGCAAATGACAGCTGATAAATTATATCGATAATAAATGTGGGATAAAAGATGGTACATCACAAATTATAGATAACTCATGATAGATGATAGATTACCGATATTTAATGATAAATAACAAATAGTAGAAGTTACGTGATCAATAATCAAATCATACCTGACGTTTGACAAGTGACAACTAATCGATGGCGTATTTTAGATAGGGGATGAAATATGATGATGATGAAATAGATGATGACAAAAAATGGCAATGATTTTATTATCACCAAAATTTATTAACGTCTTGCGATGATAATAATAATTTCATATAATAGATGATATGTCACAATGATAGATTTCAGATGAAAAGCAACTGATGATAGATGACAGATAACATTTAACAAATGACAGCAAATTAATTATGATAACAGAAAACAAATTGCAGTTGATTTAGCAGAAGGTAGATAACACAGATAACAGACAATTGATTATCTCATTGACTATGGAGGCTTCTACTTCGTTATACATTTTAATCTCAAATTAAACACAATAATTACTTTGTTTTGTATAACAGTTATTAATAACAAATTACAAAACAAAGTAATTATTGTGTTTAATTTGTAATTAATTATCTTAAAAATAACAGCAAGAAAATAACAAATGTATCGTAGATCATAATTTAGAAATGACACATGGTGGATTCATGGAAAATGACAGATTATGCTAAATAATTCATAGCAGATTACATATATTAGACAAAAATTAATGGACGATCAACAAAAAACAACACTAATATATCAAAAATGACAGATCACAGTTGATGATTTGTGAGAGATGACACGTGACAGATGTTGCAAGAAATGGCAAATGACAGAGGATAGATTACACATGCAAAATAATCCATAGTAGCTTACAGATATTAGATAATCATTACTAGGCAATCAACGATCTTAAAAAGGACAGTAGGAACATCAAACGTGACTGAACACAGATACTGATTTATGACAGATAACAAAACAGTTTGCAAATGACAGAAAATAGATCACACTTGCTAGATAAACCGCTGCTCATTAGAGATCTTAGAACAAAATTGGTAGACAATCAACAATATTAGAAACAACAAAAAGAAAATATCAAACGTGCTAGATCACAGACAGATGTGATATTACAAATGGCAAATGACAGAAGATAGATGACACATGATACATAATCTATAAAAGATTACAGATAAAGATAACCAACAGTAGGCAATCAACAAAAAGAATAAATAACAGCAAAAACACATCAAATGTAATAAATCACCGATGATGATTTGTGACAGATGATAAATGACTAATGAAAAACTTCAGTATATATATTACTGATTACAGATGTTAGATAACCAATGTTAGATAATCAAAGATTTCAAAAAAGAGCCTACTAAAGTAGACAGATCACAGGTGAAAAAATATACTAAATTATAAAAGTTGTAACAAATAACAACAAATATCTAAAAAATGATATATAGCAGAAAATTAAATATCGCTTAAATAGATACAGGCAATAGATAAATCGCGATAGATAACAAATATATCAAAAAATGAATAATAACTATAGAACGTGAGATGACAGATGACCGTTATTTAATGACATACAACAAACGATAGATAATTTACAGCACGTAATCAAAAATATCCAATATTTAAAAAGAGGCAACGTATTTCAGATGGCAGATGCCATATGACATGGTAGAAATCTCTAAAATATTCTTAAATTATTATGTGACTACTGGCAGATGACAGTAAATTACTTTTAATAGTTGACAGATGACACATAATATGAGGATAGATAACATAAATAATGACATATGATATATATATATATTTAATAAATATTATATAGGAGATGAGGTATAACTGATAGATAAATATAACAGAAGACGTATAAAATATGACAGGCAATAGATGATTAATGCATTAAAAACAGAAGACCAATGGTAAAAAAATTTAAAAAAAGAGATGATAAATTACATACAACAGATGACAAATTACAGTTAACTGATGGAAAACATTTCACGATGAAAAAACTTTTAAATATTCTTCATTTTTTTATTATGACTACTTGAAGAGAATAATTACAATATTGGTAATAATTGGCAGATGACAGTTGACAGAGGGAAAAAAATAAATTATAGGCAGAGGATGGATAATGAATGCTAGATAACAGTTTCTAGATGACAAAGGACAGATGACTGATGAGAGAGAGCATACAGCAGGTGAAATATTATGATATTGACAACTGGCTGAAGACAGTAAACAAACCGCAGTTGGCAGACTGTTGATAGATGGAAACGTGGTTTTTGAGAGTTACGTTAAGGTAGATTTGATAATTACACAGGAAATAATGGTAACACTTTCTTTCACAAAATATATATTTTTTTTTAATAAAAAATATTTTGTGAAAGAAAGTGTTACCATTATTTCCTGTGTAATTGTTGATAGATGAATTAAGACAATGATAAATTACTAATTACAAATGACACCTTATATCTGACAAATATTAGGTAGCAGACGAGATATGACTAATCGATGAAATGATAGATAACATTCTTGAATTTTAATTTTTTATACCACTTATATTTTTTATTTCTCGTGACACAGTTTGATATTGATTACCTTGTAATTGAAACTAGTCATGAGAAATAAAAAATATAAGTGGTATAAAAAAGTTAAGTGTTTTCTTTATTTAAAAATGATAACAAACAATAACAAATTTAAGGTAGGAGAGGTCATATGATAATTTATACATTTTATGGCAAATGATTTGAGACATATGACAGTAGATTAGTAGTGATAATAGCATATGACACATGTTACATTATAGATGATAGATGAAAGATAACAAAGAATAAAAAATACATATATCAGTGACAGAAAGCAGAGGATACTAGATAACCGATAATAGATAATAGATGACAAATAGATGACAAAGAAAACATATCATAGATTACAAACAATGAAATATGACAATTGATTACACATGAGTCAAGACTAATGACAAATTATAGAAAAGGACATGATAAATGTCAAATAGAAGATAACAGATGATAATTTACACATACATGACTGAAGGTCATCTAATGATAAGTGATTCCTGATACCTGATATTTGACATATGCTAATTAATAGATATATTATTTCAGGTGGTAAATAACATATGACAGATGAGAAGCAGAGATTTGTTTAAAAACCTCTAATAAAACGGGTATTAAATTTACAAAAATTCAAAAATCTTCAAAATCTTATGCTACTTTTTAAATAACCCAATTTGACATCACAAACTGGAAGAAACACCATAATTGATCCAATGGTTTTCAAAGTTCTTGTTTTACAAACTATAAACCATTTCTTGCTATTTGAAAAAAGTGACAGATTATTTATTATAATTACAGGCAGTGGATGATAAATGTAAAATATGAGATGACTGATGAGCAATTATACCTAACAGATGACTGAGAAACATAACAGGTAGCTGTTATCTGATATGAAATGACAAACGTATTGCCGTTATTTAAAGTGAAATGACAAATAGTTTTAACTTTGATAATTGGGCTGCGAAGACCGAAACATGTGTCAAGCAACTGAAAGTAAAAACATAATGGAACAAAACAAGTGTGATTCTCCACCTAATAGACAAATAATAGATGATCCGTGACGGATCAATAGATGTAAAATAACAGATAATAAATTATAAATACAGTTGAGAGAAACAAGCTAGCAAAACTTCTTAAATTGAAAGTAGATGGCAGATAACACATGTCACATGACAAATTAAAAACAACTAGCAATAAACTGACAATACGAGTAGTTAACAAAGGACAGAAAACAGATATCATATAATAGATGGCACATAGCAGCTGTCCTGTCTGTTATTGGATGGTGGCAGATGAAACATATCAGAAGAAAAATCGCAAAGTATACATACTAGATCCCAGATATTCCATTAAAGATGACAGGTAGAGTTAAACGATGTCAGATAATTGACAGTTTTAGTGCTGAAAGCTGTGAATTTTGAATGATTTTATGTTGTGCAAGAATAAATAATTTACTGATTTGCAAAATTCTTGCTCTCTTCATCAGGTTTCATATTACAATAATAATTTTAAAAAAATAAAAACCATACTTTAATGAAAAAGAAAAACCAAAGAATTTTACAACTGCATGAAGTCAGCTTCATCCATCCCAAATTTTTGCACGTTTTGTTATACAGGGTGACTGACGAAAAACCTTTGGTGCTGTATCTCCCTTATTTTTTATCCGATTTTAATAAATAAAACATCAAATTAAACCATTTTTAAAAGACTTTAATAGGATCTGAACTGTTATTTTTTCTCGCACCCAGTTTTTGACAAAATACGATCAACATTTTTTTTTAAATTGCACTGTATATATATTTTTATTGATTCGCAAGGAGATTTTTTTTTCTGAATATAAAATTGTAGACAAATTTATCCATACATCAAACTTAAGTCGAGAAATTGAGGATTAAAAAAATAAATAAAAAGTCAAGTATCCATTGTAAACAATATACAGACCCTATTTTAAATGTCAAAAGTGACAGTGACAGCCATTGATACAATACTCCAACGATTTTTAATTATTTCATAATTAAAATGTTGCAATATTTCAAACACTGTACTAGAATTTTGTGCTTCTACAGAAATCGTTTTTCAGTTTTTGAAATCTTGCAACATTTTTATTATGAAATTATTAAAAATCATTGCAGTATTGTACCAATGACTGACACTGTCACTTTTGACATTTGCAATAGGCTCTGTATATTGTTTACATTGGGTATTTGATTTTTAATTTTTTTTTTTAGTCCTCAATTTCTCGACTTTGGTTTGAAGAATGGATAAAATCGTTTACAAATTTAGATTCAGAAAAAAATCTCCTTGCGGATCAGTACAAAATATATATACAGTGTAATTTGAAAAAAAAAGTTGATCGTCTTTTGTCAAAAACTGGATGCAAGAAAAAATATCAGTACAGTTCATATTAAAGTCTTTTAAAAATCATTTAATTTGATGTTCTAGTAGTAACATATATTTATTGACAAATTTTGTACATATTTACATTGGAATAATGAAGAATGAATGAGGTGTTAATGTATTAATTTGTCAAAAGGCTATCGACCAGAGGTCTTTCTGCCTTGTTTTGTCCAGTCATATGGCGTCAGTCGTTAATGTGTAAAAGGATGAAATGATAAAATGAAATCGAATATGGTTGAATTGGGATTTTTAAATTTAGAGTTAATATTAGGGTTTCTGGGAAGACAATATTGGGATAAGATATGGAAGTTGAAAGGATTTTTGGAGAATTTTTCTGATAGGAATCGAAGGCGTTCTAGGATAGGGATAACTAAAGTGGTATCATAGAGGAGCTGATTAGATGGATTGTGTAAAGGATTAAGAGGATGTCGGAGTTTGGTTAGGGTACGGAGGGATGCTCGCTCGCTAACTTCAATATTACGGAATGTTGGATTGCTGGGATTGGTATAGAGGGCACAACCATAGTCAAGAAGTGGACGGCAGATCATTTTGTATATTTTAACAGCTGTTTTTGTGTTAATACCACTGTTTTTATAAGTCAAACTTCTAAAGCATTTTGCTCTAGAAGTAATTTTACCTTTCATTATGGCTGTATGTTTTTTAAAATTGATTTTTTGATCTATGGTTATGCCCAAGTACTTAACGGAAGCTGTGGGAGGGATCATGGTTTGAGAAATATGGACTTTGTAAGGTGAGTTATTGGTGCGATGATAAGGAATTAGGAGCTGGGATTTGTGGGGATTGATTTTAATGCGCCATTTTGCAAACCACCTTTGAAGGGAGTCAATAAGCTCTTGGAGGAATTGAAGGGCTTTTGGTAGTGTGGGTGCATGTGTGATTAGGGCAGTGTCGTCTGCAAATTGCAGGAGGTATTTATTTGGATTAAAGTAGAGAGGATCAGGGTTGTAGACGTCAGCACAAAAAATGTTATATAACAGAGGTGATAGGGGAGAGAAGGAGAGAGAACCTTGAGGGAGTGTATATATTCATTTGTAATTTTTTTGAAAAAGGAGCTATAGACTAATAAACATAAACAAAAACATGAATGTTTTCTATACTGAACGCAAATCAAATAACCAGTTCTAGTAAAACAGCAACAACTGTTTGCATTTCTGGAAGGGTGACTGGTTTTCACAAACTGAATTTTGGTTTTAGATTTTGCAAAAATTGGGCAGTATAGTAAGTAAGTAAGTAGTTTATTCTTGCCAGACCCAGAAGGTTTACAAACGTCATACAAAAAATATCCACCAAGGGCGCCTAACAGTAAGTTACAAATATGAATTAAGCTATATATAAATTAAAATAATATTAATAAAATAGTGTTAGTAAAACATATTAAAATAGGTACATTAAAACAATGACATCACAAACGTAAATTGGTACATACAGATAAAAATGATATTAGTAGTACAATTTAAAAGAATAAACTATAATAAATAATAATTAAAATAGTGTATATATAGATAGTTAAAATCATTAAATAATTGAAATCAGTGTAAAATTAATAAAATAAATAAACAAGAATAAATAGACTTATACATCACTATTGACTATTACTTAAACAAATTAAAAGTAGAATTTAGTTATACATTAAAATCACAAAATTTATTAGAGAAACAATCATCTATGCTGAAAAATGCTTTATGTATTAAATAAGATTTCAGTACGTATTTAAACTTTCTGAGGGGAAGAATTTTAACAGCCTGTGGTAGAATGTTAAACAATTTGGGACCGTAAAAATTAACACCATTCCTACATCTTAAAAGTCGTACGTGCTCAGGATAAATTAATTCACGATTTCTAGTATCATAGTAGTGGATCTGGTCATGTGTTACATATAAATCAATATTTTTACGAACATACAGTAGACACTCTAAAATATACAGACTGGGTAAAGTTAGAATTTTCAATGTTTTAAAATGTTCTTGGCATTGATCTCTATATCCTATACATGCCAGTATTCGAATAGCTCGGCGTTGCAATCTAAATATCTGGCACGTCATACTGGAATGACCCCATATCAGTATACAGTAACTAAGGTGCGATTGGAAAAGAGCATGGTAAGCAGCAATAACAGCACATTGAGGCAAGGAATTATTTAAATGCCTGAGTAAAAATGTTGTGCGACTGAGTTTTTGGACCAATTCTTTTTCATGCTCTTTCCAGTTTAACTTGGTGTCCAGAGTAAGCCCGAGAAACTTGTGCGAACCATTTTCTTGATTATCAAAAGTTAGAGAAAAAGTCAGGCTGACTGTTTTTTGTGTGTTCAAAGAAAGTTTGTTTGTGGTGAACCAATTTAAGACATCGTTCTTTATGCATTCCCTATGTTGCAATGCTGTTTGATAATCTACACACTGATTTATAGATGTTGTATCGTCTGCATACATAATAATTTTGCCATTTTCAATGTGGGTTGGTAAATCATTTACATATATTAAAAAGAGTAAGGGACCTAGTATAGACCCTTGGGGCACACCACACGATATGGTTTCAAAATCAGACAGACGATTTTTAAATATTACTTGTTGGGATCTATTTTGGAGATAAGAATTTATCAAGCGACAACTTTGTGGGCTAAAATTATAAAAGTATAATTTTCGCAGGAGAACGTCTTGCGGAACACAGTCGAAGTCCTTGCTGAGGTCAAAGAAAGATGTCGCTATATAATGGCCGGCTTCAAAACCGCTGATAATTTTCTCAACAAAACCACGAACTGCCTCTGCCGTTGAGCGTCCCCTGCGAAAGCCAAATTGGTTATTGCTTAAAATAAAGTTGCCATCTAAATAGACTAATATTTGATTAAATAACAATCTCTCATAAATTTTCGAGATTATTGGTAGAAGGGATATAGGACGAAAGTTATTCTTATCTGCAAATGAACCCTTTTTGTGCAAAGGAATGACTATTGCTACTTTAAGACATTCGGGAAATGCGTTATTTCGAATGCACGTATTAATTAATTTAGTTAGGGGTATTATAATTGTTTCTTTTATATAGTGAATAGATTTGCTTGTCATTCCATATATATCACGGGTATTCGATGATTTCAAGGATATGATGGCCTCCCTAACTTCAACCACACTTACTTCTCTAAAAGAAAAATAAGAAGCATATGATGTACCTGCGTTCATGAAACTCAATGGATCAATATCTGATTTTGGTATATTAGACAAAATTAAATCAGATATTGTAGTAAAAAAGATATTGAATTCATTTGGTTCTATATCACAGTCTATATTATCACAGTTCGTTTTATTAGTTTTGATTAATGACCACATTGCCTTTGGTTTATTTGATGATTGGTTAATATAGTTTGCATTTGCGTTTTTTCTTGAATCGAGCAATGCAAGTTTGTACTGTTTCTTGTATTTATTAAACACTAACTTAAGTTCAGGTGATCTTAAACTAGCTGCTTTCATAAATGATAGGGTTTCGCGCATTTTCCTTAGTTCATTATTGTACCAGACTACATTGTTGTCATATGTACACGTTTTTTTTAATGGAAAACATTTTATGAAAGATTGCTCTAGGATTTCCATAAATGATTGGAAAGCTAAATTCACGCATTGATATTTATTTATGAATGAAAAGTCTGTGTTTAGTAATAGATGATATAACTCAAATTTACCTTCTTCTGTAATGGGTCTTATCATGCGGGCAATAGTTGTTCTCTCTGTAATTTTCCTTAGCACCTTTACATGAATACCGATATGGTCAGAAAGGCAGAAATCTATTGGAGAAATATTTACTTCTGACACTTGCATGTTTGTAAAAACGTTGTCCAAACAGCTATTCATTCTTGTGTTGAATGTTACTAATCCCTGGAGTCCATACGATGTAAAAAGGCTAACTAATGTAGCTACACGAGGGTCTTCCGTGAAAAAGTGGATGTTAAAATCTCCCCCGAGAATAATGTTTTTGTAAAAATTAATATTATTCAGCATAGATCCTAAAACATTCATAAACATATTAAAATCACCACTTGGGGATCTATAAATATTAATGATAATAATATCATGCAGTGGGAGGTATGATGCAGATATTTCGCAAATTTTCTCAATTGAGATATTGTTTATATTCTCAATTTCTCTAAACTGTGTACTATTTTTTATAAGCTGCATCACACCTCCATGCAGATATTCATATCTAGCGAAGTTGGATGCAAGTGCATAATTATTAATTTTAAAAGTAGATATTTCAAATGGTTTTAACCAGTGTTCACATATACATATAACATTGAATAAGTACTTATATGCAGCCATAAATGCCTCAAATTCATTTACTTTATTGCGAATACATTGTGTATTTATAAAAAATACGTGTAAGTAGTCGCATTGTTGGGATTCGCTCTTTATGTTGGCTGTTGTGTTGCCGATCCGTTGGTAAAATTTCTTCCCTCCGCGATTTTCGGAAAATTAAATCTTCTTACCCTTACACGTTCAGGCCAAGTATCCGCTGACATTAATACGTCGAGGTGTTTAAAATCTGTTCCTAGTTTAAACGATTTATTTATACCTTTTGTTTCCAATTCACATATCTAGTTAATCGAAATGAGTGGGTGTCGTTCCTTGAGATAGTCAATAATCGTTTGCGTATTCACGGTTTCCAGGCAATTTCCAACGTAAAGCCAAGCATATTTTGGAGGAGCCATGCTTACGCCACTCTTCGAGCCGACTACTGTGTTTTGCATCGTCCTTTTTTTCTTTTTTGGTTCTACCGTAACCCATTTATTTTCGATTTTGTTTTCGGGTTCCGCGTTGGTTTTCGTTGCGGGTTTTGTTGTTGTCAGTTTGCTGATCGCTGTGTCCGGGGCGTTATTTCCTCCCGAGGCAATTTGGATGTTATTATTATTGGCCGAGGCCGCTCGACGTCTTGGTGTTGATTTCTTCGGCATGGGATCGCAATTGGTATTAATGCTGTTGCCAGCTTCGTTGTTGTTTACATTAATAGGGGGGAAAACTATAACCTCCCGGCGCAGTCTTTTATTTTCTTCTTCTAGCCAGCGTATTTTTTCCATCAGAAGAGAGTTATTTAACTTTAACTCACTTACCAAATCTTTTAAATTTACGTAGGCTTCCATTTCGAAGTTTAAGTTCTCTTCGGACTGATCTATCACCATGTTAGTGATAAGGTTAGCACCACAGCATATTTTCACTTTACGCATACAACTTGTATGGTAAAGTTTTCCACATGATACGCACGGTGTTCCTGACTTTGCCACTGAACCACAAATACAGTACTTTTTATTATTTTCTGCACTTTTCGCGTTCGCTTTTGCACTTGCAAAATCACGACCGTTTGCATCGGTCGCCATTTTAAAACATAGTGTATAACATCTGGAGATTATTTTTGATAATTTGTAGTTGGTGTATATAAATTTGTTCATGGTGGTCGATTCATCTTCTCCTTCTGCTTTTCTCTCAGCATCAGTAAAGTCACTACACTCACTACTCTTATTTCCATAGGAACCGAATTATAATATAGCTTCCACTATCATTTTCGTATTCATTTTCGGTAGAACAAACGCTAGTTAGAAGACGATAGATGACAAATAAATAATGCCAGATGATAGATTCGTCTGAATCTTGACGACAACTAAATATTAGCAGATAGAAGATTTTAGGTCACAGATAACAGATGAAAATATAATGATGAGAACTTATAAAAGACGTCAAGTAATTTGACAGGTGGAAACATCTCTACTTGTCAACCTAATTTCAGAGATAGTCAATTGACCAACTAATTTCCTTGTTGATAAAAACCATATACAGTCGAAGCTATTACCAAGAGAATCTAAGTACATTTTAGCTATATATTAACTTCTTAAAGGAATTTGTTACTATCCTAATCTTAAGTATTTTATTATAAATTGAACTCTTACTAATAATTTGAATTAGATTACATCTTATTTATCTGATTGATGATGTATTCGAATTATTGATGTGTGTCTTGTTATATTAGATAAACTTGTGGTGTTTTTCAAGAGCCCTTTGAGATTTGACGTTAAGATTAAGTTAAAGATTAAAATGTTTATTGTTTGATTTATTCAAATCAGCGTTAATTAACTATTGATTGACACATTAGTTACTATGTGCTTACCTAACTAAACTATTAATTCTTAATTCCGAACACATCCCCACAATATATGTATCCAATCCATTTACAATATTCATAGACAAGTCAGCCAATTAGCGGAACATCAAGTTTTTCATCGATAATTCAAGTCTTTGAATTAATCGTTCTTAATTGGCGATAAAATGGCGCGATCGTCTTGGAAATGAGCGTGCCCCACTAGTACCCGCGATAATTATATGCACGGCAATAATTCAGCGTGAAATTATGCGATGGAACTTGCAAATCAGGCCGGATCAATAAATAATAAATAAACTGTTGATTATCCGCGTCTTTGATCTGCGCCGCCGTAGAGACCATGACGGCCATCACCGCATCCAGACCCCTTAATCATTGCCCCCTGGACGTACTTTCTAATCTTTAATGAAGACATATTTTATACAACGGCCTTTATTACTATACCCGTGCACGGTAGCCTATCCGATCGGGAATAAATCTAATTAAATCCGTCATTACCAGATACGGGGATTAATTACTCGGCGTAAATCAAATAGTAAATAGAGGATTTTCGTTTGTTTGCAATGGCGGTCGCGGTCAAAGTGAAGCGGACAAGATTGCGCGCGTTTTTCTGCTCGACACCGCGGACAATCAATTAAAAGCAATTCCGCAGCTTAGGAGACGTGTCTGTGAAGTCAATTACGCATTTTTCGTCCATATTCAGAGCCACAATCGTGTCCGATTTTTATTGTATTGCATTGTAACGCTCACATTGTTCTTAAGCTACGGCCGTATAACAAATGCTATTTATTGAACACCAGTGGGCGTTATATACTAGCCCACAGAAAAAGGAAATATTAATGGTGAGCAAAATATGCCGTGCTTCGCCTTATATGATCCAATGATAAAAGGTAAGTTATATCCACGCGATGTATTAATAAATTAATGAACAGAAACATTAATATTGTTGTGAAATATAGATTTAATAAACTAGAGGTAAATATTTTATTTATTTAGTACTACCAAATATTTTTAAAATTAAAAATTTGTTTACTGTCTTCTTCAAATAACAAAATAAAACCATAAGATGGAAGTTAGTACGAAAATATAGTGGTAGTACCTTATTCGGAAATTGGTACTACCGTAAAAATATCTGTTTCAAACTGCTAAAAAAGGAGTTAGGTATAATTAAAATACCGTACCAATACAAAAAAATAATAATCTACAGCATTTGGAACATATTTTGTGTTTGGTACTAATAAATTTAATTTAATGTTTGTACTTCATGTGTACCGTATCTCTAAGATATTTTAGGATACTTATTTTTTGTATTTATATGTAAAAGTTTTGTTTTTATTGGTTATAGAAGAGATTTCCGTAAATAAATTAAAATTGAAATAATTTAAAAATCAAAAATAGAATACAACAATATATACAAATAGATCCTACAAATGAAAGATATATTTGTTTAAATTAAAAATTGATTCCATTAAACAAATCTTATTGAAAGCCTTTCAATATTAAATGATATATTTGTTAAGTTTATAAACAAGACAAAAAACAGAAGGTAATACTAATTTTATAGTAGTACCATATAAATAAAAATAGATAGTACCATAAACTTTTCTATTTCAATGAACATAAGAGGTATAAAGTAGAATTTTTATATTTAATTGATATAAAAAAATCATTCGCAGCATTTTGAGGAAGTTATAGTACTGCTTAATAATTATATAAAATCTCTTACTTTTTAATAGTACAATGCACAAGATGTCAAACAGAATTTAAATACTTAATATAAAAAGGAATTGCCATCATTTGGAATATATTTTGATTTTGGTAATACATAATTTAACAATAATAAATTTGTTCACTGTTATAATCAAACAACTCTAAAATCTAATAAAACAATAAATATTTAAAAGCAAAATAATAGAAAATATAATATAGTACTAAAATTTGGTAATAGCACTTTATTTGAAATGTCAGCAATGTCTAAATCTAGGCATCAAGATGAATTAAAACACTTAATTTATATTAAAAAATAAGAATCTGCAGCATTTGAAAGACAATTTTATTTTGGTACTACATCATTTAAAAATTAAAAAAATAACTTTTTATTGTTCTAACTCTTACAAAAAAAAATATAACAGGAACTGATAGATTTCTATATGAAAATATTTAACTAAGTAGTGAAACAATTAATGATAGTGCTAAATTCTAGCTTTGGTACTATCTAAGCAGATAGTACCATAAACGTTTTTATTTCAGTGAGCAGAAAAGTCATCAAGTGTAATTTAAATACTTAATATAAAAATGATAATCCACAGTAGTTGAAAGATATCTTGTAGTTGGTAGTACTAAACTTTTTAAAAATCAAAAGTTGCTTTATAGTTAGAATGAGAGAACGAATGAGTGAGCAGAAAAGTTATTAAGTGTAAGTTAAATACTTAATATAAAAAATGATAATCCACTGTAGTTGAAAGATATCTTGTGGTTGGTAGTACTAAAGTTTTTAAAAATCAAAAGTTGCTTTATAGTTAGAATAAGAGAACTTTCACTGAAGCAATTAAAACCTAATAAACATATTTTTTTAATCTACAGAAAATTCATTAATGGCAATCAAAATACTTAATTAATACAAAAATTAAAATCCACAGTCTGTGCATTAATCTAGCGTACTCTTGACCTATAACATAAGTTTATAGATTGTTTTAAATTCTAGCAATCCTGAATATTTGAATAATATTCTTGCAATAATAAATTAATGAGAAGGATTTTTAGAAATCAAGGAGTTGATAGTCTTTTGAAATTTTTACAAGAGAAATTTTTAGAAAAATAGAAGCCTCAAAAAGTCTAAAATTTTATTTCAAAATAATTTTTTAAATTGCTGGAAAATTTTAGAAATCTGGACGGAAATGTTCAGTAATAAATATTATAAAACTCTCAGAAAGTATATTTGCAATTCAGAAAAGAAACTCCAAACAAATTTTAAATATTTAAAAGAAGAATTTCTGCAAAAAGTTTCTTGTAGAAAAGTCTAGAAATATAGAAAAAAATCTAGAAATTATAAAAACCTGGTATAAATATTACTGGAAATTAAAAAAAAAAACAGGAACATTTTAGAAATCTGGAAAGGAAAGTATATTTGCAATTCAGGAAAGAAACTCCAAACAAATTTTACAAATTTAAAATAAGAATTTCTGCAAAAACTTTCTTATAGAAAAATCTAGAAATCAGGAAAAATAAGTTGTGGAAAACAACATCCCCAATTATCAATTTGGATTCCTTTCCCGTCGTTCAACTTCTCTTCCTCTAACCATCCTAGCCTCTAATATTCAGACTGCCCACCTTGAAGGTAGAGCTTCTGCAGCATTATTTCTGGATGTCCAGAAAGCATTCGATTCTGTCTGGCACCAAGGCTTATTGTATAAATGTCACCTCCTAAATATCCCTCGTCATATCATTTTTATCATTAAACAATTCCTCTCTAATAGATCCCTAAAAGTAAAAATCCACAACTCCTTCTCTTCTTCTTTTACTCCCGAACAAGTACTCCCTCAAGGCTCTCCCCTTTCACATCTATTATACAACATTTTTAGCTCCGACATCTATAATCCTGATCCTCTCTACTTCAATCCTACCAAATATCTCCTGCAATTTGCAGATGATACTGCCCTAATTTCCCATGCTCCCACGTTACCAAAAGCCCTCCAATTCCTTCAAGAGCTTATTGACTCCCTCCAACACTTGTTTGCAAAATGGCGTATTAAAATTAATCCCCACAAATCACAACTCCTAATTCCATACCATCGCACCAATAATTCCCCTTACAATGTTTCAATTTCCCAAACTATTATCCCTCCTTCAAGGAATAACCATAGACCCCAAAATCAATTTTAAAAAGCACACAGCTGTAATTAAAAGCAAAATAACATCTAGGGCAAAATATTTTTGATGCTTAACATACAAAAATGATGGTATTACTATCAAAACAACAGTCAAAATATTTAAGATGATTTGTTGCCCATTATTGGACTATCCCAATCCCAACAATCCAACCTCCCACAATATCGAAGTTAGCGAGCGAGCATCCCTCCGTACCCTAACAAAACTCCGTCATCCTCTTAATCCCTTACACAATCCTTCTAACCAGCTCCTCTATGATACCACTTTAGTTATCCCCATCCTAGAACGTCTTCGATTCCTATCAGAAATATTCTCTAAAAATCCTTTCAACTTTCACATATTTTCCTTATATTGTATTCCTAGAAATCCTAGTGTAAACCACAAATTTAAAAATCCTAATTCAACCATATTTGATTTCATCTCATCGTTTCATCCATCTACGCATTAACAAAACAAGGCAGAAAGACCTCTGGTCGATAGCCTTTTGACGAACTAACTCACTAACACATCATCCATTATTTAAATGTAAATATGTATAGTTTGTCAATAAAAAAAAATGTGTATTAAGTTGTGGAAATTATTAAAACCTAATAAAAATATTACTGGGAAATTAAAAAAAAAACAAGAGCATGTTAGAAATTGGAAAGGAAAGTACTAAAAATTATATAAACCCGGTATGGAAATCTGGAAGCGAAAGTTCTGGAATATTTTAAAACTCTCGAAATGTTTTAGAAATTTAAAAGAGAAATTTCTGCAAAATCTTTCTGGAATTTTTTTACAAGGCTGGAATATTATAAAAAAGTGCTATAAGATTTACTGGAAAATGCTTAAAAATTAAAAATCTTGCAATCAAGAAAAGTAATTCCTCGGTACATTTAGAAACTTACAAGAGAAATTTCTGGAAAACTTTAGAACTCTCATAGAATATTCTAGAAATCTAGATGAGAAATTATTAGAAATATGGAAGTCAAATTTATAGAAATTTTTTTAATCCTCAAAAAATTATGCGCACAATTTATAAGAGATATTACTAAAAGATTCTATAAATCTATAAGGAATTTTCCTAGAATTAAAATATTTAAAAAAATTAAAAAAACATTCTCAAAAGTCTGTAAATCTCGGTAAAATGTTTAAAAAAATTGGAATGAAAAATTTTAGAAGAGTATATTTGCAATTCAGAAAAGAAACTCCAAACAAATTTTACAAATTTAAAAGAAGAATTTCTGCAAAAAAATTTTTGTATAAAAGTCTAGAAATCTGGAAAAGAAAGTTCTGGAAATTATAAAAATCGGGTATAAATATTACTGGAAATTAAAAAAAACAAGAACATTTTAGAAATCTGGAAAGAAAAGTATATTTGCAATTCAGAAAAGAAACTCCAAACAAATTTTACAAATTTAAAATAAGAATTTCTTCGAAAACTTTCTTATAGGAAAGTCTAGAAATCTGGAAAAATAAGTTGTGGAAATTATAAAAACCTAATATAAATATTACTGGAAAATTATAGAAAAACAAGAACATTTTAGAAATCTGGAAAGGAAAGTACTAAATATTATATAAACCTGGTATAGAAATCTGGAAGCGAATGTTCTGGAATATTTTAAAACTCTCAAAATGTTTTAAAAATTTAAAAGAGAAATTTCTGCAAAATCTTTCTGGAATTTTTTTCCACGGCTGGAATATTATAAAAAAGCGTTATAAGATTTACTGGAAAATGCTTAAAAATTACTTTAAAATCTTGCAATCAAGAAAAGTAATTTCTCGGTACATTTAGAAACTTACAAGAGAAATTTCTGGAAAACATTAGAACTCTCATAGAATATTTTAGAAAACTAGATAAGAAATTTCTAGAAATTTGGCTTTCATATTTCTAGAAATTTCTCATCTAGATTTCTAGAATATCTATGAGAGTTCTAAAGTTTTTCAGATGTCTTAATCCTTAAGAATATTCGCATAATTTACAAGAGATAAGAAAATTAAAACATTCTCAAAAGTCTGTAATTCTCGGCAAAATGTTTATAAAAATTGGAATGAGAATTCTGAAAAAATTTAGAAATCGTAAACAAAATTTAGAATAGAAATTCTTTAAAAATTCTAGAAATCAAGAAATGAATAATGTATGTATTATTATAGCGTATCCTTGACCTATCACAAAAGTCGATGTATAAACTTTTCTTGAACTACCAAATTTTTGAAAAATTTCATAAAACCTGATTACTGGAATAATATATTAACTATTTAAAAATAAATTCCTAAAGTAATTTAAAAAATCAAGAAGAGAAATTTCTGAAAAATTTAGCAATCTGTAAATCTAGAAGGAAAGAAAAATAGTTGAAACTGTGATTAATATTCCAAATTGGTATTACGAAATAATTGTTAAATCAACAACTTTTACCGAAAATATCAAAATCAGATATAATTTTGTATGAGTAAATATTTAAAAAAAAAACGAGGAAATAAGTAGAACTTAATTCTATTGGTAGTACCACATTTTAAAATTGGTAGTACCAAAAATTGTTTCAATCGACAAAAAGGGTAAACGTAAAATTATATGTATTAATATTATAGAAACTAAGAATGAACATTTGTAAGATATTTTACGTTTGGTACTACATGATTTAAAATTAAGCACACTTTTAACATCTAATTAACTCCTAGAAAACATTTATCAATAACAATTAAATTTATATGACTTTAAAAATAATATTAAATAGTAGTACCTCTACTGATAATTAGTTAATTTGTATTTAATCTATAAGTTGAACTGATATTTAGTTCAACTGTTCAACTTTATAGTAAATTTCTGTTACCATTTTGTAGTTTTTAACATTGACTATTATATTATTTACAGGAAGAGAAGAAAGAAATAAACAACCAAAAGAAAGTGTTTTTTTACTCTAGTCGCTAGAAAAAACATAAACTACAATCGATAATAATCGACTGTTTATTTGTTTATGGTACTACGTAATCATATACTCAATAAAACGAGTTTACATTTATTTCTATATACAAAACCTATTAATTTCTATAAAAAATCATTGATTAATGAAATTAAACTAAAATACCACAATCAATAACATTTACAAAAATAATATGTATTAGTACCACCCTATTAAGAATAGGTTAATTTGTATACTAGTTAAAAAAAGTTAGTTATATTAATGTCTTCGCTCCTTTTGTTTCCTAGTCATAACTAAAAAAAAATATATATATGAGGTACCGAAAATAATAATTATCAAAACAATAAAGTAATAACAAAAAAATAAAATTTTTTAATCATTAACATGTTCAGTAGAGGAAAGATATATACGCGAAGAAAATGAGTATCACACTTCACACCGACGTTATTTCTATTCCAATTTCTATAACAATAATAAACGCAAAAAAATAACCTTTAATTATAATGGAGCAAAATTCGAAAGTACCTCATCAGCCAAAAAGCTTATACAATCAAGAGAGTAGTACCACAATCGTACGCGATATTTCTTACAATATCATTAGTATACAAATAGTGAAAATAAACAGTCAGGTACTACCCTAATCAATAACTACCACAAGGAACTACCCTAATTAATAAAAAAAGCAAGGTACTACTCTAATTAATAACTGCCATATGAATGTAATGGCAATTATTATTAACAAGCTGAATTTATAACAAAAATATATTAAAGTCCTTTACGTTGTAGAAAATTAACTAATTAGAAAAACAAGAAAACATACAACAATGACTCTTATGACAATTACTTTTATGAAGACTACAAAACACATCACTTATTGGATCAACTACTTCTCTGGCTAATACCTCGACAGACATTTAGCTTAATTTAGCTTTTTACAAGCCAATGTATCAAAAAATTAATTATCTAACATCCGGTACTACTTAATTGAATAATTAAAAATGAGTGTAATCAATACGGTTACATCATATTCAATCTCAATATAACGATTATTAGTACAAGAAAAAAGTACCGCAATCGTGAAAGATTCCTACCACAATACTTATAAAATTAATCAAAACAAAAAGTAATGAAACATCCTAAACGATCACAACTATTCCTTTCACCAGAAAGCTAAGCTTAAGTTAGCAAAAGAATATTTAGATAAAATAATTAAATGCTCAATATCTGATACTAAATAATTATATAATCAATAGGGGGTTTACTTTTATAAGGTCAAAATCAAAACGTTAAATGGAATAAAATATTTGATTATAAAATAATAATTAGGTACCACATTAATAGATAATAATAGATGGTATATTATTACTAATATAAAGGTAATCAAAATAAATTGAAAGGTACTACCATAATCAATAACTGATTTACTTCTTTTTCTTTCATCAAAATGATTAATTAATTAATGGTTTAAATAAGCAAATGTTACAGAACTTATTAAATAAAAAATATACAACATAATTACATAATCAATAATGGGATTATGACTCTTTCAAAGTAAAAATATTTACAAAAAAAATAAAATAATAAGCCAGAAAACCAGAGCTAATCAAAGCAAATGAAAAATAATAGCTAGTGCACAATTACCAATGCAAAAATAATGTAAATAAATTGCATGGTACTACAATAATAGATAACTAATTTACTCCTTGTGACACAATACTTAAATAAAGTTAAAATAATCAAATGTAATAAAGAGAATGGTTGCGACCGTTAATACGTGGTAATCCATACTTACACTGAATTGAAAAATTCACTATTGAACATTGTGAATTTTTCAGTTGAGTATAATCAAACGTTGTAACAAAATTTATTTAATAAAATACCTAAAATCATAACTGACTTTATTTATATTTATAATTATATAAACAACAATGTATTTCTTGAATGACTTTATCATTTATCACTTGATGAAACATTTTGGTAATAATGCATTTAATTTTGTTTCAAAACTAAAAAATTCTAAGAAAACCTAAAATAATTGGTCAAAAAAGGAGTACTAATCAAAACAAACATAAGAATCGATAACAAATGCACTATTACTGATTCAAGAATAATGTAAAGAAATTACAAGGTACTACCTCAATTGACGATTGATTTGCTTCTATTTGTTTCAAGAAAAATAAAGTTTAAATAATTTACTTATTTAAACTTTATTTTTGTTGAAAGAAATAGAAAAAAAATCAATTGTTAATTAAGGTAGTACCTTGTAATTTCTTTACATTATTCTTGAATTAGTAATAGCAAAATATCTTATACTAGTTAACAACATAATTAAAACTGGATGTGGGTTGATAGATAAGGCGTTGAGGTGTTGAAAATCCATATTCATTTGTATATTAAAGTTGTAAATAACTAAGATTTTCAAAAATGTGTGTTTATTTTCACTACAATTGTTTCGCAAATTTATTGCTTCTTCGGGTGAATGAAAGTTTACAATTGTAAACATTTGTAAACAATTGTAAACTTTCATTCACCTGAAGAAGCAATAAATTTGCGAAATAATTGTAGTGAAAATAAACACACATTTTTAAAAATCTTAGTTATTTACAACTTTAATATACAAAAAAAAACTGGATGTAATCAATTGTCCAAAAATCTCTACAATCAATCAATTTAACGGTTATTACAAGACGAAAGTACCGCAACCGTTGATGTTCCATGGGACAAGTGATGAAAATAAATAGTACCACCCTAATTGATCACTACTATTCCTAAATTCGTAAACTAAAATTGGGTTAAGAAACTTTTCTGCAGAAAAAACTAATCAAGTGCTCAAGTGGTATGAAAAAAATTATATTATTAACTGTGTTTACTTTAAAAAAATCAAAATCAAACTCACTATAACATGGAATAAAAAATTGATTATAAAACAGTAAGGAAGTACCACATTAATAAATAATAGATGTTATATTATTACTAATTAAGTAATCAAAATAAAATGTTTTGTAACACCCTAAACGATCACTACTTTTCCTACATCAGGATCTAAGCTTAACGATTATGGTAGTACCATGTAATTTCTTTTTTTATGTATATGTATTTTAATGGATTTTATTATCAGGTAAACCAAAACATAATAATAATAATAATAATCCAAAAATAATAAAAATAAATTGGAAGGTACTGCCATGATTAATAAATGATATGCTTCTATTCCTTCCAGAAAAATGCTTGATACAGGTTTATATGATCAAATGCAATAGGAATAATGAGTACCATAAAATAATAGACCAGAAATAGAGAACTGATCAAAACAAAGAGAAATATCGATATCTAGTGCACAATTACGAATAAAACATATATTTTTATGTTTAATTGTGGAGGCGTTTACTTTGTGGTACATCTTGAATATACTGAAGAAAGAAAACAGGATCACTTTAAAAAGTGGTAAAACAAAGTGATCCTGTTTTCTTTCTTCAATATATTTTTATTATGTTTTAGCTAGTTAGTACCATGAGAGATAACAAATTTACTGCTATTTATTTTGACAATATCTATTTATTTATTTATTTATCTTTGGACTTATTTCTTAAACCATACACATTAAACAAAATTATTAAATAAACTATGCATAAAATTTTGGCCGAAAGAAGCACGGGCAGAGTTCAGAATTAAATATGCTCTTCCACTCAAACCCAATCCATCACCATGATGTTAAGGCAGCAAGGATTCAACTTAACATCTAGAATGTTTGATTTCTATTTTTTTTCTTCCTTCAACACCTTTTTTTGAGAGATTTTTTGACTGTTAATGTCAGCATGACAGATATATTTATATTTAATTAACCAATAAAATTCGTTTAATTTAATGCTTAAAATCTGGAACTATACAATGATATACAATTATATAATCCAAAATACATTTACTTTTGTTTCAAAAACTAAACATAAAATATAGACCAGCAATGGAGAACTAAACAAAACAAATCTAAAAACGATAGCAGGTGCACGAATAATATGAAGAAATTACAGGGTACTACCATAATCGCTTCTATTTTCTTTACCAAAATGCTTATTTAAACTTTAAATAAGCAAATATACCAAAATTTGATTAATCAAATACTTAAAATCAGGTACTTTATAATTGTATAATCAAGAATGGATTAACTTTGTTTCAAAAGCTAAAAATCTTCCCAACAAACATAAAATATAGGTCAAAAGAAGATAATTAATCAAAACAAAGGTAAAAATCGATAGCAAGTGCACTACTACTAATGCAAGAATAATGTGAAGAAATTACAAGGTACTACCTTAATAGACTATTGATTTGCTTCTTGATTTTTGGTGAAAGAAATACCAAAATGCTTCATTAAAGTTTAAATAAGTAAATTTAGCTGAATTTGTTTAATAAAATGCCTACAATTTGGTACTACATAATTACATAATAAGCACTGGAGTTATTTGTGTTTCAAAAACTAAAAATCTTTATTTACAACAAACATAAAATAATTGGTCAAAAAAGGACAACTAATGAGAACAAAGGTTCTATAAAAAAGTACACTAATACTAATACAAAAATATTGTGAAGAAATTACAAGGTACTACCACAATCGATAAGTAATTTGCTTCTATATCTTCCATCAAATTGCTTGATTTAAGTTTAAATAAGCAAATATGCCAAAGTTTGTTTAATAAAATGCCTATACTCTAGGACTATATAATTATATAATCAACGAATCAATGACTTTTGTTTCAAAAACTAAAAATCTTTACAAACATAGAATAGAGGTCAAAAGAACAGAACTAATCAAAAATTTATTTGCTTCTATTGCTTTCACCAAATTGCTTAATTAAAGTTTTAATAAGCAAATGTAGAGAAATTTGTTTAATAAAATTCCTAAAATCAGGTACAATTATATAATCAACAATGGATTTACTTTTGTTTGAGATACTAAAAGTCTTTACAACAAACATAAAATATAGGCCAAAAAAGAGAACTAATCGATTTACTAAAATAATACCTAGTGCATTTTTATCACTGGAAGATAATGAACATAAATAATAAAGTACTATCATAATGGACAACTGATATATTTCTATACATCTTACCAATATGTTTTATTTCTTTATTTCGGTTAAAAGAAAACAAATGTAGTAAAAAAATAGTAAAAAACGTCTGGTACTACTTTATGTTCATTGTATGTGCATTGTCTATTAATAAAGACATTTGTATGATTTGATTCCTTGCTGAAGGTACGAGTGAATTTTACCAACTGAGCTGGATAAAAATTAGGACCATGTTGGAAATCGTTTAGGTACAAACATAAGGATTCTGGTATGCAGTAATAAATTAAGAGGAATTCAGCATAAGATGGCAATGTGTCGAAGTGCAGATTTTGCAAGTCAACTGAATGGGTAATTTTGCAACGAATTGTTCTAAGCTAAAAATGTATGCCGTTCTGCATACTCGAGCTCAGATTGGGCGTGCTAAAGCAAACATAAGTGGACACCTATTTATTCCTAATTGATCTGGAATTATTCGGAATCATCGAAAGCCGTTGAGAGAGAGAGAGAATATAAGTAGCAAATTTTGAACCTCATTCAATACTAACGGAAACGTTAAAAAAACATCATTGGGAGTTCTAACAATAAAAAAAGTTAAAACACCATCATAAGATTAACTATATAAACGAACGTTCATTACAAATTCAGACATAAAATATTTTAAAATTAGTAATTAACACAACTATCAACATATCAACATATGTCCGTGTACTTAAATACACTTTTAATTACATCTCCATATTTTTTTTGTTGCTGTTGAAGATGTGCTCCCGCTCTAGTAAGTTTGCTTTAATGACAATCATTAAATTTTTAATGAATAATTATAAAAAAGGGTAATTAAAATTTATGCGCGACAGGCGGCCAGTTTGGGTAGGTGATTGACCGCCTGTAATTAAAAGAATCTTAATAATTATCGCGGAGATACGTAAGTGCGTCTATACTAAATGGTCCAAAGTGTGAGAGCACGAATTCCAATTAACGTCGGTACTTATTTCCCGAACGTAATGTCTGAATTACAATATTTAATTAATCAAACCTGTTGCGCTAATGAACTGGATGGAAAAAAAATTGAATCGTTTTTATTTCGGTGGAAATAGTGAAAGATAATTTATTCAGAATATTAATTCACTTATCGATGGGTATTTTTTATAAGAGGCTCTTCACTTATTAATAAAAAAATGTGTTTATTTTTAATGTATTAATTTATTAAATCCCGACGGTATTTGATTTGATACAAACATTATCTAAATAGAAAACAACAATTTTTATTTTATATTAATTCTAATATATTTTTAAATGAATATCGTGGATATAACGCTTTTAGTGGTTATTACGTAAAACTTGAACTTGAAAATGCAAGAACAGCTGGAAAACTAAATCTTATGAAATTATAAAAATCAACAAAATTATGTTAAATTATATAATACCTCAGAAGAAAGTTCTTAAAACCTGGTTCTAAAGTTACTAAAAGTTTTAGAAAACTGGAAGAAAATGTTCTGATATGATTAACCAAAATATGCTGGAAAATTCTCGAAAAAATAGATGAAATGTTGTTGGATAATTCCAGACAAAGGGAAGATAACCTGGAAATTGTTTAACTCTCTAAATTTTGAAGAGATAATCTCGGAAAGTTCTAGTAATCTTAAAGAAAAAAGAATTCTTTAGAAAGAGAAAAAGAGAAATTTCTGATATGACTAAGCAATAAAAATTCTCAAAGAAAATTCAAAAGAAACGTTACTATAATAATTCTACAAATTTAAAAGAGAAGCTGGTGGAAAATTCTGAATCCTTTAAATACCTCTGACAATTTATACGTCTTGTGATCTGGAATAAAAAATGCGATAAGAAAAAACATAAAGTAAAGAATTTAAGATACCAAAAATGAAAGAAACAATAATAGGTAAACACTTGGTTTGATCAATTCTTTAATTATATTCACAATGTTTCACCAAGAGTGAGAATATTATTCAAGAAATATTGAAAGAAATAATGCTTACAATAATAATAATCTGGAAGAGAGATTAAAAAAGAAAGCTACTTTAAAATCAAACAAGAAATGGTGAAGAATTCAAGACCATGACATTTAAGAAAAATCAATGCTGATAAATTCTAAAAATCTTCAAGAGGAAATTGGGAATAAAACGCCTTCGATCAATCTGAATGAAGAATAAAGTGTGAAATGGTGATGAATTCTAGAATAAAAGAAAAAATGCTGATAATTTATCATAGTAAATTCTAGAATCCAAAAGAGAACTCTAGAAACTTGGGAGAATACATAATGTGAAAATTTAGAATTATGGAAGCAAAAATACTAGAAACCCAATTAAATAAATAAATTTTAAAAAAATGCATTGATTAAAAAAAAGCTATGAGTTAAGCAAGAAATGGCCATGTACTCAAAAATCTATAAACTTAAAGTGTACTTAAAAATTCTATAAATCTTGAAAGGGTAATAACAAAATGAGAGAAACATTTTTGGAAAAGAATCCTCGAAAAAAATGTAACATAAGATAAAGAAAGGAATTGTAAACTTCAAATTTTCAAAAATGAAAGAAAAAATGTCAAGAAGTTCTAAATATATTCGAGTGAATTTGTCTTAAATAAATTTTAGATGCCCCAAGAAAATTGTTTACACTTGTAAAAAAAAACTTCTAGAAGAATAAATTTCGTTATGATCATGCAATAAAGAGTAAAGAATTATCATAAAACTAACACTAGTTACAAAAATCTAGCAATCGTTAAGAAACACTGGTGGTAAATTCTAAAACAATTGAAGAACATTTTGGAAAGGAGACTTACGAAAATATATTCTGATATGGAATTAAATAATATTAATATTAATTACAGTATTTTCTACATATATAATTTCATGTATAAGTTATTACATTAGAATTAGTTTTAAAAGTATGTTATGTCTGACGAGTATAAAAACTTAATGTTTGTAACACAATAAAGTGT
Source organism: Ontholestes murinus (assembly GCA_963969525.1). Taxonomy (NCBI): domain Eukaryota; kingdom Metazoa; phylum Arthropoda; class Insecta; order Coleoptera; family Staphylinidae; genus Ontholestes; species Ontholestes murinus. The sequence continues at coordinate 17,419,930 of OZ018387.1, read as the reverse complement.
AAAGTACCACAAGAAACCCAGAAAGTAACAAAACAAGCAAAAAATAATGGTGAAAAATGAATAAATATGGCTGTCAAGATCTAGAAATGCAAAATCAATATTAGGAAACTGTTCGCAACTTGGAGAAAAGATTCCCGGAAAATTTTAGTAATCGAAAATGGAAGAAAATGCTGATAAACTTTTGAAAATATATGAAACCTAGAAGAAAAATCTTGGAAGTGAAAATTCTAGGAAATTCGCAAATTTAAATACAAATAAAATAAATAAACTTTGAAAATCTATGAAAGTTTGATGGAAAATTATAGAAACGTAGAAGAAAACTTTAAAATTCTGGAAGCGAAAACGCTGGGAAATTCGCAAATTAAAATACTTGGGAATTGTCGAAACCCGAAAGAAAGGTTGCTGAAAGGTTCAAAAGAAAACAGCAAAAATGTTTACGGCAACGAAGAAAATACTTGTAATTTGGAGGAGAGATTCCTGAGAAAATTTAGTAATCAAATATGAAAGCAAAAAATGCTGATAAACTTTGAAAACTATTTAAATTTCATGAAAAATTATAGAAACGTAGAAGAAAACTTCTGGAATCGAAAATGCTGGGAAATTCGCAAATTAAAATACATAAAAAAGTACTTGGAAATAGTCGAAAAACGAAAAAAAAAGTTAACAGCAAGAAAGTTCTTACACCAACGAAAAACATTCTTGTAATTTGGAGTAGACCTTCTTGAGAAATTCTAATAATCAACTATGAAAGAAAAAATGCTGATAATCTCTGAAAATCTATGAAAAAATTATGGAAAATTCTAGAAACATAGAAAGCACTTTAGAATTCTGGAAGCGAAATACTGGGATATATGCAAATTATAAACCAAGAAAAGTGTTTGGGAATTGTCAAAAAATGAAAGAAAAGTAGCTGAAAAATTCGAAAGAGAAATTGCAAAAAAATTATTATACTAACAAATAATATTCTTTCAATTTGCATGAGAGCTTCCTGGAAAATTCTACTAATCAAAAATGGAAGAAAAAGGTGCTAATAAACTTGACAATGTGTGTAAAACTGATGGGAAACTCCAGAAACGTAGAAGAAAACTGAGAATTTTAGAATTCTGTAAGCAATAATGCTAGAAAATTTCGAATTTACAAATGAAAATTTGAATCAGATTTTCCAAAAGAAAAATTCTTATATCGACGAAATGTATCTACTGAACACTTAAAGAATATTCAACACAATCACAAAGTGAACACCAAGATCATTCTATGAACTTAGAAGAAAGGTACTCGAAATTCTATAAATCTAAAAACTGGAATTCAGAGATAATTAAAAAAATTGGTAGAAACATCTCAAGAAACTAGAAGAAAAGTTTCTAGAAAATAACAAAAAACCTGTTGGAAAATTCTAAAACTCGGAAAGAAAATTTTCGATATATTTTTTATTTATATATTTTCGATTATATTTTTTGAAATGCAAGAAAAAATCCGTTTGAAAACTCAAAAATCTGCAACAGAAAATGATAGTAAATTCTAAACCACCTAAAGAAAAACGTATTATAAAAATCTAAAATTATGGAATTGAAAGTACTAAAAAAAATCGAAACGATTAATAATAATAATAAGTTATTGGAAAATATTACAAAACTAGGAAAAGTGTTGGAAAATTCTAGATCAATTGAGAAATTTTCTCAAAATCCGGTCGGATTTTCTCAACATTTTAGTAATCTGAAGAAAATTAAAAAATGACAATAAATGAATAAAAAAATCAGTAAAGTAACCAAAAACTGTTAAAAAATAAAAATTCTCAAAAACAAAATAATATATGCTGAGAAATTCTAAGGATCTAAAATCTGAAAAAGTTAAAGAATTCTGAAAGCAAAAATGTCAAAAGAATTCGATAACATTAAACAGAAAATTGCAGAAGAAAAAGAAAATGTTAGAAAATTTAAAAATTCTTAAATTCATGGCAAATTCTAAAGTCTTCAGAAAAAATTTCAGAAAGATCTACAAATCTTTCGTAATATGAATAACAGTTTCACGGCAAATTCTAGTAATCTGAAAGAAAAATTGCAATAAGACAAAAAAGAACGTAGCGAAAATTCTAATTCCCACAAATAAAAGAAAAAAGGCTAGAACGGAAATTATTGGTATATTTAAGAACCTCCAAAAGCCTGAACGAAAGATTACTGAAAAATTCTAAAAATCATTAGAGAAAATGCTAGAAAGAAAAACTCTTGCATTTTAGAGGAGAAATTCTTGAAACCTTCTAATAGCCTGAAGACAAATCATAATAAGTTAAAGAAAGGATTGTTAAAGAAATGTAACTCTTGAAAATGGAAGAAAAATTGCTTAGAAATGTAAACATTTTCGAATAGAATTGACGGTAAATCGCAGCATATTTTATGATATTTTAAAACTAAAGTAAAATTGCTTTAAGATAAAACGCTAAGTGGTGATAAATTCAAATTAAGGGTAAATTTAAGAATTTAAGAAAATTTAAAGCCTGAATATAAGCTTACGGAAAAAACAGAAAAATTCAATAAAGTTCATTATAATTAAGCAAAAATTAGTCGAAAATTCTTGATAATTACTCTTATAGGAACTTTTAGTATTCTTAAAAAGTTTACAAAAATATTCCTTCAAAACTAGCATTAAAGAAGATATGCCAGAAAAAAGTCGAATCTTGTCATAATTAATAAAGACTTCCAGTCGAATCTTAATAATGGAATCTTAAAGTTAATGGGGAAGTCGTACTTAAACAGTGGAGTATTGGTAGAATTTAGATAAACCTTCAATTATAAATACAGGTTTGAGATAGATAGAAGTAAAATAATTGGTGATAGTAATTTGGAGGAAATATCACTTCAAAAGAGCTCTGTAAACTTAAAGTCAATTATGCTTATAAAGAATAATAATTTTTATGGACAAAACTTATCACACTAGTAAACTTAATAAATAAAAATCATTCTTTACAATTGCAATTCATGTTATTAGATGTAAACGAATAAAAACAAAGAAAATTTTTCTTTGTGGTTGTTTTTATTAGATCAACATGCAAGCGTGCGAGTTAATTACAACTATATTCCAACGCTGAGCTCGAATTCTTTATGGGCCGCAATCTATTACCACCATCTAGCAGATAAAAAAATGAATTTAAAAAAATTGTCGAGAATCTGGTAGAAGGGGCAGCTTCATTAACGAGCCTGTCGGAGTGGTTTGATGCCTTCATTAAGAGCGGCTCGGCCGCCAACAATAACGGAAATTCGATGGAAATTACTAGAGATGAGTTGCAGCCAGCAGCATTCTTTCAATCCTTGATGTAACCATCAATCTGTGACAGGCCGTCCATTGTGTGGGTGATGGGGGTGTGTTTATACCTGTGATTTTCTATTTTTTTATATTTTGGGAGGAATATTACTACAGGTAGACGTTCGAATTAGGTTTTATTTTTTCCAGTGGTAAAGATTAATTCCATCCGGTTCCTTCATTACGGGTATTGTTTCCTAATTTGCATGACAAAACTTAATTAGAATCTGTCGCCAGAAAGTAAATCATTAAAATCACCATTCAGCTTCCTACACGATCAATTCTTGTGTGTCCAATTTGTTTACAGGCGTACCCTTTCCTTTATACGCTCGACGGTCAACGGCAATATTTCCTCCTCCGTTTGTTGATCGCTTATGGGCAAAGGCAATACAAATCGAGATCATTAAGGCAGGACATGTTTCGAAAGCAACAATGCGACCATTACTCATGTAAATCAACACCGTTGCGGAGGTCGTGATTTAGCGATGCAAATTAGGGTGAAAATTGTCGCGTTTCATTGCGTCCCGTCCGTATCAACAAAACCTACGCCCTTTTTGAATTACAAGACGGTGCAGTGCGGCGTCTATAATTAAATTGCTAATTGCATTTTGTATTTGTGCGTTTATACGTGAGCCATTCTATTGTTTGAAAAACACGGGCTTGTATTGAACGTCTGTGACGAATAATCACAAGAGGGATTGTATTTATGGAGTATGTGTTTGAATAAGTTTGGTTTTGTTGATGTGTAACGAGTTTATTTCCCAGGGTTACTTTATTAGCTTTTGGATTATATCCACATAATAATAATTTAATTATAATCACAATATGCACTAGTAGTTTGATGTCAAAAATTTATTCTAAACCTTTGGAACAATTTTGACCATCTTATTTAGAAGCCATATATTTTAGAGATAATAAAATATAATTAAGCTAATTGTAAAGACAGAAGCCTTTAATATTCAAGGCACACGAATCCATCAGCTTAAAATCAGAGAAAGACTAATGGCTCGGAATGGGCAATAAATATCGGATTTCAGGCGGCCCCAAAGACACATGTCCCCGACATTTGGAAGTGAAGGAATTTCCGCTACTACTGTCATAGGGGCGTATTCCAGAAGCCCACCATCACTTAATCACCTAGCCAGACAAAGATCCTAATTGTGTTATTCGAGCGGCGCTAGACCTGGTACACCAGATGCCGCCGTTACGGGCATAACTCATTTCTAGAGAGCTGATGGATCCTGTCAAGGATACAAGACGGCCGCTCTTCCACGAAACGCTCATTTTAGAAAATTATAGAGAAATATCATAACTGTACAAACAATTTCCTTGATCACGTCACGGTCTGTTGTATGAAGTTATTAAAAATGGAGCCGTCACGAAGCACTCGAGTAACTCGATAATGATATATTATTTATGGCATGGACTCTGTATTGTAAATCAGCGAGTAACTGTTCTAATACAGCCAGAATACATAAAGATAATTTTTTATTTTCGCAATTTGACATTTACGGAGCGCGATCGACAATATCTTGATTGCAATTATCCGGCACAAATTGTTGCCGGCTTTTTCTACGTGGCACGTTCGTGTTTTCTTATCTTAATCTCTATTCCATATCGGAATATTGATGAATATTTATGCTTTAGTCGTGCAGGTGTATTTTTTGTATGTAGCAGTAGCGCTTATTTTTGTTCAGATTTTGTACAACTAATTACTAATTACCAGAACTTGCAGAGAAACATATAATTAATCAAATATGGGTTTTAATTAAAATTTAAATAATTCATTCATTCAACAAACTTAAAGTTTATATTGTATACAATATTTCTATTAGCGAGTTTTGAATGAAATGCAAAAAATCTATTAATTACCTAATTATGCGACGTAAAACTTTTATCCACAATAGTTATTTACGTATAAAAGATCACAAAGTCTATTCATAAAATTTTAGAAATTATTTTTGAAATTAAAGACCAATGTGAAAATATTTATAAAAATTTAAAAGTCAAAACTGAATTAAAACACTTTGTTATTTGAAATGTACATCTGACATATAAAAATAAAAGTGAAGGAAGGAAATAACAAAGTATTTTAATTCAATAGTGATAATTTAGCACAACTCAAATCAAAGCTTTGAATATTCACAGTTTGATTTGAGTTGTGCTAAGTAACCAATGTTTGAATTGGAAGCCTCAACTCAAATTTTACAGTTAAAGTCTTAGCCAAAGTTTAAAACTATTGTCAACGTTTATAGACAAATTAAATGAATCAATTAGTAATCGTTTTTCTTCACAGGTTTAAGTAAATCAAAAACAGAAACAGGATTTCTAATTTGATTTAATTAATTTAATCTTCACATAACTCAAAACAAAATATTGTTTATAGACAATTTGATGTAAAAATTCTTAGTTAACGTGAATGCGAAGTTAAAACCCAAAGTCTTATGTCTATAGCTTAAAGCTAAAAGTCTAAAGTCTGATATCTAAAGTCTAAGGTTCTAAAATCTAAAATTCAAATTCTAAAGTCTAAAATCTCAAGTCAAAGTAGAAATTTAGATTCTGAGATCAGAGACTAAATCCAATATCTAAAATCAAAGTGTAAAGTCAGAATCTAAAATCAAAGTCAAAGTCTTAAGTCATAGTCTAAAGCCATTGTCTAAAATAAAGTCAAGATATAAAATTAAAGTTTAAATTTAGATTCAGAAATCAGAGACAAATACCCACTTGCACCGCAGCTTCTTAATCATGACTAATAAAAGTTAAACAATGGTTAACGGAATCTGCTTGCACCGCAACTTAATCACGATTAAAGTCCCCCAAAAACGTCAAATATTTAACCAGCTTATTTTGGCCGATTAACGTGTCAAGTACTTACTGCTAACTTCAGGACGTTTAAAATCGTGAAGTTATTTATGTACATTTGTCAGACATTTTTTATATATAGGTTAAGTATACAGACGCGCCAGTGTTTTCAATTGTATTGCATAAAAATACCAAATATAAAAATGAAAACCCCATAAACACGTGTGCTCTCTATATTATTCTGTGATCGGTGGTTACTTAATCAGCCAACGGTTCAAGAGAAATAATCTGGTTGAAGTTAACCAGGATTACTTAATCGAAAAATTTAATCAGAGTTGGTGCAAGTGGCCATTAATACAAGACCTAAAATCAAAATATAAACCCAAAATCTTAAGTCAAAGTCTAAAATCAGAGTTTGAAGCCAAATTCTTAATTCAAAGTCTCAAGTAAAATTTTATATCAAATTTTATATCCAAAGTCCAAAGTCAAAGTTTAAAGAAAAGTTCTAAAGTCAAGTTTTAAAGCTAAAGATTATAATCGATATATAATTTCAGTGTTTACAGTAAAAACGCTATGTTTTAAGTCAATTTTGAAAGGTATGTTTAGACACGGTCTAAATATAAAAGTAAAGTCTACAGTCAATGTCTGAGGCCAAAATTAGAGTAAAAGATCAATCTTAAAATCAATTCGAAGCTTAAATGTTTATGAATATTAAATAAAATCAAAATTTAATTCGATGTCTAAAATGAAATTAATATTTTCTTTCGAATGGTTTTAGTAAAATGTTAAAATTAAACTCTGAGACGAGAGGCTAAAGTCTATTTGTAAAATCTTAAAAATTATCTTGAAATTAAAAATCAATAGGAAAATCTTTATAAAAAAAAAATCAAAAACCAATGTTTGAATTTTAAGTCTCAACCAAAAGTCCAAACCTATCATCAAAGTTTATAGACAAAATTTGATGTGAAAATTTTAAATTAATGTGAATGCAAGTCTTCATCTGCAAAAGTGTTAGACAAAAGAAGCAATTCAATTTAGGTTTTGCTGTCAGCATCAATAACTTTTTCACAATCAGAATGTTTGTCGATTTATACGATGGCGAGTAACCTAATTTTCAAATAAAAAACTTTTTTAAAGATTATACCATTAGGATCAGCAAGTGTTTAAATTTTAAATCGCATTTTACAAATAAAGATGGTTTCAAAAATATACTAAGTCGGGCAATCCAATGTGTAAATAGGCAACCTAATATACAAATTTCTTTTCATTTAGATTATACGGGTATGTTCGGTAATTCTCTAATCACAAATCGCATTTTACAAATGAAAACTTTCCCAAAAAATATATCGTGATTGGCAATATCCTTTATAAATATGCAACTAAATATACAAATTCTTTTCATGTTGTTGATGTTGAAGACTTCTACTTCGTTATACATGTTGAATAGAAATGAAACACACTAATAACTTTGTACGTATAACACAAAATTTTGTGTTACAAATAATGATGGTTTCAAAAATATACTAAATCGGGCAATCCAATGTGAAAATAGGAAACCTAATATACACATTTCTTTTCATTTAGATTATACTGGTATATTCGGTAATTCTCTAATCACAAATCGTATTTTACAAGTGAAAACTTTCCCAAAAAATATATCGTGATTGGTAGCACCCTTTATAAATATGCAACTAAATATACAAATTATTTTCATGTTGTTGATGTTGAAAGCTTCTACTTCGTTATACATGTTGAATAGAAATGAAACAACTAATAAATTTGTATTTATAACTCGAAATTTCGTATTATACAAACAAAGTTATTAGTGTGTTTCATTTAATTTTTTTTCAATTTAGACTCTACCTTCAGTAGCGGCATCTTCTTAATTTTAAACCGTATTTTGCAGATGAGAATTTTAACATAAATATACTTCTATGACCAAACCGATATATTCTTTATTCTTAAGACAATAGTCTTTGCTTTTCCTGCTTACAAAATTTAAAAAAATATTACATGACATACGTACATTTCATATGAAATACAAAAATGATTTAGGTCACAGGAGTTACTGTTTACCAATGGTGTTCCATTCAAACCCACGTTCTTCTTTAGACAGTTGATGATACAGTTTTACTACTTTCGGAATTGAAAAACATACATTTATTAGCAAATATGCTTAATTTTGATCCTTTTGTGGGATATTGAAGAAACACAATGTACAAATAAGTAACTATTAAAGAGTATGATGGCGAATTCATTTGAATGGGAAACTAAGACAATTTTTAATGTTTTATATGACAATTTATTGGGTAATATAAATATAAACAATTTACAAACATTAACTCTACGTCTAAAGTTTGTAATATACTGTAATCATGTTTATATTTATATTACACAATAAACTGTCATATAAAACATTAAAAAGTGTCTCATTTTCCCATTAATAGGTAACTAGATATATACCTTATTTTTAATTTAGATTATACCATTAAACTAAGGAATTTTTCAACACAAAATAGGCAACTCAATATACAAACTCTTTTGAATTTTCAATATGCATCAGATTATTATTTATTTATTATTTTCTCACTTATTTTTAGAAATAGCTATGTGATATATGATATCAAATTAAATAGAAAAAAATAATCTATCGAATAAGGTCATAGCCACCTATGGTTTCTATTTTAAAAAATGTAAATTTGCATCATATTTTAGAAAATAATGGCGATAAAATTATTTGAATATATTTTAATAATCTGCGTAAAATTATCTACAACTTTATCCTTTACAATTTTATTCTATATAATGATAACCGAAATATTTATTTGAAAAATTTAACGCTTTTTACTTTTTTAAAAATATCTATTTGCCCTTGACTTTTTAAAAAACCTTGAACGGGCAATTTTATTCGTCTCGTAAAACTACACTTCTTTCCCCTTTTAACCGTTTTTCTATCTCTATTTAGTTTCCGATATCTCTGTAGAGAACATTTAAAGAAATATATTATAAGTAAACCAATAATTAAATAGGCAACTCAATATACAAACCTTTTTGAATTTTAAATATACATCAGATTATTATTATTTTTTCACTGATTTTTAGAAATAGATATGTCATATGCGGTATCGGATTAAAGAGACAAATATAATCTTTCGAATGAGGGCATAGCCACCTATGGTTTCCCTTTAAAAAATATAAATTTTTGATATATTTTAATAATCTGCGTAAAATTATCTACAACTTTGTCCTTTACAGTTTTTTTCTAAATGTTATGATAACCGAAATATTTATTTGAAAAAAATTGACGCTTTTTACTTTCTTCAAAATTTCTAGTTGTCCTTGCCTTTTTAGAAAACCTTGAAAGTGCAATTTTATTCGTCTCGTAAAACTACACTTCTTTCACTTCTTTCCCCTATTAACCGTTATTCTATCTCTTATAGTTTCCGAGATCCCCGTAGAGAACAGTTAAAGAAATATATTATAAGTAATCCAATAATTAAATAGGCAACTCTTTTGTATATTAAATATGCATCAGATTATTCTTATTTTCATTTTACAATACAATAGTATTGTATCTTTAAATAGGCAACTAATTATACAAATTATTTTCAATTTAAGTTAAACCAATTTTTATCTTCAATAGCATTATACAAAATGAGATTTTTGGTAAAAATCAATTAAGATAATCAATCTAATATATATACAGGTTACCAAATAAAGCTAGTTTTTATAATTTAGATTTTCATCATTTTACAAATTTAATATGGTCTACTAGAACTTATACATGTATTTTGTCCAAATTAACAATATTGTAAACCTTTTTCTGTTTGTAAACCATAACCTTTAAATTATTTTTATTTAATTAATCATAATAATTAAGTCGCCCAACTTTTTTTGACTTTTGTATTTATTATATTTTTTTCAAAGTCATTTAACTATTGATAAGGAACACTTATTGTACATCTGATTAATAAAAACAATTTTGTGAAGAAAGTGATAATACTTTGAATAAAATTTATACCAATAATATTAACTATACAGAGTCTAGTCTATAATAATAATATATCTTTATTTTCAGAATGTACATATTTGTAATAATACAAAATAAAATTTAGACAAACGATCTAAATAGTATATTAATAGTTATTTTTATATCTGATTTTTTTTCAATATTACTATTATACATAATTCGGTAGTAGTAATTAACAAATCCATAAACACTATTTTTGAAAGCATTTTGTATGTGAAATCATAACAATTAAGTCGACTTTTAAAATTTTGACTTATCTTGTAAGTTTAATAATAATGAATTATTCTTACTCTTTTATCCCTAATGGTTTTTCTCTTTTTTTGTAAGTTTAATAATAATAAATTATTGATAGTTATATGATACTCTTGATGAATCCCAATATATGATTCATTGCTTTGGCGTACTTTAAACCTATTCCAATAAATTAATCATTTTCCTTGGGTACTCTAGACCAAGGCCAATAATATACAATATATAATTATTCGTTATCATGGCGTATTCTTGATGAATCCCAATGAGTTAATAATTGCCCTATCGTACTCTTGCGTCAGGTCAAAACTTTATTCATTGTCCTAGCGTAAAGAACATATGAAAATATATGATAAGACTTTTTAATTTTTTATAATTATAATAATCAATTTTAAATAATCATTTTAAATCTATGTTTATTAAAACATAGATTTGTTACAAAATTATTTGGAATACCAAAAAGTAAAAATTGACAAACAAATAAATCTTTTATTCCAAATGAGTTTTCTCTTTTTCTAAATTTAATAACAAATTATTCATTGTCATAGCATAATCTTGACCTATCCCAATGACTGGACCTTTTGACGAACTAACTCACTAACACACCTTCGTTATTTATAATTATTATAATTGAAAGTTTTGTTTGTAATGGCTTTTCTCTCTTTTGTTCCTTGTATATATATTCTTCTTTTTGTAATTTTTAATAATAAACACTTTTAAAAATAATTAATAACTGACTCAAGCTAATATATTATTTATCGTTCTTATATATACTTAACCTTTCCCAATAAATAATTCATTGCGAACTCACTAATCATTAATAAATTAGTAATTGCACTTTCGTTTTTTTTGACATAGGTTAATAAATTATTGATTATCAGCTTAGTCTTGGCCTATTCCAATAAATAAATCAATAATAATAAATTATTCGTTGTCCTGACGTATTCTTGACCTATCCCAATAAAAATTAATTGTCCTATTTACTCTTCACCTTATTATTTTTTTTTTTTGTGGCCAGGAGTGTGGGAGTCCCCAGAACTATACTGGTATACCCACTAAAAACCACCTCCCCAAGTCGACCCTGACACCCCGCGGAACCGCCGTCTGGCATTACTTCACGGGATTTATTCTTCACCTAGACCAATACTTTAATCAAAACAAATAACATATGAAAGTTTGTAAAATACAATTGATAATTGTATAAAACGTAGGTTTGTAAAAAAAAAAATAAAGTTCCCTCCGAAAAAAAAAAAACAATTGACAAACAAAATACTTGTTTATTCCTAATAGTGTTTATTATATCTTTGTAAATTTAACAAAAAAATGTTTTTTTATGTTTTTTTTTTAACAAAATTTAATCCTTTTAAATATATCTGCCATGCTGACATTATCTGCCAGAAGTTTCCTCCAAAAGAGTGGATATTTTAACCAACATAAAGCAAAATACAATGGATTCCGGATATAGATGCCAGATACCAGTTTTTTACATGACGGTACAAAGAGGGTTTGAGTGGTAGAACGTAGTTTAATGTGAGCATGGGCGAGCTTCTTTCATCCAAAATTGTATGTGTTTTTTTGTAATTTATTTGTTCTTAAATGTATTTATTAAGAAAGATGTACAAAGAATAAATAAACAATAAATACATTTTATTAAAAACTTCCCCCCAAATAAAACAATTTGATAAATAACTCAGGATGACGAAGATAGTGTTGTAGCTTAAGTTGAAAATATATATGTAGGTTAGGTCTTTTTTCTCTTTTCTTTGTAAATTTAATAATAATATATTATTGATTGTCATAGCGTACTCTTAACCTATCCCAATATAATATTTATTCAATTAGCATACTCATAACCTATCCCAAAAATTAATAATTGCCCTAGCATACTTGTAACCTAGTTTAAGATTGAAAGAGGATTTTTGTAAAAAATTTTAACTTTTTTTAGCTTGAAAGTCTTTTTAAAAAACAATTAAAAATTTGTTTAAACAACGTGAAAATTTGTCAAAAACAAAGATTTAACATTTTTTTAGCTTTTATAAAAGCAACAAGCAAATTTAGTTTAAATTGTTTTTAATTCAAAGATTTTCAATTCTTTCTAGATTTTTACCTTTTCTTTGTTGTTGTGAAATTTGTATAAAACAGTTGAAGTTTAATCAAAAAAGTTTTTCTGAAGAAAACAGTAGAAAACTTAAAAATAGTTTAACTTTTAAAAAAATGTTATGTTGTTACCAGAAAATATTTCGAAATTTGTTAAGAAATAAAAGTTGAAAAATCCATAGTTTTACAAAAAAAAATGATCATTTAGTAGAAATCAAAATATCTAAAAAAATAATTAAAAACAAACATTAAATATTTTAAGAGCTAAATTAAAAATTGCTTCACAATTTTAAATAATTTTTTTACTTCCTTTTAGATTTTCAATAATTTTTTGTAGAATTTGCATAAATGAGTTAAAGTTAAAATAAAAATTTGTTACGAAAGATAAAGTAAAATTAGAAAAAGTTAAAAATTTAAAAAGGTTTGTGTTATACCAGAAATATATTTAGAGTTTGTGAAAAAATTTTACTAAGGAAAAAAAAAGAAAATATTTTAATTTTTTAACAGTTGAAAATGTTTTCCAAAAATCATTTAAAAAATCGCTTTCAAATGTTTACTTCTTTTCACTTCTTCTTAGTTTTCAATTGTTTTTCGTTAACATTTGCAAAAATTATTTTTACAATTAAAAACTTTTGATTTAATCAGAGATACGTCCATTCATCAATTCATTAGTTCGAATCATCCAGACTGTAAAGCTAGCTAGAAACACTATTTAATTTTTTTAGACATAACTTAGAGTCAAGACAGGGCAGAAAGACCGACGGTCGATAACCCAACGGACAGACTAACCATATTGTTAATTACTTGTATGTTTCCATAAATTATATATAATTGTTCGAATAAAGATGTTGTTCTTTCTCTCAGAGATACGTTTAGAATTTTGTCAAGAAACAAGGATTTAGAAACTGCACAATAAATTACTAATAAATTAACAATTTACAATTGTCGAACAGAATTTTGAAAAATAACATTTAAAAGGCAAAAATAAAAATTGATAATTTCAAACAGTAGAGATTATTGAAAAAGAACAATCAAAGAAATATCAAAAAAGTTTTAAAAGAATATAAAACAATTTTTAGTTATCAGAATCGCAAAAATAGAAATCATTAATTTTACCATTTTATTACTTTGTTGTTTTCACAGATAAAAAAATATTGTTATGGAAAATAGATTCTTCTCGTCTAATAATAGTGAAAGTAGTAGTGTTTTGATATAGACTACGTGGTCCTTTCGCCGTGGTATTTGTGTATGCGTTTGTATATTAATGAGCTTATTACTTTATACGATTTCCCCCGAAATTCAAAGTACCATTAACTGTAACCCAAATGGTACTACCGGTCACACATACATTTGCTAACTCTTCTTAACAATTATTTTAGTAAGGTATAATAATAATTATTATTACAATAAACTTTTTCTGAAGAATCTTGTCGATTTTTAAGTGAATTTTTCGAATTCATATTTCAACTGTTTATTTTAGAGCAGGAGAAAAGTATCTAATGCAATAGATACATTTCTTTGAAACATTAACAAAGCATTCCTTTGTTATTTGAAGACATAAAATCTGTAGACTCTTCTAAGCATGGAGATTTTAATTTGATCATATAGTAGTAGTAGTAGTAGTAGTAGTGTTAGGCTATCGACCACGTGGTCCTTCCGCCATGTGTCATTTGTGTATTTGTGTGTGTGTAAATGAGCTTGTTACTTTAAAGGATCGCCCCCGTCACTCTAAAGCACCATTAATTGTATCCCAATGGTGAATGGTACCGGTCACCCATCCGACTACTGACCCGAACCAACGTTGCTGCACGTCAGTTCGGGGCCGTAACCGATGCGCCACCACCGGCGTGTTTTGATCATATATTTTTGATTATTTCGACATCTAAGAGAAAAATAACAAATGCAATCAATTCGCTTCCTCACAATAATTATAATATAATTTATATATATATATATATATATATATATATATATATATATATATATATATATATATATATATATATATAAATTCAGCCACAAATTTCCGAATATTCAATCTGTATTCTTTGCACACACAGAGAAATCCTGTTTGGGCTAATTGTCTCTTCTCAGTGAGACGATTTAAATAATATATAATATTAACTTAATTTGCTGTGTTGAATTTTACACTACATACATAATGTTTAAATGTGTAAAGGCTAAACTTTAAACATCCGAGTAATTATTGTGTGTTATTAAATTATAATGAAATTTGTATAATCATAGGCAACCAATTATACACAACTGAAATACTTATATACCTATAATTAATATTAATAACAACCGTACAACAGTCTTATTTATATTGATATACTCTTTACAAAACCAAAAAAAAAAAACATTGATTACCAGTAATTAATATGGCATTTATTAAATAAGTTACGTATTAATGCCAATTTTAATGTTTTAATTTTTAGTGAATTTTAAGTGCAAATAAGTCTTACAAAACTTGAAGATCCAAGAAAAAATAAAACTTAAACATCAATTGAACGACCTCAGTCATTAGACTTAAGTACTAAAGTTTCAATAAATTGTACAATAATTATTATTAATTAATTAATTTTTAGAATTAATTATTACTTTTATTTTCATAATGCTGCATCTGTAAATCAATATTTAATTTACAATTTTTTATACTTAACTAATATTTTCAACCTCCGTACTATATTTTTTAAATATGGTATTTATCAAAACTCATGGAAGAATTATATAAGTACAAGAATAATATTTATACTACAACTTTTTTATCAAAAGTAAAAGGCACTGAAAGAACTAAATTATAATAATATATTTAATAAAAGTAACAAACTTAGAAAATACAATTATTAGTTGAAATTTAATTATGTCATAATTTTTAATCAATGCACTAATTAGAATTAATAAACTTTATACATGTCAAGAACTTAATGAGAAAATATATATGTAATCAACAACTGTGATGAATAAACTTATGCCATACTTAATTTATAAAAAACACCGGATTTGATTATAGGATTTGCCAGGTTTATTCATTTTAGGCTTTATTAGTTCTTTAGGTTTCTTTTTTATAACCCATATTAAAATCAATGTTAGTTTTAATATTTTTTTATACATAAGTACGCATTGTGTTCACTGCATAATAATATAGGAATATTTAATTACCTTACCATGTAATCAAATTACTAATATATAAAAAATATATATAAAATTAATTAAGGATTTCCATTTTAAAAGTGTAACATTATTTTAAAAAATTGTAGTACACTAAGAATGAAAATGAATGAATTACATTCATAAAAATAGTTAAGCTCCAGTGATCTCATTATTTTCATACTGCTTCAAAACCGCCTTTGCCAAAATACATTTCGTCATGTAACACGTACAATACTCTGGATGTTCAATTTCATTAGGGTCCACCATTGTAACTTCAATGTTATATCGGCGATCATTTTCGCTGCTTCTATTCAGCGCCAAATTCACGACTATAGGCTCCCCTGGCTCCACAACCATTTCTTCAGGAAATACTACAGTCGTCTGTTTCCAGTGTGTCGGAGGATCGTCCGGATCCGTAGAGAGTATCACGGGTTCTGTCATTTGTGAGGGGAACGTGCAAGTAAACCATATGGACAATCCTTGATATTTTCCAGGTTTAGAACAAACGTACATGTTTTGGGATTGTATGGAGTTCAATTCGGATGACGTGATTTCTTTTAGATCGAACCAAAGAATGGTCTCAGGGATGGAGAGTATGTGCTCTGGTTTGATGATGGTAGTTTCTGGTTTCTGCGAGGCTTTGGCACGGAGTTGTTTGGCGATAGTTTTCATTGAAATTCCTTCGACGTCGTTCCAATAATCGAACATATCTGGAATACTAAAATACGATAACAATAATATAATTAAGCAATCGATTTTTTAATTTGATAAGGATAATAATATCAAGATATATAAAATCTAACCTCAACACTCGAAATTAATTACTGAAAATAATGCGAACAACTAACTCATTTTTTTTCTTGAATTAGTTTCTCATGTAGCACGTGGTGAAACATTTTGTAATATAGAAATAACACAATTTACGCTTGGTTTGTTTCACTGTTTATTTATTTAATCTGACTAGTTTCGACAATTACGTCATTATCAAAGAATGAAGAATTCTTTATGTTATTTCTAAACAACTAACTCATTGTAACTGCATATTAAGTTGTACAGTTTTGACAATTTATTTTTTAAAGGTAATGTTTGTTATGCTACATCCTTGATTGATGAAGAAAAGAACTTGTGTTCCATATTTTTATTTTCAGTTTCCTGACACGTGTATCGAACTTTGCAGTTCATTATCAAAGGTAATACTGTATTAACTTAGAATTGATTTTCTTCATCAAATTTAATTTATTTTTTACTAGTATAATAAGGAAACATTGAAATACATGATTATAATAATCTATACCTGCAAGGTGCAGCATACAATGTCGCAGAGTCTGGAAACATGAGGCCGTCTTTCTTCAAAAACTTATCTCGAGCTATGATCACCGAGTCCAGCATGCCTTCGTGGAGCAGATAAAAACCCATCCATTCAGAAACTATAACGTCAACTTTAATGTCCCCTGGCAATGTCAAATCTTCTACTCTGCTATGAATCACCTACATAAACGAAGTAAATAAGTGTTTCACTTTGTTTTAAATCATTTTACCTTATTTAAAAGATACTGTTTATTTTCATCTTAAGTGTAGTATTGTTATTATTTTTTAAAATACAAATATCGAAATAAATTAACAATGGATCTGAAGGATCTTACCTCTATTACATTTCCAAAATCATTTTCTTTGGCAATTTCCTCGGCTAGTTTGTAGGTGTCGCTAGCTTCCACTGCATACACCTTCGAAGCACCTGCCTGGGCGCAGAAAACAGATAGGATGCCGGTTCCTGCACCCACGTCCATCACTACTTTTCCCTTAATGGCTTCGCAGTTATCGAAAATGGCCTTTCTGTACGCCTGGTTTCTTACAACATCTTGCAGCATAAGTTTGTGAACCTAAAATTAGAATCATATTTTTTTTATTACAACTGCAATTGCTTCGAAGGTTAGTAAAAAACATTGACTCCATTGAGCATCATCATATGGGCTTCGAAGGTTAGTAAAAAAACATTGACTCCATTGAACATCATTATATGGTAGGAAAGTGTTCTATAATTGTACAACCAACTAATTTTAATGGTCAAATATTCTAAATCAATTTCCTCAGACAATTGAACACGGCTGCATCCAATGGATGGCATGTAGAAAAAAGACTACCCCATTATGTGTATAATGTACAAAGATAAAATGATAAATTGAAAATGAAATATGGTCAACATGCATTTAACATATTTATTACTTTGCCGCTTTCAAAAAATCTGATGATAATCTGCAGGAAACTGAAGTAGATATAACATGACTTGTCTATCAGCGCATCAATTCAGCACTTAGAAGACAAATTGACTTAATGGCTTCCCTTTAAAGCTCCGAACTTCAAAGACGTGGATTGTAGATTCAGGACAAGCTTTTCATTTCAAATATCGTTTACAAAAATAAGAAGAACTATAAATGGTAATTTGTTGGAAATTTTAGATCACCATAATCTTTTAGGGCGTTGAATTGTTTCACGCACTGGCTCGTGGATATTGAGGCCGCAAAAACTAATTAGAAGTCAAGGTAATATCAAATAATTTGATCATAAAATATGAAAAAAGCAATCGTCGACTGATAAGCATCAAGTCTCAAATAGAACAACTAAAACACTAAAATATTATACATTACATCTTGCAGATATTATCAGTAGCTACCAGTGCTACCAGGACTATTATTCGACGTTTTATCAACACCACAAAATGATCGACCAACGAAATTGAGGTTACGAACTGCAACAGAAGAATCTGATACTAAATAATACCATAAACAAGGCAACACGTACAGCAGCTGACATAGAAGACGAATTATTTCAAAGGTTTCCTGTTGGAAGTCATAAATCGTAATTCAAAAATGAAGCATTGCAGACTTTCCATTGAAAATATCGGTTACAATCGTAATTTAGAGAAACCTTGTAATAAAAAAGAACTATGATCCTTGTACCCGTTGATACATTTATTGATTTATATTAGTATTATTATTATTATGATAATGATTATAAAGGATGTGGAACAACCATAGACAAAACCTTTGTTGTATCTCATAAGACTGTAATGGTTAAAATAATGAAGACAAACTATTATTCTGTTCTGCTTCTTCTATTCTATTCTCTGGAAAATCTATATGGTATACCCCGTCGACATAATCGTGATAAAACAAAACGTTTCAGAACAACATAAACAACTCGATGTTAAAAATATTTGTATTGAAACTCCATCCAAAAAAGTCATTGTTTCAATGAGAGAGTGCAGTGCCTACATCAACTAGCACATATTGCTTTGAGAGTTGCAAAATATTTCAAACGCAGTCCAAATCAATGTCATCTTTACAATGAGATGACCTAGATCACATTGTTTTAAGTGTTGCGGTAGATGTACAAAAGAGAAAAATTGATTCAAAATGACAGCAGCTCTGAAATCATCTTTTATTATGCACTTATTTTCGAAGATACGTTCAGAGATTTTCCAATATTGTAACGGCGATATTGGAAAATCTAAATAAATAAAGGTTTCAATGGAATGAAAATTGTAAGGAGGCATAACAAAAAAAAATAAGAATTAATTAATTATTTAAGTTATTCGTGTTGAATACCGATGCAAATAATGTGGGAATTGACGTTGTCTTATCAGAAATAGAGAATGTACAAGGTAATCAATTAAATAGAATAGTAAGAAGAATCAGGAATGCGATTCAATCATAAAACTCCTGATGCATTGGAAAAAGAGGATTCTAAGCTAAGATGAGAAGAAAATATGAAATATTTCGGGAATTATACCTGAGTCCCATGGAATTGTAACTGCTAAAACCTATCTTTGGAAGTTCAAAGGAACAGAAAGAAGAGTGACAAATTCATTTACACAGGAGCAGAATCATAAGGAAAATTAACCTTTTTGAAAATCATTTATTTAACTGGTCACCTTTTTACCTTGAAATACGTAAATAAAAAATTAAATTAAGTGAAAGAGTCAACATTAGAAATAACTATTTAAAACATAATAGTTTAAATATATCGAGATAATTGTAAAGATTTTAATTACTGTTTGAAGTTCACTGATGTGCTACCAACAATATTAAATTTCGAAAGATGATTCGAAGAGTTAACCAAATTCATACATCTGAATAATGGACTATTATTACAGTAATTAGTCTTAGGATATCGTAATCTAAAAAGGAGATTACTTCTCGTGTCCACTTAAAAATCCAACAATATAATTACAGCTAATATAACCATAAATTATTTTGTGTACAAAACTGAGATCAGTTTTAATTCTTCGTTATTCGTTATCATACTGTATATTATTACAATTTCTTAACCTGGTTGCACGCTTTCAATCTGTTCAGTGTAGCAATTGAAATAAGGACTCCATATTGTAGAGGCATATTTCAAAGTGGATCTACCGAATGAAAAATATAACAGTTTCAGGGTGTGCAAACTAAAATTGTTACTTCTTATTATAAATCCTAGGTTTTTTTCGAGCTGTGTTACAAATATAATGAATGTGGTCAAAGAAATTTAACTCTGAGTCAAAGAATACACCTAAATCTTTTATAACTGAGACTCTAGTTAACACTAAGTCTCAATAACTGTAATGGAGTTATCAAATATACATGAGTGATTTTTTCTTGTGTAAGTAATAACATTACATTTCCCAACATTTCAATGAAGGTCACTAAAAGATTAAGAATTATTATTATTACACCAATTCTGAAGATTGTCAAGATCCGATTGAAGTTCATAAAAATTATTAATATTATCTACTAGATGATAAAATTTTATGCCATCCGCAAATAATAAACAATTAGAAGATCTAAAACAATCAACTATATCATCCACAAACAATAAAAATATAATTGGGCGTCCTGCTACAAAGGTATGACTTTAGCCATTCAATAATTTGACTGTTGAAACCGTAAGCAGTCAATTTAGCCAATAGGATACTATGGTTAACGTGATCAAAGGCCTTTAAAACTGGCCAGATTCTAATGATTTAACAACATTAAAATCAAAATTAACTCTATTACAATTGGGTTTGACAATAATGTAATGTTTGTTGATTTAAAGACGCAACCAGTTCGAGTTCATACCTATAATACTGGATTGAGTTATTGCATAAGATACTGTTACTTTTTGAGAGTATTAATCAAGAGCCACGAGCAATTGTTCAACATTTTTTTCAGAGATACAAATTTCGCGATACGCTATTGAGTTTCTGCTATTAAAATACCACTTTAGATTTATCACTATTGTCGTGTGAAAGGTCAGCTCTAGATATTATATATTGTATGGTTGCAACAACGAAATTCACTGTTACAAATATCCTCATACAATCAAGTTTCCACAAATATAATTATATCAAAACAACATGTATTAATTTCGTGAATTAAATCTTTAACTTTCCCTACCATACCACCCACATTATGAAAATAAATCTTCGTTTTTTTATAGTATCCCCGACAGACGTGTTGTTAAAGTTACCCAAATTTGCATTTTTTTCTGATAATGAATGATAATGAACTGAAGAGATCGAAAGTTCGAAACACGTGTCTGCAGATGGTTATAAACTTGAGTATTGAATTATTTAATTGCATTTGCTAATTTATTTTTAATTACATCAACCTAAATTCATTTCTTGTTCCAAATTTATCATAATATAGTCACTCACAAATTATTTAACGTACATTCAATCATTTTTAGTTCATTTTACAGAAAGAAATACGTTCAAACTAGTGTTGCTTTGATAGCCTTGCTATTTTGTAACACGCAAATTACTTTTGTATCATTCAATATCTCACGAAGTATTAGCTAGAGAAGTAGTTGTTTCAAAAGTGGTTTGTTCTTGTAGTCTTAATAAGACTCATTTGTTGTAGATTTTACGAAATATTTTCGTGTTTTTTCTAATTATTGATTAAAACTAAGTTGTGTAAAGGTGTGCAAATAAATTGTGAATTGATAATGAATGGTATTCGCAATGAATTTTCTCATCGAGATTTACATTTAGGTTGGTTTGCTAAACCAAGACGCTTCAAGAATCGCGGATAAAGATAAGTCCAGTTTTTCCTTGAAGCTGCATTCGAATCAAGACATGGATTTTTAACGCATTTGGGGTTTAGTGAATCCTCATGTGTTTCTTGAACAAAAGGGTTCCTCAAAGTGTCACTTATTTTTCAAAAATGAAGGGTTATTTTTTTCTAAATTGGATAAATATTGACGTGGATGTCACGTGGTTTCAACAAGACGGCGCCACGTGCCATACAGCCAATAAAACAATTTAATCACTGCATGATACATATTTCTGGATCGTTTCGATTATAAAAATGGCCACCCTAGATCGTCTAATTTAACACGATTAGATTTCTTTTTATTGGGTTATTTCAAAAAACAGATTTTTTAAATATTTTAGATACCATACTAAAACATAACTATTTCTCTTTCAATAATAAGTTCTATATGCAAAAAGAAGGCTTGGCAATGGGCTCACCCCTTAGTCCCCTTCTTGCAGAAATATTTATGGATAATATAACTAATAAAATTTTAAACTCTCCTTTAGGTAAAAAAACATATTAGGTGGTGGTATAGATATGTGGATGATGTTTTAGCATGCTTCGAAGGTACCAGTAGACAAATAACACAATTCCTTAATTTTATTAATTCCCTTCACCCTTCAATTAATTTCACCGTTGAAACAGAATCTAACAACACAATTAATTTTCTTGACCTATCTATTAATAAATCTAACAACATACTAACTTATAATATTTACAGAAAACCTACCTTCACCGACACTATAATTCCCAACAATTCCCGACATCCTTTTAAACAAAAAATGGCATCATTCAATTTTTTAATAAACAGAGCTGTCAAATTACCTTTAAGCCCAACTTCTTTTGGAAATGAAATTGCGACAATAAAACAAATGGCCATTAACAACGGATACTCAGCAAAATTAATAGAAAATTTAGTTCAAAAACATAAATTAAAACAATACCAAAAATATATATATATATCCAGTAATTACACCCACTAACAACAAAAAATTTCAATGTTTATCATTTTTTGGCCTAATAAGTATTAAAATCAAAAAAATCCTTAAGAAATGTAACATTAATGTAGCTTTCAAATGTAGTAATAAGATATCAAATTTAATTTACAATCCAAAACCCAAAATTAAGGGGGAATTACTCTTTAGAAAATTTGACAATTCAATTTTTTTTTTTTGCATTTTATTATAGTCTGGGGTTCTGAGAGTGTGTTCAGAAAATATTAATTTGAAATTAGTAGAATTCCCATAGTTACACAAGCTTAGGCTGCATCGCGGTACTTATACCGTCGACTGTTATACCTCGACTGTTTTTCTGTTTTATGGTCCCCCCTTGTCTCTATGGTCCCCCCTTGTATCTATGGCCCCGGTACAGCTGATTAAGGGTAAGTTACTCAAATCAGTTGTTATCCACCGTAAGTTCAACCGTATCAGTACTAAATGTATTGCAAACTTTGAACGCTTTTTTCTCGGAACGACATTTTGCAAGACGGGCGCACGTTTTTCTCAAAAACTATTGAACTGATTGACTTGTGGTTTGGCACACATATTGAAGGAACCTTCACCTATGGTTGGATCTAGGATTATTTTGATGGCTTGTATATTTCACTTTCAATCTGATGTTTTAGTTGAAAATTTTTCGGAAAAATTGAACTTTGATCTTTAAACAGCTGCCGTTTCTATAAAAATATGTGTATTTGTTTAGTTCTAGTTCGGACGATAACTACACTCATATAGATTAAAAACAAAAATTGTTTTTTTTATTTTAGACGATTAGCATCGCCACAATCCATGCGCCCGATTGGACGAGCGTCTCACGCCGCGACATACATAACAGCGCATAACTTGTAAACATGTCGATTAAGTAATTCAATAAAATTTATATTGTTAGTTTAAACATGTCTTAATATGAGTGAAAAATCCCAAAAGTGTAGATTTGATAGTTTTCACAGAAATAATTCCTAAAAATTACTCTCAAAACGGGCTTCAAGAGAGTAATACCCCCTTAATATAATGAAAAGGTCAGGAATATATAGATTAACATGCGGGTCTTGTAAAGGAATTTACATTGGTCAGTCTGGTCGGAATTCTGAAACGCGTCTCAAAGAACATGAACGAGCTCATCGCTTAAAATATAACAATTCGACTTTTGCAAACCTTTTATTAGAAAACAATCACATTTTCGGAAAGGATGTACTTTCAGTAATCCACTTTACCGATAAAGGTCGTAAAATGGATTTACTGGAAGCAATCGAAATTCATAAAGCCAAAATTAATCCAGGTTTTTCCATTCTTAATGACCAGACCGACGTAATGTATTCTCCTCTTTTCGATAGTATATAAGGAACATTTATAATAAATTTAGGTACTTTATGTTTGATAATGATCAGCTTATGATCGAAACTAGTCACATTTATACAAAATATAGTGGTAAAACAAAGTTATAAAGTGTTTTATTTAAACTTTTATTAAAATGCACCACCAAGTGAACGCCGACATCATACAAGAAAAATAATTATTGTAAAATACCATTGTCATATTGTTAATTACATGTAAATTATTTTCGTTTTTTTCTGTAAATAAAAATGTTTATTATTATTATTTGGAAAGTAAATAAAAACGTAATGGTTTTCTTAAAAAAATGAATTAGTGGAATTTCGCAATTTAAATGAAACTGTTATCAAAATGGGGTAATTTCTTACAGATATTTCTGTTGATACTATTAAAACTAACCTTTAAAATTATTATTAATCATATTAATATTACCCACAGATATTACTGGAGTGGTCAAAATGTAGATCATAGCATTACCAGTATTATTAGTACTGCATTTACTCAAGTAGTGTAATAATTCGTTCTCTTTGTCCACAATAATATTGTATCGAAGAATATACGTTTTTAAAGCGCAGAACGCACGTGTGACAAAACGGCACCGATTCTCAGAATTGTATTAGGATTCTGCGCGAGACAAATGCAGCAAAAAAAGCGAAATCAGTCATACCACCAAACAGTGAATTGTGTACACATAATGCAGTTATCGCGAGACCAATGTTATTTACATTTATTACAAGTCCTCTTATAAAATAGCAGATAAGAGACGAGTGATCTACTTTTGTAAATAAAACATCCATCATCCAGTGTACCGGTGGTAAATATTCAATATCACTTACTCATCCGTCAAGCAGAAAGAAATTATTTGAAACGATATAATTACACGTAAGTTGTTATTTGTTTTTATGTGTACTTTTAAGAAAGAAGTCCAAAGAATACAATAAATAAATAAAGTTATAAGAATGAATGAAATGTGTATATCTAAAATAAAAATTTTAATGATTAATATTTTTTTGAAGAACTAGAGCATACCGTTTGGGATATGGATAAGTTGTTTTAAATCCTCATAATGTGATCTCAGGAATTTATGGTTAATTTCTCCACATAAGAGAGAGAGCGTAGGTGTAAACAAAACATAAAAATATAGATGGTGCTTGAAGCCATTTCATTTTCAAAATTAAATTACACATTTTCACTTAGTATTTATAACGAGCAGGTAAAACATAGATTACATAAAATTACTGTTTATGCTTAGGCCGTAAATTTATGATCTTAATAAGATGTGTGCTTTACTAATTACATACACAT
This sequence comes from Ontholestes murinus, assembly GCA_963969525.1. Taxonomy (NCBI): domain Eukaryota; kingdom Metazoa; phylum Arthropoda; class Insecta; order Coleoptera; family Staphylinidae; genus Ontholestes; species Ontholestes murinus. Next base: position 17,394,614 of record OZ018387.1, on the reverse strand, counting down.
CAACTCTCATGTACTAAATTTCCCTTCAAAACCTTTGTTAGTATAGTAATTGTAAGGTGAGCCTCTAGACTCTATGATTAATATTTTTTTTAAATCACAATGAACTGATTTTATAAATTGTTAATACATTCCCAATTTTTAGATTTTCTCAACAATGGTTATAACCAAAAAGTTTCTATACGCCAAACATTTTACCGGAATGCCGAAGGAAACCGATTTCGAATTAGTGGAAGAAGAACTGCCAGAAATAAAAGATGGAGGTACAGTTTTTGTCAGTTTCAATTAGCTCTCAACATTTCTTAAATAATTTTCTCACATATCTCTTGATGACCTATTAGCTCTAAATGAAAATAATTTTAAGTTTGTTTATGTTGGATCTCATTAGTGTAGATAATCAATCTTTACGAATATATGAAGTAATAAAACTACATAGCAAAATTCTGATTTCCTTTCTTCAACTACGCTATGCTGATAGATTAGAACCTGTTGTTGACGAAGAAGTGACAATTTAATGTTTTCACATTATTATTGTTGTAATTGTCCCAATAATTTAGTGTAACACTTTAGACATAATGTATCGCATTTAAATTTAAAATTTGTAATTATTTATATGTTTAATAGAGTTCCTGTGCAAAGCAGAATACTTCAGTGTGGACCCATACATGCGATCCTTCTCAGACAACTATCACATAGGAATGACCATGTGCGGAACACAAATAGGAAGGTATAAATTATATCCAATATATAACAAATAAATGGTTTTATTATGAACATAATGAATGTCGATAGAAATCAAACAAACGCGCACACCGGTTAAAAAATAGTGTAAATATTAAAAATATATCACAAATTGATGCCCAAGGGGTAACAGAAGATCACCTAAGTTTTAGGAAAGGCTAAGAAACTATACAGCAGTGGGAAATAACATAACTAAAATGATTAGAATGACAAAAATCACCGTATCTATTCTAAAGATGAACTTTACAATGTTTTATGCATTTAGTTAAACAGCTTGTATATATGACAAATATAATTGGACCTAGAATTGAGCCCTGAGGTACCCCTCGAATATTTCAATTTCAGATGATTTTCCTGCATTAGTTTTAACATACTGCCTCATTTTGTATAAATAGCTCTTTATAAATTGTATTGTATTTCTTATCTAAACCCACATAATGCAGTATAGCTAATAATGTTTGATGGCAGATTGTATCAAAAGCTTTAGAATAATCGAGTAGGATTAATGCGATGGTATTTCCTTTATCTGCTTCTTTAATTATGTCATCGGTTATTGACAGAATTGTTGTTGTACAGCTATGAAATTGACGAAATCCTGACTGGTAACATGGAAGAGTTTGGTGATTAGAAAATTACAAATCTGTTCCTTAATAACCTTTTCAGCGATTTTTAATAGAACTGGCAGCCTCAAGTCTCCAAAGCTAGTCATATTTTTTTATTTTTAGCACTGAGATAATACGTGAAATTTTCCAAATATTTGGAAATTGATCATCAAGTACAATTTACTATATTTGTAATGTATGGTAGTATATCTAGGCAGCACATTAAAATCATTGTGATGCATTAGAAAGTATATTTAGTAAGAGTTTATATATCGTATTTTCTGATACTAGCTTAAATGTCAGGAGTTCGTCAAATTGCTTAAATGTATTTTTGCTGTAAAATTCTATCAAATCAATGTCAGGGATGGGCGTATTTGAGGAACAGCTAACAAAGTAATTATTTATATCATTAGGTTTATTTAATGATTGTGGCAAAGGAATTTTAGTTTTATTTTTTATGAATATATAGAGTTTTAAGAGCCTTCCAAAAATATTTACTGTTGTTATTCCTGTTACTATGTTCTAGATATTGTTTTTTTTTTCATTGCGAACTGCTATGTTTGTTTGATTTCTCAGCGATTTGTAATGTTCCCAATTATTTGTATTTTTTGAAAGCTTTATCCCGAAGTGCAATCATCTCTTTAATTGTCTGTGTGAACCACTCTGGTTTTCTTTTACTTAGTTTGATTTCACGAATAGGCGACAAAATATCAAATATTTCAATTATTAATGAATTTATCAACGTAACTTTTTCATTTATATTTGATGTTTGAAGAATGTAATGAAACGGTGTTAGATGTAAAAAGTTTTCTAATAATGTTAAATCTATATTTTTTAGATTTCTTATGTGAATTATATCTGAATTAGGTTCAAGTATTTGGAAATTTAGTGAACATGATAGTAAGAGGTGACGATCGTTTACGTGACTGAATAGATCAATTGAATCAGAAGTGTAATCCTCGACACTATTCGAAATTAGCATAAGATCAATTAAAATAAATTTATTTTTAGTTATATGTATAGATGGATTGATTATTTGTTTTAAGTTAAGTGAGTCAACGCATTTAAGAAATAGCTTTGATTTTTGAGACTCTGGTTCGAACAAATTAATATTAAAATCTCCACCACATATTATTTCATCTGATGTTACTATAAAATCAGACAATTGATTCTCAAGGAAGGTGGTCTGTATACTGTTCCTATAATATAAACTTCTTTGGATACTATAAGTTTTATCCACATGTTCTCAACATTTACAGATGTAACAGAATTCAAAATTTCAAACTTAAGATTACTTTTAATATACAAACAAACTCCACCTCCTCGCGTGTTCTTATCACTTCTGATAAAATTATATCCATCCATCGCGACCATATCTGAAGGTAATTGTTGATTCAACCATGTTTCTGAGACACCAAGTACATGATACTTATAATCCAATAAACATTCCTTTATATCTACAAAATTATAAACTAAAGATCTATCATTTACAAATGCAATGTTTATATTTTTCATCGATTAAATAAAAAAAATAGTAAATATAGATTGTAAATAACAGAAAAAATAATAAAAGAAATTCTATCCTGTCAGCATAATGCGCCTATATAAAAGTGTGATTAACTAAATGGATATTTAATTCTGAACAAAATTAAGAACATAATTTTATATTGAAAGTATAATATTTTATTGTATTATATTACACAGAAATAATAAAAAAAAAACTGTTTTATATCATCTAATAACATATTTATTTCCCTCATGTTTTGGATTTTATTAATTTTATTACTACTTTTGATAAATATAGACCCATTATGGGACCAAATATTATTTTTGCCGAATTTCAAGGTTGCAGATTTCAAAGTTGATAGGCGGAGTGCAGTTAAATCTTCTTTTATAGAATCAGTAGTTCATTTTAATGTCTTCTTATTACTGTATAACTCCATACGATATTTATTATTTGAAAATTGTTCTAACACTGAATGGATATTTCCTTTAACTTTACCTATACGGTGTATTTTTACTATCGCTTCTGAGGAGATATTCAATCCGAGATTGTTTTTAAAAGTATTAACCACTGTAGTGTTGATGTTTTCATTTGTATCTTCATTTATTTCGTAAATTATGATGTTGTTTCTTTTGTCTTTTTGTTCTACGTTTTTCGTATTTGGATTTATAACCATTGAATTCTTCTTGGATGAGTTCCATCTGTTTGTTGACCTCCGATAAAGCCGATTTGACCGCGTTCGAAATTGTATCGCTCATCGCAGCCTTCAACAAATCTTGAAATTCAGGTGTTTTTATCAAATTAATGAACACTTGTTCCATTTTTTTTATATTTGCATAAAGTATAACGAGTTTTGAATATGTAGAGTGGGTGGGTGGCCACTATACCACCCTCAAATCAATTTAACATAAACAAGAGTTTGTCGTAAATGTTTTTTTAACACAAACGCAATCATTTACGAAATTAATTTTAATAAACGTTGTGAATTAATTCAATCGAATCCTTGCTAATGTATACATTATTGGAGGGTATTAGAGTGGCCACCCACCCACCCTACATATACAAAACTCCTTATACTCAAACTCTGCTGCCCGCATTTGTTGTACAACAATCGCAACTCTTTGTATTTCGTTTTAATTTAAAAACTAAAAATAATGTTTTACGTATAAAAATTTATATTCAATATTCAATAATTAAATATCAATATTTGGGTAATTATTGGCATTACTATAACTCCTTTGATTATAGGCTATAAACCATTGACCAATTCTACTTCTAATATTTTAACCTCAATCACAAATTCTTGATCGATTTTCAACAAATAAAAGTAGAAACAGTTATTATTTGTCAAAATTATCGCGCCTAAAAACACTCTTTTAGTTTAAGCAAAAATACATATGTGGAGTAGGTGGATTGCCACTATCTCACCCTCTATTTTTTAACATAAGCAAGGGATTTTTATGAATGTATTTTATATAAACGCAAATATTTGCTTAATAATATTTGGCGTATGTTACTAGTTTTTTTTTCCGAAAAACTCTTGTTTACGTTAAAATAATTGAAGGGTGTGATTGTGGCCACCCACATTTTCAAATCATTTTCAATTGTTTAGCGCCTATTTTCCCGCTTAAACTCCAGCGTACTCTTGACCTACCTCAACGTATAATTTGCTTGGGCGGGTCAGGAGTACGAGAGGTCATTGCATTTGTTTGTTGAGGTAGGTCAAGAGTACGATAGAATAAGTAATAATCAAGTTTATAAGGAGAAGTTAATATTGTGTTTATTCTAGTTTAATGTTACGATTATTACAACATAATAATAAATGTCATATTTGACATAACTCAATGAGTATAATAAAGTTCTTCTTTTGGAGATATAAAAGCCATATTTGGCAAATTTAATGATGAAAATCATTAAGCAGAGCTTCAGTGGCAAGCAACATCCTCAACGGAATTAAATTAGGCAAGAGTGGAAGATCATCTAAGTGTGAACTCAACCCTTTCCATGTGCGTTCAAAATTCTCGTGAATACTTATAGGATTATGTTTTGTTTAGGAAGAATTGTGTAAGCATGTTGGATAAATAAATAAATACAAATACAAATACAAATACAAACATCTAAAAACTAACGTTAAAACAGTTGACATTGACAAAGCGCTAAAACAATCGAATGTCTCGACAGGAAACAAATTTAAATTACTTGAAATTGAAAATTAAAAAAACTGTTAAAAATTTCCTAAAAAGAAATAATTATTTAAAAAACGAAAAGATTTGTATTTTTTACAGAACTTTTTAGAACTTTCGAAATACATTTTTGAATTTGAATTAGATTGAAATTTTCCAAAAATTAATTATATTTAAAAAAAATGAAATTTCTTTAAAGAAATATTATTATATTTGCCAAAAATAAATAAAAACAATCGGAAATCACTTGCAAAGAAAAAAAAGTTCAAATTAAAAAAAAACAATTTAATTTAGAAATTTTACCAAAAACAAAAGAAAATAATTGAAAATCTTATTGTACAAGTAGGTTGGTTGCTTTTGTAGTATTATTTTGTGATAAAGAGTCGCATACTGTAATCTCCATCTATTTACCATATTCAATTTTAAATCCGCTAATTTGTAAGAAATTCGCTCATACTTCCTTATCCCAAATATTAACCGCAAGCAACTATTTTGAACTCTTTGAATTCGTTGTGACATATCTGCAGTAATGGAAGGGCCATATATTTCACAACAGTATGAAAAATTAGATAAAACAAGTGCATTGCATAACATAGATTTAGTTGGAACAGATAAGAAGCTTCTGTGAGGGTAAATTAATGTAAGATTTGCAAAACTTTTCCTTATATAACTATTAATTTGAGTAGTATATCTGCACGTGTTATCAAGTACTAATCCTAGTTTTTTGCTTCTTTTACTATTGGAATCTTTATAGAATTTACTGAAATATATACATTATTAGATAAATTATTTATCTTATTAGTATTACCAAATAAAACAACAGCAGATTTACTGGGATTTATAATTAGGCAATGTTTAGTTGATATTTCGTAAATAACATCTAAACCTTTATTGATGTTTTCAATTGCAGACGCTTGATCTTCTAAAGAAAATGAATGTAATAACTGGGAATCATCTGCGAACATTTTTAATGTACAAGTTTTTATATGTTTATTAAAATTAGATGTATATATCAAAAAAAGTAACGGGCCCAGTATGGAACCTTGTGGCACCCCTCTAGTTACACATTTAGGATATGATTGTTTGGTAGATACTTTTACACTTTGCATTCTGTTGAACAAGGAACTTTGAAAAAATGAAACCGCGGAAGGAGCCAACCCTATGCTTTCTAAAATAGCTAAAAGAACGGAATGGTTGATCGTATCGAAAGCTTTACTATAATCAAGTAATGTTAATACCGCAATTTTGCTTGCATCCATAGCTGTTAAGATTTCATCTATAACAAATAATAAAGAAGTAGTACAACTTTGGTTTATTCGATTCAATTTTTAAATAGCAATAGTTTTTCCGAAAAACTCTCGTTTAATTTAAAAAATAAATAATAAACAAAATTTGCTAAGAAATTACAGTTGAAAACTTTTACATAGAGAAAACAATTGATATTTTTTTAAATTTAGCTAAAAACTTTCTTTTAAACTTGGTTTACAAGAAAAAAAAAACAGATAAAGTTTGCTTGGTATAGTTGGAATTTAAAAAGAAATAATTCAAAATTTCTTCAAGATGTAACATTAAAGAGTTTCACAAATAAGAAAAAAATGAATTAAAAAAGCACACCTAGAAATTAATTTACCAACTAAAGAGAAACAGGTTAAAAATCATTATTTTCTTAAAAATTAACAATTGGAAATATGAGCTAAAACAAGGAGACACTTATTAAGAAAATCACAGTTTCAAATAGTTGAAATAAAGACAAAATTAAAAAAAAACAATTAAATTTTATTAGAAACAATTTATATTTTTTAATTCAACTTTTAGATTTGTTTTTAAGCTACTTTTTTATTGTTTGAGAATTTTTTCACTGTTATATTTTCATAAAGTTTACAACTGCTTTATAAAAATATAAGAGTGAAAAAATTCCCAAACAATAAAAAAAGAGCTTAAAAACAAAGCTAAAAGTTGAACTTAAAAAAAAATAAATTTACTAAAGGTTAAAATAATTATTATCTTAAAATTTGTTAAAGAATAAAAAAATACCGTCAAAACAGTTGAATTAAGAAAAACAAAGAATTGAATTTGATTCTAAACAGTTAAAAACTTTCAGAATGAGAAAAGAGTTGAATTTTATTTTAATACAGCTGAAACTTTGCTTAATTAAAAAAAATATTCTCAAATAAGAAAAAATGGATTCAAAAAGTACAGCTTTTATTAAAGAAAAAAAGCCAAATAAAAAATGTTAAAATCATTCTTAGCTTCAAAACAGAGTTTCAATTTTCCAAGAACAAAAAAAAAACAATTGAAAATCAGCTAAAAATTACATTTACTAAGAAACTGACAGTTAAAAACAGTTGAAATAAAAAAAACAATAGAATTATATTTCAAACAATAGTTTTAAACTATTTAAAAATACATTAGTCGAATGCTTATAACAGTAAAAGTAATTTAATAGAATAAAATAAATAAAATTTGCTAAGGAATAAATATCTTTTTTTTACAAAAACAATTGATAATTAATTGAAATTTTCTTATAAAATAAAATAAATTCCTATAATAAAATATACAGGGTGGGGCATTTATCTTGGCAAAGTGGAATATTTCCGAAACAGAGCAAAATATGAAAAAATGTTTCAAAAATGTTTTTTCGATATGTTACTAAGTAAAATTTTGAAACGTAGGTCTTTCAAGGTCATTTGAAGGTCAACTTTGTTTTTTTTAATGGAAACATTTATTTTTTCATTTTTTTTCTATTTCTACGCATAAAAAGAAAATTAAATTATCTAAATCATTTTTCTCTAAGACGAACCATTTCTAATTTAAATTGCGATTATTGTTTTATAGTTTTTCAACTATAACTATCTCAATAATGTTTAAATTAAAAAATTCTTGCACCAATGAATTCAAGTTATAATCTAAAATTCTAACTTCAATTGTTTTTCAGTTTTTGCACTATAACTTCCAAAATCATTATCGGATTATGGAAATTCTTGCACCAATAGATTCCTACAATCAAATTTATTTAAATCAAGTAAAAATCTAAAATTCGAACACCAATTGTTTTTCAGTCAACTGTTTGAAGTGAATTTTAAAATTGGTTTCAGAAATTTTCAAATAATTTCAATGTTTACTTAACCGAACGTGCTCTTGACCTACGAACAATAAACTATGCGTTTACCTAGCGCCTATTTTCCCGCTTAAACTCCAGCGTACTCTTGACCTACCTCAACGTATAATTTGCTTGGGCGGGTCAGGAGTACGAGAGGTCATTGCATTTGTTTGTTGGGGTAGGTCAAGAGTACGATAGAATAAGTAATAATCAAGTTTATAAGGAGAAGTTAATATTGTGTTTATTCTAGTTTAATGTTACGATTATTACAACATCTAAAAACTACCGTTAAAACAGTTGACATTGACAAAGCGCTAAAACAATTGAATGTCTCAACAGGCCCACGTGAGACAGAAGCAGCAATTAACCACTAACTATTGGCTGTTGTTGCAGTAATAAACAGTTAACGGCAACACTCAAGTTTATAACCATCTGTAGACACGTGTTTCGATCTCTCGTTCTCTTCAGTACAGCTTTATTATAAAAATGATTATAAATATAAATAATTTTTAATCACAATTTACAGCAAGGTTGAAGAATGTCAGAGTCAACCAACAAATAACGAAATCCGTCGTAGGGGTCTGAAAACCAAGGAGGATTGTTTGTGACACGAAGTCACAAAATTAGCTGGAAAATGTCCACACAAAAAAATATTACAGAGGCAAACAAGACTAATGAAATTGTGAGCTAATAATGTTCAAAGCACCATTGAGATAATATCTGTTATCTTGGAAATTACTCTGATTGCAATTTGCAACCTTTCACACATTCTTGACAACCTTTAATGTGATTCTGAATAGCAGGCCAAAAATGTATGAGTAGTTTTAGAATTATTTTTTCAATAACGTAATGTCCGATCAGCATGAACCTCTTTAGTAGTTTTGTCTTCAAATTTTAGAAATAATATTTAGAGGTTTCATTTCATTTCAGGAAAAATATCTATGGAGAACTCCTTAGTTGAGAATATTACATCTTCTGTCTCTACTTTTAAAGATCGATTGGGATGACCTCAAGTCCTTAGTTAATAACAGGGTTTCCAGGAGACTTGGTGGTTTGTAATTTATAACTTTGTACTTCTGAAATTTCTAACAACGTTTTTGTTTCAAAAGGATGCTAAATAATAGGTCAAAAATGTGTGCAACTTAGTTTCTAGGTTATCTTTTCAATACCATAAAATTTGGAGATTGGATCATTGTGAAACTTTTCTGGCAACGTTTGTGGTTTCGAAAGGATGTTGAAGAATAGGACAAAAATGTATGCAGCTTAGTTTCTAGGTTATCTCTTCAATGCCATAAAATTTGGCGATTGGATCATTGTGATCTTTAATGATTTGAGTTCGTTCTTTATCGTGGTCTGAAAAATATATATATAGAGAAAACTCCTATACTAATATATTGTGTTATTTCTTTAGCGTTGTTTAATTTAAATATCTTATTCAGTTCTTGCTCTGTTAATTGTGCCTGTCTGGGGATCATTTACTGGAAGGTCCTCATTAAGGTAGGTTCAGGATCCTTTTGCAGTGGTCTGAATATGAAATCAGCTATCAAATTGGCGATTTCGGTTGTATAATAATTCTGTTGTAGTGTAAATCGCAGAATACCTCATTAATTAAAATAGAAGGGCAGGCGGTCTCTATGAACAGAAAAGTACTTTTTAATTGTATTGTTCTTTTTTTAAGCCTTAGGGAAGTGAGCCAGAAATATCAATTGCGATGATCTTCTTTTCATAACCTGGGTGCGCAAGAGACCTGGTGGTTTGTAATATGCAGCCCTGACTTTTGACACTTGACAACATTTTAGGTATTTTACGACGTTCTTTCGAATTGCAGGCCACACATGTATGCGGAAGAGTTTGTAGGTTGTCTTTTTAATGCAGTAAAGTCGTGAATGAATGAATGAAACCACTGTAGTATCTTTTACCTTTTTTTATGCATAATGAGATTTTTTCCTTGGTGAGAATTCTCTCTTTTAACTCTTAAGAGAGTGAGCCGAAAGATTCATTGGAACAGAAGGCCAAAAATATTGACTATATTATCGTTTCAATTTCATAAAGTTCGACGAAATCATCGTGAAACCTCTATAGTATTTCTGATAGTTGGGGTTTGTATGTACCATCAGAAGAATGCCTATAAAGAACTTGTTGATTCAAAATTTATCCTTTTAGTAATTCGTTGTGTCATTTTCTCAAATTTGTTTCTCTCAAATGTACACTCGTCATGTATGGTTGTGGGATGTTAGTTTTTGTCCAGTTAACTGTGTCGCTCAGTTTTTGCACTAATTTTTCATTTAGCAGGCCAAGTTTAGCTGTGTTATTTATTCAGAGCTGTTCAAACAAATATCTCTCTAGGGTCTTCGTTTGACAGTTGTCAATCTGTCTGAACATGAAATCATCATCAGCTATCAGGTTGGCTTTTTCAGATTTATATCCAATGATGAATTTGAATTAGTTTAGTTTCTAAATTTAGACAATATTAGTTACAATCAATTGTACTGGTAAAACTATTATAACATTTAACAAAGTAATAATTCAACCATTATTAAAATGTTATTTTACAGGATTATAGAATCAAAAACGTCACAATACCCAGTGGATTGTCACGTTTTGGGAAACTTCGGCTGGCAAACGTATGCAATCTACAATCGCGAAAAATATGATGATGGAATGGGCACACCATACCTTCTTCTACCAAGTCCAGGCCATCCAATATCTATATACTTAAGTGTATTAGGAATGCCGGGGTATAAAGCGTTTAACCCTTTTGCTGTATGAAATTACAGTATCTTTGTTTTTAGAAATACGGCATATTTTGGTCTAACAGAATGTTGCAATCCGAAACGAGGAGAAACCGTTTTGATATCAGGAGCTGGAGGAGCGGTTGGTAACCATGTGGGACAAATTGCAAAACTCATGGGTTGCACCGTATTTGGAATAACTGGGTCGGATGAAAAAGGCGAATGGCTGAAGAGTATTTATTTTGATGGTTACATTAATTATAAAACCGTTGATGATTTTCCAGCGGCACTGAGACAAATGGCGCCTCGAGGGATTGATTGTTATTTCGATAATGTAAGTTTTTTAACCATAGAATAAGTTTATCGTAATTAAATATTAGTATAAATGTGAAAAAAATGAAATAGAAACGGGGACGGTTGGTACTTATTAACAATTGAATATGTACTTTAGTTTACTCAGTTATTTACAATCAAATGATTTTCATAAGTAATATATTGATATTTTCTTGTAGTACTATTATATGTAAAACAATTATATATTAAATTTTGATGTGTATTATAAATTACTATTGTAGGTTGGAGGTGAACTTAGTTCTCAGGTAATGCAACAAATGAACAAATATGGCCGTGTTGCAGTGTGTGGATGGATTTCTTCCTATAACGAAAGTTCGAAAAGTGTACCTAAAGGTAGGATAACATTCTTCCCTTCTTGGTCCTAATACTGATTTCGAAGCTAAGATAGTGAAATTGTCTTTTGTAAAAATAGTATCATTAGCTCTGTGGAAAGGTGATGAATCATCATGTATTAGAAGTAGAGAATAAGTAAAAAACAACTTGTACCATCGATTTACAATTTGCAACATTCAATAAATAAAAAAGGATAGGTTAACTATCGGCAAGGAAAATAAGCCAACCACTTTTCAACGTTCAAAATTGTATTGTACTTAAGAATTTTTTGAATTAATTCAAAGCTACTGTTTATAATAATTGATTTTACTGGAACCATAACGAAATAAATCTTTAATGTATAGCTTCATTTTCCTACATTAATTATGTAAAATATTTTTAGCAACCATTATACAGCCAAGTGTAGTTCATAAACTTTTGACCATTAAAGGACTTCAAGTGTGGAGCTATATTGATCGTTGGGAGGAAGGTGTCCAGAAAAACAGAGGATGGTTGCAAAGAGGCCTATTAAAACACGAAGAAACTAGAACGAAAGGATTCGAAAATTTACCGAAAGCATTTATTGGCATGCTTAACGGTGAGAATATGGGGAAAGCTATTGTTACAGTTTAAACTATTATAAAGATTATAAATGATGACTTTATATTTTTCGGAATTACATTTAAAATATACTTCATACGCTCTTTGTAAAATTAATTTGCGAGTGTTCCTTTCGTGACCATAAAGGAATCCCAAGTCGGAAAAGCCAAAAGTATTTTGATCAAATTAAGTCCTCCTCAACTATTTTACCTAAAATTTCAAACAAAAACAGTAAATATAAAGAAAAGCCGATTTTATAAACGTAAATGTATCTATTAGTAAACAATTAAAAACGATATAATAAAAATTATTGAATTTAGATTGATTAGGAAGATTAAAATTACTGAAAACATTATGAAATTGTTTAAAAAATCAAGTTTGTCAATAAATAATTTAAAACAAATATTAAAATAGATACAATTTTCAAAAAAAATTGTTTACCCAGATAATAAACACTTTCTAAAAACATGTTTAAAAACAGAATAACTTGTGATTTCCTGTTATTTTATACGCAAATACATTCAGAAGTCGCAGACGGAGAGGAAAAAAGAAATATTCCAATATCAAGGTATTTATAAATTTTACACAAACACAATTTCCTCATTGTTTACTGAATAACATATCACGAACGCTGCATTTTTTTGCATTTAAAATTCATATATTATATTAATGGAAAATTTCACGTAGCAGTATTTAGGTGTTATCAATATAATAACATAGTTAACATATAATTTGCAATTTAAAAATTACAACAAGGCAATAGATTAGATTTACCAACAAAATATTTCAGTGTTTTAATAAATTTTCCTTCTTTAAGAAATTGTTTACCTTTCTTTTGGTAACAACTGTTGAAATCAAAATTACCACTAAGACTATTACCTAATGAAAAAAATAACAATTTATTATTTTACATGTTTATTGTTATTGTACCATTGCAAAAATGTATATACAAGCCATCTCTCCAAACAATTAATACAAAGAAATACACTAAGTTAAAAAGTAGGTTACTCTTAATTAAAATATAATCATACAAAATTTGGTCAAATATAAACAAATATAAAATAATTGTATAAAATAAATAAATAGATTTCAACGGTCAAATTCTTAAAAAATTAAGGGGTCACTTAGATATTCTTCGATATTGTAATAACAATGTAAGCATACCGTTTTTGATAGATTTAACATAAGCCTATTCATGATACCATTTTTGGAAATGAGAAACTATCACAAACATTTTGAAATTCTAGATTTTAGATTTCTTGTCGAGACCAAAACAGATGTGTGATCAGCGTAAAGAGTGATATTTTCCAAATTAATGTGAGAGGATGGGTCGTTGGCAAAGATTCAAGAATAAAGGTCCCAATATAGAGCCTTGGGGGTACACCGATGAGTTAGATCCATTAACATTAATATAAAAAGTTTTATCTTTTAGGAAAGATTCAATTAAGTTTAGGAAAGATAAGCAAAAACCAGCACAGTATAATTTGTTCAAAATAAAGTTATAATTTAGGCTGTCAAAGGCCTAAAATAAATCAAAAAAGTGTCCGGGGTTCTCCTTTATAAATACAACTAATAAATGAATCGGCGGAACTTTTATTTTATCGACCATGAAACCATGTTGAACATGATCAATAATGTCATGTTTTTTTAATGATACCATTCTATTAGTAATTAGTTTCTCTGTGACTTTTGAAAATACGTTTAAAATTGCAACTGGACGATAATTGTTAATATAGGATTTATCAACTTTGTTGTGAATTGTAACTACTAATGCATTTTTTTTAATTGATGGAAATACGCCCGTTTCAAAGACTAAGTTAATGAGACCAATTAATGGTTCCACTATAATAGATACTTTATGCTTAACGATTTTGATTGAAATGTCTATTGTTACACTGTTATTTTTATTTTTTATATCAGATATTACTCTTTTCTTACAGTTTTCAATAATAACAGGTCAACAATAACAGGTGTTAAGAAAAAATGGTAACTATTACTACGAGGTAATGTGCAATTGACAGATAGATTGTCACCAAAATATTTTGATATAGATTTAGAAATGCGTCATAAAACATTCAAATATACTTTTTGGATCTGTGATTGTTATGTTATTTAGTTTAAGTTCTATAGTATTGTTTGATTTTGATTTTTCTAGGCCAGAGATGACGAACCACAAGTGGCACGTTTGGAAATTTTGATGGCACGCACAAAAACAAAATTATTTTTTTTATAAGTTATCTTTTTTGATAGAAATGAATTAAAAATTATTAATCAACACTTCATTTATAATTTATGATATAAATTTGTTGTACTGAATACCTATCTTAGTATGTTAACTAAAACCGTCAAATTATACATTTTATTATTAAAATATCGCATGAATTCTCTTGAAGTTTATAAAGATGCGCATTAGATTAAAAAAAATTGTGTATCCAGTTTCGCCTTCTAATGTTATTGCATGTTGCTGCCGTTGCAGCGCTCGAATCAGACGACAGACTGCATTAGTCATTTTTAGTAAACCGTCGTTTTTGAAACTTCGGCAACTTGTAAAAAATGTAACCGTTTATTGTAAATAGATATAGTGTTATTTTTAGGTAAATATTTTCGATTGCAAGAACATATTGCGTCACGACTGAAGTTTTAACCTGTAACAACCTTAAGGTATTAAAAGTTACTAAACTTTCTTATTATGTCTAGTTCAATGGAAAAATCGAAATTATGATTGAAAAGGACAGTAAAGCAATTTGTATTTTATGTTCTATGTAGTCGGTATAACATCTTCAGTAAAGCGGCATTATGAAACCAACCATACATTTCTTCTCGATCGAAGTGTAGAAGAGCAAAATGAGTATATATCACGTGCCTTAAAGAATAAAAATGCTTAAACTACTACTTTAATGAAATATATTGGAACTCAATCAAACACCACTGCTGCTAGTTATCAAGTTTCAAAAAATATTGCTCAATATGCGAAATCTTTTAATGAAGGCGAATTGTTAAAGGATGCTTGGCTGCAATGTGCACCATACTTATTCGATGATTTCGAAAACAAAGAAAAAATTATCCAAAGAATTAAAGACATGCCGATAACTAGGAATACAGAGACAGAGAGAATTTTGTTTATGGCGGAAAATATAAATTTTCAACAAAAAATTAATATAAAGTCTTACGATTTTATATCCATTTGCCTTGACGAGTCTACCGACGTAACAGGCTCTGCTCGCTTAGCAATTTTAATAATCTAAAATTGTGTCAGTTACAACTGACGGTGTTCGCAGCTTAATTGGAAGGAAAAATGGATTTGTAAATTTATTTACAAAACGTCACAGGTTTAAACATGTTTGATGATATTTTGAGTTTTGTAACAAAATTAGTCAATTTTATATCAGCACGAGCACTAAATAAACGAAAATTTCAAGAATTGTTAAACGAAGTAAACTCGTCGTACAATAGCTTACTTTTATACAATAATTACGCTGGTTTAGCCGCGGAAATGTTTTGCAAAGATTTGTAGATTGTTTAGAGGAAATAAGATTAATTCTAAATAATAAGAAAATTATTGGCCAATACAATCAATTATTGGATGTAGAATGGCTAGCAAAGTTATATTTTTTCACTGATTTATGCTTTCACTTAAATGAATTACATATAACACTACAAGGTGTTAATAAAACAGTCATTATAATGTTTAACCAAAGCGTTCGACGGCAAATTACAGATTTTTAATCGTAATATTCTTTCAAATTCATATAAATATTTTCCGAATACAATTTTTTTTTTTTGAAAGTGAATGTTACGAAAAACCAAATAAAGTCATCAACGAAAGAGTTTTTAATGGTAATTCAATCCCTGATTCAGGAATTTTCTACAAGATTTACGCAGTTTAAAGAATTTGAAGAAACTTTAAAATTTTATTTAATTTAATTAATCTTGATACAATACCATTTGAAAAATTAAATTTAAAATAAGTTATTGTAGAGGCTTTTACTTCGTGATACATTTTATGATTCAAAATAAAATAAAATGAAAAACTTTGTTTTTATCACTTTTTTAATAACACTTGTTACTATATAATATATACTATATTAATTGTTTGATAATGACAAGCTAAGGTTGTCGAAACTATAGTAACAAGTGTTATTAAAAAAGTGATAAAAACTAAGTTATTCGTTTTATTTTATTTTGAATTAAATTTAAAAGTCCTTAAGTGGTTAAATTTTAATGAATTAGAAATTAGTTGAATTTCAGTCAAGTACCATATGGAACCAAAAATTTGTTGATTTAAGAAATGATTTAGAAATTATTGAAAGTAATCGATTATTGGATAAAATAAACAAAATTGCAGAAGATGGAATTCTAACTACATGGAATTCAATTTCTAAAACTTTTAAATGTTTAAAAATATTAGCAAAGGCAATTTTATCCATATTTTCATCGACGTGGGCATGTGAATCTCTATTTTCAGAATTAAATTTTATAAAAAATAAATATAGGAATAGAATGACGGATGAGTCGAGCTCTGCATGCGTACTGTTCAAATTAACTAAATATGAAGCAGATATTAAATCTTTATCATCTTGTGTACAGCAACAAAAATCACATTAAAAAAATTGTTTTTAACATGAATTTTGTTTCTAGCATATTGCTTTTTGTAAAACATTGATTAATAAAAAATTGTTTAAAGAAGAATTGCTTTACTTGTTTATTTAATTATACTTACGTATAGTTTCACCACGCTAACATTTCGAATGAAATTTTATTAGGCACGTTACCTATTTAAAAAATAATTTTTATGACCCTGTGGCACGGACACCAAAAAAGGTTCGCCATCCCTGTCCTAGGTTGATGTTAATAATATTTCAGATCTGCTTTGTTTTGTTTTTGACACTTTTTATTTTGATGAATAATATTTTTACGAATTTTAATAAGCCTTTGTACTCATTCTTGTTATATTATGATAATTTTTAATCTTTGTATCAGTGATATTTTGAGTTAACCAAAACAAGTTTTCAAGTTGCTTTCCTCCTAATTAAATACCTTTTAGTAATCATACTCTTTTTTTTGCATATTTTTTTACAACTTACCAGCAGACTGTGAACATTAATTGCCCCATACTAATATATTTATAAACTCTTCGAATTTTAACCGTATTTAAAAAAAAATGTTTTTACTAGTAAATATGGAACGTTTAAATGGCGTAAGTCCAGTTTTAAAACAATGAGATATAACATAATTCATGCTTAATTTAATGTAATTTTTTATGTATAACTAGTTCGTGTTTAATTTCTTAAAAAATTCCCATGTTCTGTACAGTGTAAAATTGGCTAGTAAATAAAATTGCATAAACATCGATTATGAAAGTGGTGTAAGTCCATTTGACAGAGGTAGGTTGCTTAGCAGATGGTTGCCGATCAGTAGCCTGTTATTTTACATTTGTTTTATATTACGTGTCAAGAATTACCAGTTTAGGTTACTAATTCTATTTTTTTTCTTCCTAAAATGGATAACTTCATATTAACATCAGATAGTGATATAGGTAAGAACAAATCAATACTACTATTATTTTATGACAATTAAAAATATTTATCTTATTTAATTTTAAATAGAAGTTGAATAATTCTTGAATTTTGGAGGCGTTTACTTCGTGGTACATTTTCGATTTTAAATAAAGAAAACCACTTATATTTTATTTTCTCGTGACTAGTTTCAATTACAAGGTAACACAGTTTGATAATGATTACCTTGTAATTGAAACTAGTCACGAGAAAATAAAACATAAGTGGTATAAAAAAGTTAAGTGTTTTCTTTATTTAGAAGTTGAATAATATGAGATTCAGAGAATGAAGATAATTCCGCTATGAACAAAAAATTAACGAATCGTAAAAAGAGAAGAAGAATAATAGAGGTAGAATCTTCATCAGATGAGGATATTGTTACTGAGAACTTAGATTCTGCAGGACAATATATGCAACAAATAAACAAAATTAAGAGAAATACTGGACAAGAAGTAGCTTCTTGCTGTTTGAGGCTTTTAGAAAATATAACGACCCAATGCCATGTTATTGCCTACAATGTCATGTGCACTGCGTAAAATCGAAATTTACAAATGGACATAAATGCCATTTGTCCAGTCGTTGAAAAATAATATTGACATAATTGCTCAAAATTTTTTACGGGGCATTTATATCTTCTGAACGATGCAGATTTTGGCATCGTAGAAATGGCATTGTGGAAAAATAATTTTCTGTACACACCACAGGATTATAATGATGTAATAACACCATGTAGAAAACATGATAAATTCATTTTACATGAAATCAAACGAGAGAATTTGGTTTCAATAAAAAATCTTCAAAATGCGATTAAAAAACAGAAAAAAAAAACACTAATGGGGTAACAGGTAAATTGGTTGAAAATATGAAAATATGTTGGATGAGGTTTCTCAAAAGTGCACCACATATTATTTTATATAAAACATCGATGAAGGATAAAGAATTTAAAACTATATATATACATTATATAAATGTATTACCTACACGTCCTGGAAGACCGCTAAAATTTAAAAAAATCGCCCTGGCGCCTTTTACCAAGATACCAAGCAGTTATTACCTTATATACCTCGGGTGCATCAAGCATATTTCGAAACACTGCCATATGGAGAGCATAAGTAAATACTATTAGTATCTTGTAATTTTAACATTGTAATTAAAAAATACTACTTCTATTTTATGTCGTGTCATTATTTGTAAACAAAACTGGATTCATGTGAAGTATATAGTGATATTTAATTTTTCAAAATTGAAATTGAATTCCAAAGTCCATTTGCATAAAATACGCCTAAAACAAATTTATATAACTAAATTACATATTTATAAAACAAAAATGTTAACCTTTAATTTTCTCGAAACAATAGAAAATGGACTTACACCAAAAAAACGGTCCATATTACTTTTTAAACTATTGGGCTTAGGCTCAAGTCATTTCAGTTTCGACTAATAGATGTCTACACTTGTATTTTTAACCAACTATCTTTAGTCTAATCATCTAATGTAAATACCATTTGACAGAAGACACTTCAATTGTGTAAAGTAAGTTAATCGATTCAGTAGTTGTCGTAAAGCAGTGGTCGAAAGATGGAATGTTTTTCTGACTTCAGAAAAGGAAAATCGCAAGTCTAGCCTTTAAAAAGTTATGTATGAAAAAGATTGCTTAACAGAACCCCAGTGCCAGAATTAGTTTGCCATATTCCGTTCTGGTAATTTCAATGCCAAAGATGCGCCACATTTAAAAAGATCATTTGAAGCCGAAGATGATAAAATAAAGGCATTAATCAAACTCGAGAGATTTGCAAAAGTTGGAATATGTTAGTAAACTTAATATTTAGATTCTACATGAACTCAAAAAAATAATTTAACAAAGCGCATAAACGTCAGCGACAAGCTCTTAGAAAACGAAGAAAATGATCCATTTCTCAAACGTATTATCGTTGGCGATGAGAAATGGATAGTTTACGACAACGTCATGCGAAGACGATCATGGTGAGAGCCCGGTGAAAAAGCTGCAACCACTTCGAAAGCAAATATCCATCAACAGAAGGTTATGCTCTCAATTTGGTGGGATTACAAAGGCATCGTGTATTTTGAGCTGCTACCACAGCAATATGGCTGTGTTGCCAATTAGACAAATTGAATTAAGCCATCAACGAAACGCGGCCAGAACTACCAAATCGCAAGGGTATTGTGTTCCACCTTGACAACGCGAGATCACACACTAGATTAGTGACTCGCCAGAAGTTGCTGGAGCCTGGATGGAATTTGATGGACCATCCACCGTACTCCCCAAACCTTGCACCGTCTGACTACTATTTTTTTCGTACGTGCAATACTCGAATGGTAAACAATCAATTCATACAATGGTGTAAAACAGCACTTGCGTCATTTTTTTGCTGATAAATGCCAGAAGTTCTTTGAGCATGGCATCATGATGTTTACCCGAAATATGGCAAAAGGTCATAAAAATTAGTCAATAAATAAATATGAATAAAATTATTTCTTTCTATAAAATTCGCCTTTGATTATTATATGATAGTAAAAAAACAGAAATGACTTAAGACTCAACTCAATATATTAATAGAAGATTGATATAAATTTAACGCCTCCTTCATAAATAATAATTTTTCCTAGCATCACTCGCTTTTCCTCCTTATTGTTTTTTAGTATTTTCTAAGTAACTAATCTAACATATCTGAGACGAGGATTTTCTCAAACCCTTAAATACTAAATGAAGAAGAAATAATCAAAACGTCCACATAGGCTAAGTATATTGTACTCAATATGGCTAGGATGCATTTGTCCATGAAATGAGTATTGTAACATTATTTACAACATTTACATTGAAACAACTATGCCCTTTTGACCTACTGCTGTATTAAAATCATTAACGATAATTTCATAACCGACGTATATAAATAAGACCGTGAGCGTTTGTTAATTGCGCTCAATATAGCGGACAGTGTTAAAACAATAGCACCAACGTGCCGCTTGTGTAGAAACAAAAAAAAAACATCACAAATACGAATAATTAATAATCATTCCTAAGTTAACTAATACTTATTCGACCTTGCACACTATTATTAAACAAGTGCATCGGTGAAACATGTTTCGTTAATACTCTTTCCAGTGTAGCAGCAACACTAACACATTGTATTGAAACGTAAGTAGTTGTAATTAATTCAATCAAAACAAACTCAAATAGAAACACTTTTCTTAAACTTTGTTTCGAATAATACATTTAATTATTCTCGTGACTTTTAATTTCGGTAACTAAACGTACCATTCTTGCTTTTTTGCTACAAAATAGAAGCATTCAAAATAAACAAATTGAACTACGCAATAAAACAATCGAATGATTATCTTCAACTTTTTTTCGCATACTAGATACAAGCGAATGACTATTTTTAACTTTTTTTTCGCACATTAGATTATTTGAAATAACTTGTAACTATAAAAGGATAACAAACTAAATACATTTTCTTTTCAATAATATTACTAATTGTAATGTCGAACAGTAATTTACTAAAATTTTATGGAAGTACTAAATACTTATTGGAATTCTTAAAACCCAAATAACCCTTCAAAATATTAGCATTATTCCCTCACTATTAATCAATTTATTTGTGCAAATCATCAAAGCAAAGATATTGCTCTATAATGTTCATTGAATTTCTTTTCAAAACTCCCTACCTGCCCTACATATATACTATTATTTTAGGAACATTAATTTGATCTTTTTAATTGTTTGGATTTTGTCTTTGTCTGAAAAAGTATTTTTAAAGTTTACTTGGTGGCCTAAAAGTAATCTGATGATTTTGATTAATGCTTGAAGTATTCACTTCGTGATACATCTTGTATGTTTAAATAAAATATTTCTTTGTGTGTGATATCAACCAAAAATGGTGATGATTTTGATTTTTAAAGATTTCTAAAGATTGTTTTATTTGTTTCTTGTCCGAAATATATGAATGTTATAATTTTTTAAATTTTGTATAAACATGAGCCCTAGTAGATTTGTAAATAAAATTTTGAATTGGACTAATTGGAAAATCATTCTCCTTTGCCTTTGAAATAATTTTGTCTAGTTCTGTGGCTCTAGTTGGTTCTCATAGAGGAATTATTAAGGCCCTATGTATCAAATAGTGAAATGCTTAAAAATAAGGTAAATTGTGAGACTGATAATGATGTGAATATTAGGGAATAGTGGAGTTGACGTTGGTAGGTTACCTAAATATTTCAATAAATATTTTCTAGGAAATTAATTCTGTTATCCCTTTCTTTCTCTAATGTGAATTTTATTTTTGGGTGAACACTATTAATTAAGTTTAAAAATTAGATCACTGACGTGATGTACCACTAAA
Source organism: Ontholestes murinus (assembly GCA_963969525.1). Lineage (NCBI taxonomy): Eukaryota > Metazoa > Arthropoda > Insecta > Coleoptera > Staphylinidae > Ontholestes > Ontholestes murinus. Next base: position 17,372,576 of record OZ018387.1, on the reverse strand, counting down.
GTATACCATGATATCTCCGTATCTAAACTAAAATGGGCTGTGTTTTTGTGAAATTTAAACTAAAGACTCTTTCTTCTATATTTGACCCGAAAATATCTGCTAACAGGGCACTCATATTATATATGAAAATGTCTGTTAACAAGGGACTCCGAGGGGATCCAATTACTACTCCGTTACTTTGTTAAAAATATTTAGTACCAAATTGCAGTTAGTTTTGTTTCAAAGAAAGTCAGATAACTCTAATTGTACAATAGGGTTAATGTTATGGACCTGATACGATTTAGGTGACGCAAATGGAACACTCCTCCGTATCATGTCTCTAATAAATTTAGATTTAATAAACTGTTAACGGTGGAGGCTTCTACTTCGTTATACATTATTCTTCACTAATAAAAAACGTTTTAACTTAGTTTGTATAACACTGACTATATTAAGTGACTATAGTTTGATAATGACAAGTTATAATTGTCGAAACTATAGTCAATTAATAATAATAAAGTCAGTGTTTAACAAACAAAGTTAAAAAGTTTTATATTTACAATCTTAATTTTAATAATTTTTACAATCGTCATTTAATTGGATTGCGTCTTATACCTTTTGAAGATTTTAAACATTTTACCATAACCATGCAACAATAAATTATAATTTCCAGTCTTTAACAAGGTTTTTATTTTATTTTTATGCTATTCCCATGTAGATTTTAATTGAATGAAAAACATGAAAAAAATTGAATACTCGTATATTTTTATTTACGACTATTGCGAAATTATGTTACTAATGAAAACATGAATTCGCACTATTCACTTTATTTTTAAACATGAATGTTTGTAAAAAATGCGTATAATTAATTACATACAAGCAAATTCGCGAAGCGCTAAAGCCGCATACATTCGAAAACATTTAAATAATGTTAAATATCCGTAAATATGTGTAATTTATGATTGCAAAATATGCTTATAAATGGCAAATAAAAATTATTCACTTTAAAACACAATTTCATAATTTAATAGTCCAAAGATAATGTGATTTATTGTTAATAATTTATTAAAACAATCTGTCACAACCGGAAATATATTTACAATCATAAAAATCTGAATTAAGGGAATACAAGTTATAAAAATCTAAATTGAGGTAATAAAAATGCAATCAATGGTTTGAAAAATTGTAAAATAATAATCCACTAAGGGATTATATTAAAAAGCTTTAAAATCAATTTGTTTCCTCTCTACTTCAATCCATCTAAATATCTCCTACAATTTGCAGACGACACTGCCCTAATTTCCCATGCTCCCACGTTACCAAAAGCCCTTCAAATCCTCCAAGAGCTTATTGACTCCCTTCAGCACTGGTTTGCAAAATGGCGCATTAAAATTAATCCCCATAAATCACAACTCCTTATTCCATACCACCGCACCAATAATTCCCCTTACACTGTCTCAATCTCCCAAACTATTATCCCCCCCTCAGCTTCCGTAAAGTACCTTGGCATAACCATAGATCCAAAAATCAATTTTAAAAAACACACTGCTACAACGAAAAACAAAATTACCATCAGGGCAAAACATTTTAGATGCTTAACGTATAAAAATAATGGCATTACTACTAAAACTGCAGTAAAAATATATAAAATGATTTGTCGCCCATTACTGGACTATGGTTGTGTCCTCTATTCCAATCCCACCAATCCAACCTCCCGTAATATTCAAGTTAGCGAGCGAGCATCTCTTCGTACCCTAACAAAACTCCGTCATCCTCTCAATCCTTTATATAATCCTTCTAATAAGCTCCTTTATGATACTACCTCAGTTATTCCCATCCTAGAACGCCTTCGATTCCTATCAGAGAAATTCTCCAAAAATCCTTTCAACTTTCACATATTATCCCTATACTGTATTCCTAGAAACCCAAATCTAACCCCTAAATTTAAAAACCCACATTCTACCATTTATGATTTCATTTCATTATTTCATGCATCTACTCATTAAAGACTGACGCCATATGACTAGACAGAACAAGGCAGAAAGACCTCTGGTCGATAGCCATTTGACATATTAACATACTAACACCTCATCAATTATTTATTATTTAAATGTTAAATTTTGTTGTACATATTTGTCAATAAAGATGTATATATATATCAATTTGTTTTTAGATAATTTAATGAAACAATCCATGTATCATAATCGGAAATACTTTTACAATCGTGAAAACCTGAACTTAAGGAATAAAAATATATTTAGCGATTTAAGAAATAGTAAAAAATATTCTACCACACAATTTCATTAAAAAAAATGTTAAGATGAATCAGTAGCCATTTGTTTGCCACCACCTCATTATTCTAGGAGCAACGTAATAATATTCTGTTGAATCGCAAGGTTCCTACATGCTAACCTTAAACTATAAACAGAGTACGTTATGACATGTTAATGAACACTATCTGAACTTTAAACTCTATATGTGCCATTAAAACACTTTTACATGAATTATGTATTTGCGTAAAAAAAATTAATGACTGGTTATTATACAATAATAATATAATTTATTACATCATTAAAATGCATAAAATATTTGTTGTGAATATATTTTTTTTTAATTGTAATTTTCAAACAGAGTACTGAATGAAATTACTTAATCCAAGCTGAGTTGAGTTGCATTTTTCATTTACACTTTTATTTAGTGACATCCCTAAGGACCATAATGTATAATTTGTGTGGTGTTTTTAAAAATGATTTGCAATCGTTCTTCTATAGAATACTGTGATTGAATCTTGTTGCAGTCAATTGTAAGACTTAATAGAAAAAAATGTAGCATTTAATCTTAGAAAATACTTTTGGAAACAACGAGCTTATCATCTCGAAGTGGTTCATCTCATTACGGTTAAGCTTAACAGAGGTTCATATCATCGACTCAAGAATATAAGAGAGTAATTTGTTTTCATAAATCAAACACACTTTTCAGTTTATTTTGTATTTGCTCATCCAATTTAACTGCACGGTTACAGGTTTTTCAAATGAAATAACAGGCTGCGATTATTTGATATATCATCTCTCTCTTCTGTTTTAAAAATTTGACCCTGTTTCCAAAATGTCAGAAATGATGCAGTGCTTAAAAAATAATAAAAAAATTAAAAATTATACATATTTATATTGAATTAGAGTATATACAGCTTTTTAGAAAATTGTATTGTATTTAATCTTTATCTAACATGCATTACATAAATAAATATATAATGGTATTAACATCGTAAGACAAAAATATATACACTCTTATGAATGATCTTCTACTCGAACCCGCTGATCCTCTTTCTCAGTGATCCATCATAGGAGGTCCAGTTTAGAATACAAAGATTATAGGTCACTAAAACCCTACTTTTGCCATCAGGCATCAGAGAGAGAATAGGATTAAATTCTTCAGATAGAGATATATTAAATGACATGTATTGGATTGATAAGGCTTTTACTTGGTGAAATTCCATTATATAGTTGATAAATAAAACGCTTGGGTGAAGCCATGGTGTGGCAAAACAATTGTCGCAGTGCATCGACATTAAATTGTGTAAATTCTCAAAACCCAAGTGTTTTATTTATCACCTATAAATGACATGTGTAAGACAGTTATACAAAACAAAGTAGAAAGTGTGTTTAATTTGTGATCAAGTATGTATATCGAAGTAGAAGCATCCATTGCCATTGAGTAATTTCTTTTGTATTCCTTTTCGGTAAGCTATCCCATCCTGAAAATCAAAATACTTTACATCCGCTTTTCCTTATTCATCTCTTAATAGGAATATCTTAATATCGATAGCCTGCAAATAATTCTTGAACATATTCTACAGTTAAACACCAGAGTTTGTAATTGGAGTATTAGCATGACTTACTTTTACTGAAGGTAACTTATGCTCTTGTTTCCCCAACAAGTTCGACCGAAACATTGCAGCACAATCAGAAAGTAGTTCCATCTTTATAATATTGATAAGTAAACGAATATTGGCTGAATAATAAGATTCTTCAGTACTTTGAAACAAAAATGAGGGATATCGTATTCATTAAATTAAAATACAGCCATTTCCTTAAAAGGATATACAGAGGCTTCTCAATAATTAAAATTTGGAAATTAGTAACTAGTGTGAATAATCTTTGCACTCATTTAGTTGTTTTTGGTACAAGGTAATCAAAAAATATTCAAATATTCGACATGCTGAATATCAGCTTACTTAGTAACTAAGAAAATCCACTTACTTCTAGTAAATAAAAAAACATATATTTGTCGAAACTATGTTTAAGTAGGTTACTTTACAGCTTTCAACATCTCAAAGTGCATTGCTTTAGTAAGGGGGTTATAAATATATATCATTAAGTTTCCTGATGATATCCTTGGAAATCACTAAATTTCGGATTGAGTAATGTGAAGTGTTCTATATTATGATGAACGAAATAAAATTCCTTATATATGAAGTTTAAGTGAAGTAAAGAATTTTATTCCGTTCATCATAATCCTTGAAAATACTGTGTAAAATTCTTGCAAAAACCAAAATGAATAATTAGAAACCTAAACTGTCCCAATATATATTTCACTGAATCAGTCTTCATGTACATTAATGTGATAGAATGCTAATTCCAAAGAGATCGATAAATTGTTTTCTTTTGAAATAACTAACAGATCCTTGGCAAGGAGATCCGGAAAGTTCTATTCCATCATAATTTAATTCTTTATTTCTTCATTATCAATATGACCAAGTGTTGATGTGCTCTTTTATCTTTAAGTAAGTGGTCTAAAAAGTTATTCTAAAAAATATTTGCCATTGTAGAGCAATTTCTTCTTTATGCTATCTCATCAAACTTTATAAGAATTCTATGTTTGTATCATAATCGAATTGAAGAATTACTCTTTCTTAAGATTCATCCTATATATTCTCGTTCCTAGAGTATTAAATGGCCTTAAAATAACTTTTAATCATTCTGAAAAACTCTTGTATAAACCAAAAGGCATCCTCAGAAACTGTTTCACTATGTGTACTACTGACTCGGACAGTCGCCAATAACTCTAATGTGATAAAAACCAATAAATTCTATTCTGGTATCAAAAAGTTACAAAACATTCCTAATCCCTTGAGTGTGGTCTCCGATTTCTTCTTAATTCTTAATCAATAGGATGAAGCGACTAAATCCAGAAGCCCTTTTATGAATTTATCTTCGAATAAGTGGCCAGGATTGTCTGAATCGAGTTCAACTAATGAGACTTCGAATTTTTACATCAAATTCAACTAAATTGTGTCTTTCCTGGGTTCAGATAACACAACAATATTTGTAAAGTTTGAGTACTATTGAGAAGAGTTTCATGCAGTTTAGGTGATCTGGTCCTACTCCACATTGTCATATGTTTATGTTGATTGTTGAGTTTGTGACTTTAAAAATATCTTATTTAAACTGCTTATTCTGTTATAAGATGAGATATTATCAGAAAGGATGCATTGTAACCTTTTATTTATTGTAATTTACCGTAATGATACTTGACTTCTTTGATGTACATCTTTACCTGCTGGTACATATTTAAAAAATGTAGTTGTATCCTATTATCTTTGGTCCTGTTTCCTACTGATTGTATGGCCAGATCCACATGTTTCTGAAATCTCAGGTGTGATTTCAATCTTTCCTCTGTGTCGTTCATCAAGTGTAGTTAGGTTAACATGACTCCTTCTGCGTGGTTTTGTTTCTGAATCAGTTTCTGTTGATTCTCATTCATCTTGTCATTTTTGTGATACACTTCTTCGTTTACTACAAATGCTGCTGTTAAAAAGGTTCCTGTTAAGCCCCGCTCTGCTCCTTTTTGGTGGTACATCCGTCTTTTTGATATACTCCTTGATGTGTATGTAAATTTTGGATATCTTCAACCAATTGATTCTTCATATATTTATATTTGTTCATGTGATTATATGCTGCTGCAGCTTCACACGTAATTGAATAATGTAGCCTCAATTGTTTTGCTTTTCGTATTTGCTTTTGCCTTGTTATATATAACCTGCATCTGGAATGTTCCTTGCTTCAAATATGTAAATCTCAGTTGATGCACTGATTCCATCCTGAACTTGCTTCAACTGGAAGGATGCCGTTGTAGACGTGATTAGTCCTAGGAATAGTAGTGTAATCCAATGTGCAGTAATTGATAAATTGGTTCGTGACTTCTTCATTGTTCTTGACGTCGTAGTTGTCAGGTGTGAAGTTGTTGCTGATGTCTCTTGATTTTGTCTGAATATCTCCTTGTTTTCGTTGCCATGTGGTAATGGAATGAGGTTTATGATGATATTTTATATTCTGTTCCTTGAGCACTTTTCACGGTCACTGTCCTCGTCTTGTCGTTCTTTTATGGATGTGAGCTAATTTCCAGTTTGTTGGATTTACATTAGCGTCTCTCATAATTACTACTTGTTTATTTTATGTCTTCTCCTTCTGTGCTCCATTTATATCGATTTTGTAAGCGTGTTGGGTATTTGCTGGACCACTTCTTCAAAAACTCTTAAAACACATATTGAAACACTTACTATGTGTTTTAATATGGATTACCACCTAGTAACGGTCACAACCATCATGAAGCCCAAAACTCTTACGTGATTTTCCGCATTTTTCGCCATTTAGCTTTCTATTAATCGGTGTACCTATCACATTTGTCGGTTCGATGTAGGCTTGTCCAATTAAGAAGTGTGCTGGTGTTAATGGTCGTGAATTTAAACATGCCTCTATTTGACATAGTATAGTGCTTAATTCCTCAAACGTCATTGTTGTTTATCCGAGAACTCGCTTAAGGTGATGCTTCATTGATTTAATACCTGCTTCCCGTAATTTCCCAAAATGTGGTGATAATGTTGGTATCAACTTCCACGTTGATCCTTATAGACTCAGTGTTCCTTGTACTTCCTCTGAGTTTTCGATATCCTTGATTTCTTGGCGGAGATATATTGCCGCTCCAATGAAGTTTGTGCCATTGTCACCAAACATTTTATGTTACCGACCTCGCCAAGTCGTAAATCAACGAAATAATATTTTAACTTTAGTTCCGAGGCAAACAAACAATACAATGTATCCTCTGTATGATTTATGACTACGACCTTTGAAAGTTCTAACGTTTGCTGGTCCTACGTAGTCCACTCCTGTATGTGTAAATGCTCTCGTAGGCGTTACTCTTTCTACTGGAAGTTGTCACATCAATTGTGTTGCTACCTTGGCGTTGTATCTATTACATGATGTACCCGAATGGATGTGTTTTCGTACGTTGTTCTTTATTTTGAGAATCTAGAATTTTCTTCGGATGTATGCTATCGTAGTCTGAATTGAATTCTCTATATAAAGTGTTTTTATGTGCGTCTTGGATGATCAGTGTTGTGAGGTGGTGTTTTATTGGCAATTATCCAATTATATGATGTTTTTCATCTAACGGTGCTTTTTCTAGTCGTTCGCCAACTCTGAGAACTCTTTGTTTATCTAGAAATGGTTCTAGATAATTTTGATACTGCTAAAGTTTTGGTTGGTTTCTTGTTTGTTGGGTTATCGTGCTTGCTCTGGAAATGTTGTTTCTGCACGTTTGATGATAATTATCATTGTATCTTCTATCTCCCTTGCGGAAAGATGAGCCTTGTTTCTCTTCCCGAAACATCTGCAATATGATAAACTCTCTTCAGTGTTGTAAATTTAAAAAAAATCGTTCTATAATTCGATCCGTGGTGGGTAGAATGATAAATGATTCCGTCTTCATTGCTTCGGCTAGGCGACATTGTTTTGTTTCTTCTTCATATTCTATTTCGTGCTTCAGCCATTCAGGACCATTTCACCATAAGTCGTTTTTAATTATTTCCTTAGGTTCAATTCCTTCTGATACTAAATCTGCGAGATTATCTTTGCTTCTAACGCAATGCCATGTTACTTTCGTTGATAGCAGCGGTATTTAAGCGATTCTGTTAGCAACAAACGTATCCCTTTTCATATTGTTGTCATTAATCCATACGAGAGTGATAGTTGAATCTGACCATGCATGTATGGCTCTGATGTTGTATTTCAACTTGTTGCGAATTTTTCCTATTAGTTTGGCGAGTAGCTGTGCGGCACAAAGCTCTAGTCGGAGAAGAGTCACTTTACTTTTGATTGGTGCTACCTTCGATTTGCTTTATAACAGTGTAATTGTTGTTTTTTTTGTTTCCAAATGGTCCTGGTGTACATCACTGCACCATAGGCCTTTTCGGATGGGTCGCAGAATCCATGTAGTTCCATCTCGTCTGTAAGTTCGTTTTAGATTTTTCTTTGGAAGGCTCCCACTCTGGCACCAAGTGGGCAACAGCTCCTGTTCGAAGGGCCAATGTGTACGCACACGCTGTGGTGATGAGCGCCGATACGGAGATGAGCTCGTCTGCTCACACTGGTTCGTGCTGCAATTGATGTTACTCCGTGGAGGTTGTTACGGCTGGTTGTAAGGCAGCGGAGATTAAACAGAAATTGTTCTCTTCAGTGAGAAACAAGTAACTCGAGTCAAAGCTGGTTTGAATCTGATTTATTTTCCTCTTAACACCCTTTTTATATACAGTTTGTATTTACATAAATGTATTTAACCTAAATCTAAAGTTTGTAGTTCCCATGCTAATGAGCATCATAATTATTTACAAATGTTACCAATAACGCTATAATTCTTTACAATGGAACAAATATATCTTATTTACAGACATTAGGATGCGACGAATGTAATTCTCCAACGTTTACTTATTAATGATAAAGCGACACACGGCGTGCTTATCTAATCTTGATGGCGCCTTGCTCTATTCTACTGTTGATTGAACAAAACTATTGATCAAATTTTATTTGCAGATAATTAATCCACAATGGTCCTTACTAAAAAGTTTCAGTTTGTCAAACAGTTTGATGGAATGCCCAAAGAAACAGATTTTAGCATGGTGGAAGAGGAACTGCCGGAAATAAAGGATGGAGGTATGTGTATCAAAAAAGGTCAAATCAATACCATTTATATACAAAGTTTTGATTTTAATAATCCAGTAATCAATTCTGCGAAGAAATTATATTTTCACGAGTTTCGATTTAATTAGTTATGTGAAAATAACTTAAATATTATATTATTATTATTAATTATTTAAAATTGGAACCAGTATATGCAACCCAAAATACTCCGACGCGTTTAAGAATATTTCATTTAATTATCAAGTTTTAACATAAAACGATTTGTTTCTTTCATATTGCACTTTTCAGCAGAAGTAAAGATGATTCAAGAAAAGTTCCTCTGTAATATCATGCCTAATAACCCAGTTACAAAAAATGTAGATGTAAATGTCCTAAAAGATAAAATAATATAATTAAGTTATTATTTCCCTCCCTGTTTCAATCTATTTTTGATCTTAAATGTTATAATTATCACTGTTGGCAGTTGTCTATAATTGTCGGCGGTTATCCACTCAAATAGGAAGAAATCTTTAAAAAATAAAATGGCATTATCTTAATATATTTTCAATTTTCAAATATTTTCTTATTAATCGTTTTTTATTTTTTATTTGTTAATAGAATTTCTGAGTGAAGCAGTATACTTCAGTGTGGATCCATACATGCGAGCATACTCTAACAACTATCACATTGGAATGACAATGCGTGGAACACAAGTGGCAAGGTAAAACATCAACATATATATATATAATCATTGCGATAAATACATTTTGTCATACTTGGAATAAATTCAATGCTTTAACTTAATTGTAAGAATTCCATGACATTCAATGAGTTCCATGATAAAAATAAAATATTTATAGTATAATTTAAAACAAATGTTAATTATTTATATGAAACAAATTTTGATTAAAATAATTAATTAATTAAAGTGTGGAATAGAAATGCAAAAGATTTAAGTGGATGCCAGGTCAAAAGAAGACTCATAGTGGATCTGATTTTCTGAGGGTGGCTGATCAGTATTGATATGGTTTTGCTGATCTGCAGTTAGCTAATCAAAATTTAGCAACCTTTTAAGGGGTTAATGATCTGTATAAATACTTTCGCAAAGTATTCCCTGAATATGATAAGGCCTCAGATGGCAGAATGTGCTTCCCTCTTATTTGTTTGATAATTGAGCACAGTGGATGATCAGCCATCAGTCCTGAAGATAAATGGTGTATTTTTTTTACTGAAGAATCTGGAATGTTGTATTCTTCTTTAATTATGACGTTAATTGATTTTACCCTAAACATAACTAATAAATTTGCCTTTTCCTACGCAAAAAAACTCTGATGGTTAACCAAAAAAATATTTAAAAATATATAAAAATCTTTCTAGGGATATTTGAAACCCTCATTTAATTTTATAAATCTTTAAATATGATAACAGAACTGGTAATATAAATCATTAAAAACCTATGTATTCTTTAAAATATTTGAATACATAACTTTAACATTATACCATCATAAAAGCAATAATATTACATTATATTTATATTCACCATTAATGTCATTTATTACTACATTAAATTGAAATCTAAATCACTGATTGATGCTCAAAAATTATAACTATTATTATAAAAATCTTTTTTTCAGGATCCTACAATCAAAAACTTTACAATTTCCAGTAGGCAGTTACGTTTTGGGTAACTTTGGTTGGCAAACGCATTCAGTTTGTAATCCTGAAGATTTTGCTGGAGAATTATTCGCCCCATACATCCTCCCGGAAATTCCTGAACATCCACTCTCATTGTATTTAGGAATTTTAGGAATGCCCGGGTAATTTATTATATTTATATACTATACAGATATGCTTCTATTAATATCAAAAAATAGAGTGATATTATTTTATTTGTTTTTTAAATTTTAGAAATACCGCATTATTTGGTTTTTCTGAAAGTTGCAATCCGAAACCGGGAGAGACGGTTTTGGTATCAGGAGCTGGAGGGGCGGTTGGCAGCCATGTGGGACAAATTGCAAAAATCATGGGTTGCACCGTGTTTGGAATAACGGGATCAGATGAAAAAGGAAAATGGCTTAAGAGTATTGGCTTTGATGATTATATTAATTATAAAACGGTAGATAATATCAAAATAGCATTACGTGAAATGGCGCCTAGGGGTATAGACTGTTATTTTGATAATGTAAGTATTTTCAAGCCATTTGAAATGAGAATTAAAACAAAAATAATCTAAAAACATTGAATTAATAAGTGCAACGCTTTCGACAATAAACGATACTTTAATGATATTAGCATTTTGTTCATTTTAATTTAATCTAATTGATTCAATAGTTGTTTTAGAGATATGGTAAAATTAATGAACTAAACACATTTAAAGCTCTTAACCACACTAATATGTCCTTTTTGATATTACACTATATTTTTAAAATAATGAGAGTTTGAAAGAATTACATTTAAATATCTTAACTATGCAAAATAAACTATAACTATAAAATATATTTTAGGTTGGAGGTGAACTAAGTTCAATGATTATTCAACAAATGAATGAATATGGCCGAGTGGCAGTCTGTGGTGCCATTTCAGCTTATAACGAGAGTTCTAAAAGTCTACCTAAAGGTAAACATTCCTTGTGAATAATACACATTTATAAATGAAGTTTATTGTAAGCATTGAAATTCATTTATATCCAGTATTGTAATACTTATTTCACTTTATTATTGACGAAATGAGATTAAAATGAAACATTTGTTTCTTTTAATATGTGATTATTAAGTATTCTGTCACATCTTTCTTATTAATAGAAAATATTTATCAAATTACAAGAATTAAAACTCCTGATCGTCTATAAGCCAAATTAAAATCTACAGACAGATACTTTAAACTAATGCTAATCTAATAATTAGAAACAATATATAAGTTATAATCATAATGATGGTTGTCACCATTACTATATGGTAATACATAATATAGGCATTAAATTTAATAATAATAATAAATTTAATGCCAATAAATAAGCTGTTTTATATTACGTACCTTTTCGTGTTGTTATATGAGATATATAAAAAATTTCAATGATATTCAACTTTACTTATGCATTTAATATTTTAGCTACAATAATCCAGCCGAGCGTAGTGCACAACCTCTTGACTATAAAAGGCGTTCATGTAAGGGCCTATGTCAACCATTGGATGGAGGGTATTCGAAGAAACCAGAAATGGCTGAATGATGGACAGCTAAAGTACAAGGAAACTGTAACCCATGGTTTTGAAAATTTACCAAAAGCATTAATTGATATGCTAAGTGGCGGAAATATAGGGAAAGCTATTGTTAAAGTCTAAGCAACTACAAACATTTTATTGTTGTTTTAGAGAAAAGTCATTACATTCGGCAACAGTTTCATTATTTATATGTCATTGTGTAATATTGGTTAACATAATTCTGTAAGAATATCAGCAATAGGTTTGGTATAATATAAACATTAAAAAAAATGTATATTTACTAGGAATAAACCCTATTAATCCTTAAATTAAATTATTATATCTCCAGTTTTTAAAATTTTGAAAATACATTCAAATTCTTACACCTTTAACCACTTGCGCTACGATTTAACTTTCGATAGTCGTGCCGCGCTCAACAATATAACATGCGGTAACATTGATGTGTGTGGCACTTTTTATAGCGCAAGTGGTTAATTACTACTTTTATGAAAATATATTTGAAACACTTTCATTTCTCACTACTAATTCAAAAAGGAGCAAAGTAAATATCAATACATACATACACTCAATAAAATACAATACATACCTGATTAAGGGGTTGAATGAAACCTTTACGGGTTCAAACTTTGAATAAACACTATATGAAATTATTAAAGCAGAGTTGTTTAAAGAATATCCTTTATTATCCATTATTCAGTGAAATACTAAACTTTTTTAAGTGAATAATTTATCCGTAGCCTACACCAAAAAGTAAATGGCATTTTTGATAATATATACCCATTGCTCTTACTTGGTACCATTGGAAGAGATATATACTTAAACCTCGTAATTCTCTCATAAATTTAAATACCGATGAATTTAATAGCCCAAATATTTTCTGTAAATTATTAGGATTTAAATAAATGTTATATCATTTATAAATTGTATACCATTATAAAGTAAAGAAATCATAGTAAATATTATAATAGAAATTTTAAAAATATGCTAAAAACCTTATTAAATTTATAAAACATTTAATTATTGCTTTCTTGTAAAAATAACTGCTACAAATAAGGAAGTTAATTTAATTTATTAAATTTTCCCAATTCAAAAAGTTTAAATTGTTTTTGATAATAATTAATATTGAGAGTAATAAATCTCTATGAGCATTACTGCACTATTGTTTTACATATTACATCATTAACAACTGCACTAGATATTTTAATATTTCATTTGTATGTTAAATTGTTTTGGTTACAGCGCCAAATGAACTAATTTAACCCGTCGGATACAATTGGCAACACTGTTGAGAATACATGTGTAATTCACATAACCTTAAAGTAAAAACAAAACAAACAAACAAAATCGACACGTTATAAAAAGCTATAACTTACCTCCAAATCTTCATAACTTTGGAAATAATCGCTTCCTTCCGTCCACTCCATTTGTACGAGCTTTCACCCAACAAATTTCACAAAATAGCAGCAGTAAACGAAGTAAACTTAACCAAAGAATACCAGTTATGTAAGTTGGTTTGCCTAGATTATGTATTACATTAAAACCTTAAATATAAGTTTATAAGCAATAACATCATTAAAACATAAATATATTATTGTTGATGATTCGTTGTAGGAACATAAACTATTTTACTTCAGCTAATAATTACTTGTGCTAGTCAACTCGAAACATATAATAGTTAAAAAATTGTATATTTATTTAATAGGATATATTTGCATTGTATTAGAAGTATCTAATGATTTTCCTTGTTTGTAATTGATCGTGTATTAATAATAATCATCTAACTAATTAGATAAATGCTTTAGTATTTAGTATAAAAATAGGAATAGGAACATAATATTATATTTTCAATGTATCTTTCTACAATTGGCAACACTACATAACCTTAAACCGTGACGTTTATAACAATAACGTATCTTATTTACAATTGCATATTGACAATAAGTATACACTTAAGCATAGATAACGGCAAATGAAAAGACAAAAGTGAGTGAGATGGTGATTAATGTGAACGTTGCCGAACATTCTCCTACATACATATAATCCCTTTTCGTTTCTTTTAGGGCGCGCAATGATGAATATACTTACAAACGACTGTCGGGCAAGGGTAGCGATGACGATGGGGAGGAGACGGAGCTGTTTTCAATTAAAAAGAGTTCAACACCATTTAAAGAAATACCCACCGTAGAAAAGAAACTTGAAGAGGGAGATACGCTGCAGTCCCTTTCAATCCGCTATCATTGTTCTGTAAGTAATTGTTGTTAATTGGTTTAAATTTTATATACAAAAGAACATAATTGACTCTAAGGTGCAAGCCAAATATGCAAATCTTTTGTTTCGTTTGCTTTATCTAAGCAACATATTGAAAGGCGTTAAAATTAAACAAAAATATAATTTTAATATTTATTGTATAGGTTTTCAAGAACAATGCATTTAATATTTATGCATTTATTTAATTTACAATAGGGAAAAATTTATTTAAAGTGTTAAAAGTAACAGAAAAACAAAGATACATCATAAAACATATATTTCTCTCAATGTTGATTTATTTGGTATTTTTCTTTTTCTAATGTACATAGGGTGAATCCCGTAAATAAAGTTATTATTATTACTATTATTTTCGATGCCCAAAGAAATTACTTTTACAACAACATTAAAAAAATATATATATAAAACTTCACATCATTATATCATTACGTATAATTATGCTTTCAATCTCTTTAAGGCTATTATTAAACCTACCTAAATTACAAACATATCTTAATGCTATTTATACAGGCTAGATTAAAACAGTATTTACAGAAACAGTGATAAGATAAATGTATTTAAAATTAATGAACATATTAAATCAGTCTGTTTTTTATTTAAAGGGTTTTCTAATTGGAAAGGTTGAAATTATCATCATTTAAAAAATTCCAAGTATTTTGTATACCTCTAGGTCTGTTAATATTAATTGGAAATATTTCTAAAATAAAATTTAATTTGTGGATTATTAAAATAAAGAAAATTAACATTTTAAAAACACCACTCTTTATTTTATTAATTAACCACGAATATAAGATTCAATTTTTGGAGTTTTGAAATAAAAATAATTAACTCATTCACTATGTTATGGTATGTATACAAAATGTTTTAATGCATTTAAATATTTTTAAGTGATAAGAAAATTATAGTAATATAAATGCTGTTTTATTTGTTATTTTTCCATGTGTTGTTTTCAACCTACAGATTTCAAAAATTTTAAAACTCGGTTATTTACCACTCTAGAGCAATAATTTGAGGCTGTAATTAATCTCTCTTGGCTTTTTTAATTCTCATCTTTTAAACATTTATCGTTCTCTCATTTTTTGACACATTGACATTTTAAACATTATAAGGTCTTAAATTTTTGAAGCTTTTTTCTTTGATAATTTCTTCATCTTGGACGTTTCTAAAACTTCAATTTGTATTTTAATATTACTTTCTTCTTCTTTATCTTCTTTCTTTATCCGATTATTCAAACTGTTTCTTTGATATTTTTGCTAGTCTCTTTTTGTTTTAGCTCTGTCAGTTTTTGCCATCCTATCGATATTGAAGCTCCTTAAAATTTCTAACTCTACTTATGTACTAACAACGTCTTCTTTCAATTTGTACTTCTCTTTGAAAACTTTCCTTTCTCTCATTAATTAATCATTATTTTATTATGTAATGTGAACATATTTCTCTTCATAGTGATGTAAATGAGAGACATTTACACCATTCTGAAGAGTGCAGAGTGCATAAATTATCAGCTGCTTTCTCTTTAAGATTGCTACATGTACTTTAAACATTTTTGAAATTTCTTTTCATTTATACTTTCCTGTTACTTTCCCTATATAGTATATATAGGGGAAGTATTGTTTTCGTGCGTGAAAATGTCTGTGGGCGCTTATTCTGTAAACCTCATAGCTATCGAGTAAAATATAGGGAAAGTACTATCATGGCCACATCACCATTTATGTTATATAATTTTACTTAAAACTAAAATAGTATTTTGGAATCTAAATGTTTGAATGTGATGAAAGTTTAAATGTATAAGGGGGTGGGTGGCCTTTATCCTAATAATTCTAATTAAAGTACCTTCATTTTAAAACAAATTTATTGTTTAAATAAGCTTTCTTTGAAATTTATTCTTCCAAAAATGTATTGTTTGTATTGTTTAAAGGGTTGGGATAGTGGCACCCCCTCTTAAATAATAAACTAAAATACTGATTTATAATTTAAGAAAAAATCTCTATCCAACCCTCCAATTTTTAAAACACTCTCAAGATTTCTAATAAATGCGCTTTCTTTTCTTAATCAATTTATTGTGTAAATTAATTTTGTTTGAATTTTTTTTCTCTTGAAAAATTGTTGGTTATTTGTTTAAAATTGGAGGGTGGAATAGTTGACAAATAACAACAGCAAAATAGCTATAGCTTTTGGGGAAAACAAAATGATAACAGTAATTATAATTTCAAAAAAATATATAAAGTAGGTGGATGTCCCCTTTCGTATCCTTCAGTAGTAAACAGATTTTACAGAATTCACATTTAATCACACAAACGTTAGAGAGAGAGAATAACATCTTTATTCGAACATAGATATTTACAAAATTAAAACATTTACAAATGATATATAATGTGTTAGTCTGTCCGTTTGGGCTATCGACCATCGGTCTTTCTGCCCTGTCTTGACTCTAAGTTATGTGTGAAAAATAAATATCTTTGCTACACAAACGTTATTTTATTCAATTTTCCAAAAAAATTTAATACTTCGATCTCGTTGATTTTCGAAGCACTTATTTTTTGAAAATCCATTATCACTTAATATAGTAATAATAGTAAATTTATGATTATATTAGTCCTTAGATTATTTTATTTTTGAGAAATCTTAAGATATGTTATAATTAATATTTGCTAGAAAAATCACCTACCTATCCTACTAATATATATAACCTTTGAAATGAAAAAACCTTTGTTTTTAATTTTGTTTTATAATTTCATTTAATACTGCAATAGTATTTAGGAAACTAAAAGACTGAGTGTGATGAATGTTTAATTGTATATGTAGTGCGGGTGGGTGGCCTCTCTCCCACCCTCCTATCTTTAAAATACTCCCAAAAATTCCAATGAATGTAATTTTATTTCTAAAATGACTTATTATTTAAATCAGTTGGCGTGATAGTGCCCACCCACCAATCCTACATATACGTTTAAATTTTAATCTAAAACACTAATACAAAATTTAAAAAAAAACAATAGCAACTCCGCTTTAGTTTTCGGGAAATCTAAAATGGCAACAGTGATTATAATTAAAAAAATTCAATAAACTGGATGAAAAATGAAATTTACTAAAGGTTAAATTAAAAAATTAAAAATGGTTAAGGAATAAAAAATGTTTAAATAAACAATTTCTAAAAAAATGCAGTTAAAAACATTTGAATTTCAGAAAAGAGAACAATTGAATTTTATACTGAACAGTTGAAAATTTTCAAATTAAGAAAACAATTAGAATACAGCTGAGACATTTTTAAAATTACTTTATACGATAAAATCAGTCTAAATACGCCTAATTACAAAGAAGATTTCTCAAAAGAGAAAAAATTGATCCAAAAAGCATAGCTAATATTAAAGTAGAAAAAAATGCTAATGATATAATTTTTAAATCATTCTTTCCTTAATTTAACTTTTTAATTTTACCACGAACAAAAAAAAAAAAAAACAACTGAAAATCAGCTGATAAATTACAATTACTTGGAAAATTACAGTTAAAAACTGTTGAAATAAAATAAAACCAATGGAATTATATTTCAAATAGTTGCAAACTTTCTAAAAATACACATTGGTCTAATGTTTAAAACAACAAAATAAATTATTTAAGAAAAAAATATAACATAAATATAATTTGCTAAGGAATAACAGTTGAAATCTTTTTTTTGGGCAAATTTTAACAAAACTCTTGCACCAATAGATTCATATAATAAAATATATATTATATAAACTAAGAAAAAATTTCAATTATTTTTCAGTTTTTCAATTATAACTTTCGCAAAAATATTTAAATTAAAAAAAAATCTTACACCAAATAGATTCCTACAATTAAATTTATTTAAATCAAGTAAAAATCTAAAATTCTAACGTTTGAATATTAAAATATTTTTTTCAGAAATATTCAGATAATTTTCAATTATTTTTGGTACAAATTCAAATTATTTAATCTGTTTTTTTTTGAGTTTTTTTAACCAAACGTACTCTTGACCTACGACAATAAACTATGCGTTAACCTAGCGCCTATTTTTCCGCTTAAACTCCATCGTACTCTTGACCTACCTCAACGTATAATTTGTTTGGGCGGGTCAGGAGTACGAGAGAGGTCATTGCATTGAAAATTTCAAAAATCTGAACTGCTAAAACTTGGAAGAGAAATTTATTGAAAAATTTCGTAAGGAATTACTGAAAATTAACAGTTTTTTTTTGGAAATTAGAAGAAAAGATTTTATAAGAATAAAAAATACTTATTAAATGCAATAAATTGTCTAAATTTTTGAGATTTTTTTGGAAAAATCAAAACTCTTGATTTAGTAGAAAATTGTGAAAGCAAAATTTTAAAAACTGTGAAGAAAAATCGTAGCTTAAAAGGTAAACTTATTTTGAAATTTAAAAATTCTAAATAAATAAATTGAAATAATAATAATTGAAACATATTTGAACTACCGAACAAATTTTTAAACGAAAAAATACTGAAAAATAATTCGGCTTGTTGTAATGCTAGAAAGTTTTCTCGGAAATTGTGGAAAATTGCAAAAACTTTTAAATTGGTAGAAAAAAAAATTGCAGAAAAATTTAGAAATAAAAAAAAAACTCTCAACTTGGAAGAGAAATTCATTAGAGAATCTCTAAAATATACTACAGTATTTAATAAAAAGAGATGCAAAAAGATGAATTACTAATTGGAAAAGCGATTAATAAAGAAGAAAGTATCTGAAAACATTTTCTAATACAAAGCAAGAAAAATTGGAAAATTTTTAAATATTTGCTGGAAAGTGCTAAATTCTTGAATTAATGAATTTTATAAATCTGAAAGAAATTTTTTCAAAAATTTTTGAACCCTTGAAGAAAACGAACCCTTGAAGAGAAATACATTTAGTCAGAAAAAACTGCATATTATTAAAATTCCTAGAAGAAACCATTTGTAAATTTCAGATGAGATGAAAATTTTAAGCTTAGGATTTTATTGTTAAAAACTGGAACTGAGAACTGGTGAAACCGAAAGTGGGTGTTTGAAGCGATTTTTGGTTTTTGTCGATAATTATCTAAATTTGAAAATCATTACAAAACTATTCAAACAAAAGTTAAGAGACTGAGAAACTGAAAAATATTTTTTTATAATGTTCTTTGCGAGAAAAAATTAAAAACTTAAAAATTTTGACATTTTTTGCCTATTGCCAATAAACTGTAGGAGTTACATCAATTTTATATAACAAGTAATTGTAAAGAATCCAAAATTGAGCAAATTGTTATGAATAGCCTTTTTCCGTAAAACTCATAGTTTTAGACAAACATATAGGAAAAGTACTATGATGGCCACATCACCATTTGGATGGTAATGTTTTCGTGAATGTGTATGCCACTCTATCTCAAAAACGAAAGAATCATTTGAGATGAAACTTTAAACTTAAGGTTTTATCGTAAAAAATTGGAACTGAAAAGCTTTTGGTGAACATTCATAGACCGGAAGTGGATGTTTACTCGAGGCGTTTTTTTTGTTTCTAAATATAAAAAATATTGCAAAACTTTTCAAACAAAAGTTAAAGAGAATGAAAAACTAAACAAGTTTTATAAAAACATGTTTTTCATAAAATTTTAACTTTTTTTTTTATTTTCATATTTTTTGCGAATTGTTAATAAACTATTGGAGTTACATACAATATACAAAACAAACAATTGTAGACAATCAAAAACTGAACAAATTGTTAAGAATAACCTTTTAGCATAAATCTCATAATTTTCGAGTAAAATATAGGGAAAGTACTATGATGGCCACATCACCATTTTTTTCGTGTTGTTTTTTTCTCTCTTTCAATTCGTGCTTGAAGTTCAAGTTTTTCTTTCTTGCTATTTATTTTAAACAACACATAATGTTGATACATTTTATAAACTTTATGAATATTAATGGTGGAACTTAAGGAGAAGTAAATATTTACACAACCCAATCGGCATTTATTCATCAATAATAGATTTTATAACCACTCGGTGGTTGACCTAAGTTTCAGTATCTATATATTTCGAATATTGTACTACTGGGACAAGCCAATAAAATATTTTATTTAAGCGGGCCGAACGGGCACCACCGGTAGCAGAGCTCGTCCATCCTTTAAATATGAATAATTTAAATCAGCTTAAGCGTGTTTGAATATATTATTTTACGTTATACAATTATTAATTTAAAATATTGGGGTTGCTAAATTACAATATTATTAAAACATCTCTGTTTTAACTAAAAAATTACTTGGATTGACAAATATTTATTATTTTCTCTTCGGCTAGTTTTTTTAAAATTATTTTCTCTTCGACTAGTTTTTTTAGTTACTATCAATGAGTAATCAATGAATATTATGGTTACTATGTTGTAGTTCAATTTAGCGAGTAAATAAGTTATCTCCGCCACTATTTATTAAATATAAATTATTAAAACATAGTTGAAAGCATCAATATACTTCTTAAAATTTCGAATGCAAACAAAATTACGGCCACACTTTCTTGTATTTCGTACAGGGAAATTAATATTATTGGCGAAAACGTTTCACAATATCATATTTCTCCCAATACCGAAATACGCGATTATTACAATGGCTACAATATTGTTAATTATATGGGTGGACTGAGCCTAATTTATTCCCATGGAATATTTCACGTAGCGATAATTGAAATTTACCACGTCATCATTATTGTACACACGAAATGCCTTTATGATGGGACAAGCTCTCTATTCATTAATCATCACGTAGAAGCACTTGATATCGCCATAACACCGTATCGAAATAAATATTCGCTACATGTCTGTCTAACATAGATTACATTGTTGCAAAATATTCATGACGGTTTAGATAAAGATATTACATACATATTTAATTTTTAAAAATAACATTTATCTATAAATAATAATTTATTACTGTTATTAAAAATAAAGAAAACTTTGGCATTTTCCAAGCTTAATAATTTCTACGCTTGAACTAGCGTACTCTTGACCTAGGTTAATGCGTAGTTTATTAAGGTAGGTCGGGGTTACGAGAGGTCATTGCATTAACTATTGAGGTAGGTCAAGAGTACGCTGGAAACTCAAAATAATTTAAAAATAAAACAAAATTGTTCGGAAAATAGATAATTATTACTAAAAAAAAAATAAAGAAAACATCAGCATCCTGCTTAAAATTTTGTCTTACGAAGGCGTAATAGAAAAAATATTAATTTAAAGAGATATCTTGCAGAGTTGACACTTTTGTATAACGAATCTAATTGGTGGAGTGGAATATAAACATACTGAAGTATCACCAATGAAAATGTATGCAGAATGTTTCTCGTATTAGTGACCGTTCAACTCGCAACATCTGAGGTCGACATTAATCCGAATTATTCAGGTGATTAGTTTTTATTGCATCAATACTGTAAGTTATTTTCTGTACAATTAAGTATCTACTTATATATTATCGTGTTTTGTTTAATTCAAACAAAGAAATAATAATAATATGAATCAACATTATTTGATATTCAAATGACTATTCCACTCCTATTGCATGTAGCCAATGAAAATGAGGCATGTGATATTTTTTAGCCAATCACGTCAATTTATAAGTGAATAAACACCAAGTTGCTATTTATTCACCTGAATAACCTGAAGTTAGCTATTTCCCGACAAATGAATTGAATTAGCCTTGATAAAAAAGCGAAAAACGTTGTTTCTACGTATGTCAGTTGCAAATAGGTTATAAAATCAAAAGGTTTGGTAACACTTCATTATCCATAATAAATGCGACGGTGACAAGTTCTGCACCAAAAAATCAAACTTAAACATGATCGTGTGTTTGGAAACGATTTGAAGAAATCTGCGCCGATAAAAAACTACCAGTTGTTAGCAAAACTTTAATGGAAACTCTTGCCGCGATTATGATGACTGGGCGTATAATATAAAGAAGGTAAATGCAAAGTTCTTAATTTGTGTGAAAAATATTTAACTTTAGAATATTTCAGAAAATTTTTTAGATTTTTCTTTAAAGATTCTAGAAATTTCAGTAATTTGTCCTCCATACTTTTAGTTTTTATTGCAACTTCCTTTCCAAAGAATTTTCATCGAGAATTCTAGAAATTTTTACAGGTTTAGCAAAGATTTTATTCAAGAGTTTCAAAAAGTCATTATTTATATTTATTTATAAAAATATTTTCGTGGTTTCTATTCAAGATTTTGTTCAACTTTTTCTATTAGAAAATTTTCTTCTAAATTTCTAAAATTTTCTCAGATGATCCATACTTTTAGTTTTTCTTTTACATTGAGGTTTCTAGAATTTTTCAAGATTTCATTTTAGGTTTATAAAACTTTTTTAAAGATTCTAAAAGTGTACAGTAATTTCTTTTTCTTATATAATAAATAAATATGTAGATATTTCCAGAATTTTTAGCAAAGATTTTACTCGAGAGTTTTACAGTTTATTGGGAAATTTTCTTCTAATTTTGTAGAACTTTGTCTTTTAAATTGCAAAGATTTTCTTCAGGGCTCAAAAATTAAAAAAAAAAATCAAAAATGATAGATGAATTAAAACACTTGGTATGATTTCACTTGTTGTTTATTATTCTCCGACTAGTTTGAGAATGACTTATAGTCGAAACTAGTCGGAGAATAATAAACAACAAGTGAAATCATACCAAGTGTTTTAATTCATCTATCAAATTAATTCAAAAATGATTCACCACGGGTTAAGTGAGAAATTAATTAATCATATCAAAAATGAGTTCAGAAATTTCCAATAACTCAACAACAACAATTCAGATTTGGAGGCTATAGATTTTTCTAAAAAATCTGTTCCTAGAAATTTCCAACAATTTCTTTTGTTCCAGAAATTTCTCCAAGGAGTCTACTATTTTTTTAAAATTTTATAAATAGATATTTCCAGAATTTGTAGCAAAGATTTTACTTGAGAGTTTTACAGTTTATTGGGAAATTTTCTTCTAATTTTGTAGAACTTTCTTATAAATTTCTTCAAGGAGTCTACTATTTTTTTTTTCTTAAATGTTATTACTTGTTGTATATTTAGGTTGTACATTTCATTAATGATTTTAGAATTTGCTATAAATATCTTCTCAAAAATTTTAGTATCTTCCGTTAATTATTTAGATTTATTTCCTTATTTTGTTGTTTTTTTTTTCTCAAAAAGGTCTGTATTTTAGTATTCTAGTATTCTTGAGCAATTGGTTTTGGATATAGCAAAGCAATTTTTGGAGAGTTGGTTTTAGAATGTTTTTGCAATATTTCAGGGAATTTACAAAATTTCTTGTATCGTTACATCGAAATTTTAGGAATTTCTTATCTAAATTGCGCAAAAAAAATTCAAGATTTTTAGTCCATCAATTTTTATTTGATGTTAGAAATCATTTCGTAAAATACCGAAAAACAATTGAAAACCGAATGTCTAATTTTTAGCATTTTTACCTCTCTTCTTTGCTGGTAATTTATAAGTGAAAGAATTTTCGTAATTTCATTATTATTTAAAGAATTATAGCTAAAATAGTAAAAAATATTAATAACGAATTTTTGATTTTTATTGTATCAATTTGAATTTATAAAATTTAGTAAATTTCCAGTAAATTTCGAAGATTTAAATTAAGACTTTTTTTGAAAACTTGTTTTTAAAAACTCAGGAAATTTCTAATAATTTCTTCTCCACATTTCAAGATTTTTTCAACCTGTCTTCTAAATTGCAAAGATTTTCTTTGCGGCTCTAGAATTTATAGAATTTACTTCTAGAAATCTAGATTATTTTCTCGAGGGTTCAGGAAATTTCTAGCAATTTATTCTCCAGAGTTCAAGATTTTTTTTGAAGTCGTCTTTTAAATTGCAAAGATTTTCCTTGAGGCATTCTAGATTTTTTTTCTAAAAGTTTAGAGTTTAGAAAATGGCCAATAACTTCTTCCCCAAATTATTTTTTTTTTCAACTTTTCTTATAAATTGCGATTTTCTTTCAGCCTCAAAATGTTTTTTAATTCCTCTTTTTTTCGAGAATTCAGGTGAATTTCAGTAATTACTTCTCTAGAATTCAACATTTTGTTTCAATTATAAAATTAATTAGAAAGTTCTAAATTGCGTAATTTTTTAGAAAATTTTCCCCTACAAATATTTTCTTATTTTCGAGAAAGTTTAAGGAATTTTCCGTAATTTCTCTTCCTGATTTCAATTTATTTTTTAACTGGTCTTCTAAATTTCTAGGAGGCTCTAGAATTTTTTAGAAAATTTTCATTTAGAAGTCTAGACTTTTTTCCAAGGGTTCAGGAAATTTCCAGAAATTTCTCCTCCAGGTTTCAAGGTTATCTTCTTATCTTATAAATTGCAAAGATTTTCTTGAAGGCTCTAGAACTTTTTAGAAAATTTCTTTGTAGAAATCTAGATTTTTCTTGAGGCCCTAGATTTATTAGATTTTTTTTCTAAAATCTAGACTTACTTTTTTAAGAAATTTCCACTAATTTCTTCTCTAGGTTTCAAGATTTTTTATTCGGGTGTTATTCGGGAGATTTTAGAAACGAACTTTCTAAAATCTCCCTATTGAAACGAACTTTCAATATTTATAGAATTTTCTTTGAGGCTGTTTCCAGTAATTTCTCTTCCAGATTTTAATATTGTCTTATAAATTGCAAAAATTTCCTTCAGAGATCAAAAATTTAAAAAAAAACCTGTTCCTAGAAATCTAGACTCTTTTCAGTCATTTCTCCAGATATCAAGATTGTTTTTTTTCAAACTGTCTTTAAAATTGCGAAGTTTTTAGAATAAAAAAAAATAGTAATGTAGATTTTTGTAGAATTCAGAAAATTTCCAGTAAATTGCAAATATTTATATGACGGCTTTTTTGTAAATTGGTTTTTAAAAATCTAGACTTTTCTTTGAGAGTTCAATTTCTAGTAATTTCTTCTCCATATTTCAAGATTTTTCCAACTTGTCTTCTAAATCGCAAAGATTTTCTTTTAGAATTTTCTTCTAGAAATCTAGATTATTTTCTCGAGGGTTCAGGAAATTACTAGCAATTTATTATCTAGTGTTCATGAATTTTTTTGAAGTCGTCTTTTAAATTGCAAAGATTTTCTATGAGGCATTAGGATTTTCTAGAATATTTTTTCTAAAAGAGTTTAGAAAATGGCCAATAACTTCTTCCCAAAAAAAATTTTGTTTTCAACTTTTCTTATAAATTGCGAAGATTTTCGGGCTCTAAATGTTTTTTAATTCGTCTTTTTTTCGAGAAATCAGGTAAATTTCAGCAATTGCTTCTCTAAAATTCAACATTTTCTTTCAACTAGAGGCTATAAACTTATTTAGGAAGTTCTAAATAGCGGAATTTTTCTTGAAGGGTTTAGATTTTTTTAGAAAATTTTCCCCTAGAAATCTTTTCTTATTTTCGAGAAAGTTTAAAAGAATTTTCAGTAATTTCTTTTCCCGCTTTCAAGATATTTATTTAGCTGGTCTTCTAAATTTCTAGGAGGCTCTAGAATTTTTAGAAAATTTTCATTTAGAAATCTTTTTTTTCCAGAAATTTCTAATAATCTACAAAGAAAGTTGAGGAAAATTCTTGAAAGATGGAATGAAAGTAAATGAAAAGTTCTAGAAAACTATAAAGAATATTTAAAAAAATCAAGAACTCTCAAGAATAATTCTTCAAAAATATGAGGAAAGTGGCCGAAAAATTCTAGAAATCTACAGAAAAATCTAAAAAAGGTTTTATATTTCTAAAAAAAATCTTGCGAGATACTGGAAAGTTTTAATAATATATAAAAATTATTGAGAAAAATTCAAGGACACCCTAGAAAAATTCCTCAAAAGTGTGATGAAGGTTTCTAAGATGTTCTAGAAATCTACAAAAAAATGAAGAAAATTGTAGAGGCTCATAAGAAAATTCTTAAAATGGAATTGAAGTTAATTGAAACATCTACTAAAGAAACTAAAGAAAATTCTAGAACAAAGGAAAATTCTTGATAAACTAAAGAAACTTTCTAAAAAATTCTAGAAATCTACAAAATTCAAGAACCCTTTAGAAAAGTTCTTAAAAATTGTGATGAAAAATTGTTGCTGAGAAGTTCTTGAAATCTACAAAAAAATATTAAGGAAAATTCTAGAGGCCCATAGGAAAATTCCTGAAAAATGGAATGAAAAAAGGGTTCTACAAACCAACAAAAATAAATAAAGAAAATTCTAGAAGTCCCTAAGAAAATTCCTGAAAAATTGTATTAAACTTTCTGGAAAATTCTAGAAATCAACAAAAAAAAAAAACAGAAAAATTCTAAAAACTGATCAAATTTAATAAAAGTTACCAAAAATATCTAAAAGAAAAAAAATTGAGGAAAATTCTAGAGGCAGATAATAAAATTTTTATAAAAATAAAAAAAGGTTATCTTCTTATCTTCTAAATAATAAAGATTTTCTTGGAGGCTCTAGAACTTTTTAGAAAATTTGTTTGTACAAATATTTCTTGAGGGTTCAGGTAATTTTCAGTAATTTCTCTTCTTTTGGGGCCGTAGATTTTTAGAATTTTTTTTTCTAAAATCTAGACTCACTTTTTCAAGAATTCAAGAAATTAACACTAATTTCTTCTATAGTTTCAAGATTTTTTAATTCAACCCGCTTTCTAAATTGTGAAGAGTTTATTGGAACCTCTGAAATTAAAAAAAAATTGTTTAGAAATATAGAATTCTTTCAAAAATTTACAAAGTCCTTCTTTCACTGAATTTAAATAGAAATTCAATATGTTTTAACGACAAATTATTGTATGTAAGTATGGATTACCACGTAGTAACGGTCGCAACCATTCTCTTTATCAAAATTTTTTACAATTTTCTTTTATTCAAATTTTGTAATTAAAATTATTGCAAACCGCTAATATGTATATGTAGGATGGGTGGGTGGCCTCTAACCCACCCTTCAATCAGTAAAACATAAGCGAGGGTTTTAATTTAAAACGTAAATAAACAATAGTATTGCAGAATTTAATAGATTTATTCAAATAAATTTTGAAATTTAAGAAATTTTGATAAATAAGACTTTTCAAACAAAAGTTAAAGAGAATGAAAAACTGAAAAAGTTTTATTGAAACATTTTTTTTTTTGTTCTTAATTTAAAAATTTTGAATTATTTTTTTGCTTATTGCTAATAAATCATAGGAGCTAAATGAAATTTATATAACAAGTAAATATAAAGAATTCAAAATTGAGCAAATCATTAAGAATAACCTCATAGTTTTCGAGAAGAATATAGGGAAAGTATTATGATGGCCACATCACCATTTTGGTATTACTTGTGAATAAATTTTGGTAAAAATGTAGACACAAATTGCAAAATTTCCCGTATTTGTATCAAAAATTAATTAAAATTTCTATAGTTTTTTAGAGGAAATGTGAAGATAAAATGAATATTTAAATCGATGCGCTGAATATGGAATTTTAATACTCGCTCCAAGGTGTCTATCACATTCAATCAAACAACTCCAGTATTTTATTGCATTGGGTTTCCCTGTTGGTTATGACGTAACTGATGAGATTCTGATATGAAATCCCCTCAGACGGGTTTAAACACACGGAAATGCCTAGTGAGTGTAGACTGGCTGAAGTGTGATAGTGTTAAAAGCGTCCGATTAAAGGTAATGCTTAACAGCGTTAATTAAAATAGCGTGTATAAGTTAAAAACAAACAAAAAGAAACAAACTAATAAATCAATAGCATGTAAGTGGATTCATTTACATATAATTCCGAGAGTCCACCTTTTTTTAAAAACGTAAACAAATAATGTCTTCTTGACTAGTACATATATTGTTTGTTAATGTTTTTTTTTAAATTTATTTATATTAGAGCTGATGTATTTTTAGACAAAATTTGCAAAAACGTTTGGACATTAAATTACCGTCTATGATAAACGATCCAAGAATATTACAATCCAGCACTGTTGCTAGCCGAAACAGTTAGAGAGAGAAGAACATCTTTATTTGGACAAACAAAAATACATTTAGAACGAATACATTTAAATTTGAAATAAGGGTTAGTCTGTCCGTTTGGGCTATCGACCTTCGGTCTTTCTGCCCACCGAAACAGTTAATTTTTCCAGATTTTGGTTTTTATACTTTTGAGGATTTTGCTATGCTAATTTCTTTATTATGCTATTCTTAACCCGTAGTGAAACATTTTTATGTTAATTAGAAGATTCTAATGAACTATTCTTTCATCTTACACCCTTTATTAAAATAGAAATGATATTAATGTATTGTGACAAATTCTCTCCACAGGCAATTAATAATATTTATTATTTAAACATTACAGAAAAAGACTCAAAATCAACAAATACCACTTCCTGATGAGGTGCGGTTTTGTGAGGAAGAAGCGAGATTAAACAAAGTTATTTATATTTGCCCCACCTCTCGTAATCTCGTTCCTGAATTACATCACCGAAAGTAAACGTAGTTATCAAAGTTAGCAAACTGTTTTAATCATTGCATATAATAATTCTCAAAGTCTGTAATTCCGCGAGCCCCTAAAACGGCAACAATAAATTTTGAAAAATTATACTCATTATCTAATCCCCTAAGAACTTCAAATCATTTTCCCTCTATTAGTTCACCTTGTATTTGTTATATTGTCACATTAATTATGTGCGTCTGGTTTATGTCTAGCTGAACTATGAACTTTTTGTGCATCTTGGTAAAACATATTTAACGATAAAGTAAATTAACTTAGAATCACTAAGTTTTAAATTGCGAAACACGTAAACTAAGTTTATTTAGCTTATCTATCTAAGCAAACGAAATAATTAGGTATACATTTAAAGATCTTTTAAATATGATGCTGGTTTAGTGTGGATTATACAATATGCGTTTAGTAGGATCATATTACGCGTGCAAAATAAATAGCCTGCATTATTAGTTTGTCCAATTACTAAAATTATAAAGAATGGATTATTTTTAAAAATGATATTGCTTTTTCTAGGAATAATCAGGGCCAAGTGTCCTAAATTAAATTAGTATGAGTTAAATTTAAAGCAATTTTCTCTTCTTATAATATCGTTAGTTATCGCTTTTCTTACAATCCGATACTTTTTTTTGATAGTTTGAAAAAAAGTAAACAAAAAGTTCAACTCAAGAGCGTATTCGAGTACACCAGATAAAAAAGGTATAGTAATGAATAAGCGTTTTTTGCAGATAAAATGTTACGAGCCCTATAATCAACGTCCGTTATTATTTTTTCGGAAAGACAGAACATTTGATTGAAATTGAATTGATTTTTGTAAATGTAACTCCAATTTTTAAAATTAATATTAGTGTACAATTCTGGCGAATTAAAAAAGTTGGATTAATAGGTGTCTACAAGATATCAAGTGTAATTCATAATTTCCTGCTTGGTGACATTGACATACTGTATAATCTAATTGCATAATTTAGTAAACAGGTCATCATGATTGAGGATGTTATGATCATTTCGGCTTTTTACTTTATACTCCCATTATAAATTTTTCCTACATTCATTTATTTATTTATTTTTTCTTACAATTTCAGATCGCAGAACTTAAACGACTAAACAACATCCATAAAGAAAACGAGATCTTTGCAAGAAACACCATCAAGGTACCAGCCCGGCCGTTCTCCTCGGCCATTGCAGGTGTGCACGATAGTGGAAACAGCTCTCCAAACGGCAAACTAATCGTTCCAGAAATGGACAGCAATTTGCTAGAACACAAACTGACCACTTTCACTACGGCCGAGCCGGACAGTACAGACGTAAACGCTGTTATATTCAATAGTAATATAGTGAGTAAGTCCAATGAAACAGTAATCAACGAGGTATTACACCGCGAAACAACCGACGAAGAAATATGCCTAATTCCAAATGAACCAATCATTGAGGAACCCGTACCCAATAAGTTATCATGCAGCGGCGTTGATGCCGATATTTCCTGGACAGCTTTAATGGTGGGCATTGTTCTAATTATATTCGTTATTCCTGTATTTTATGTAGTTTATATTTACGAACATCCCAAGGCTTTCCAGCATAAGCATTCGTGATACGACTAGCTGAAAAAAAACTGTCTTCGTTAGATTTGTGATAAGGTTAACTATTTATTATATTTTAAGAGTTTCTAACGTTTTTTTACATATAAGTTTAACTTTAAAAGTAAGAGAAAAGTAGGAGAAAGTGTGCCTTTTGACGAAAATTTAAGGGTTGTTATCTGATGTGATGGATTTTAAAATGTAAAATTTGTACATACTTTCGTGTTTATTAATAATATAGTTTTTATTTTAGAAATTACTCTCTGGCTTTTTTATATAACCCAATATGTCTAATTTTTAAATAACAACTTTTTAACCAATGACCTAAAGCCCATAAGAACACTAAACAAAACAACTAAAACAAAGTTTTAACATTATTTTAAAATTAAATTTTCCTAAAATTATTATTTTTTATTTCCGTATTATAAAATTTCACCGCAATTATCAATATAGTAAAGATCGCAAATGCAAGAAAAGTAATTCTTTTCATTTATAATTTCTAAGAAAAAGAAAAGATAAGAAAAAAAAATCGCCATAATACTTTCTAATTAATCCTTATAAAAAAATACTTTCTTACCATTATACACATTTTGTTTTTTTTATATGAATTTTTAGTTACAATTCTGCGATATATTTTTTGTATCAAAATCATTTTTATTATAGACTTAAATTACAACAGAAATTATAATTGTGTAAAAATGTGTACATTGGGTTGCCTATTTCTTTTTTTGTAGAAAAATACTTATATGGATATTAAACAGATTGGTTATTTATTCATACCACTTGCAAAATATCACATTCAGGTGATATCATAAGCATGATCGAGTTTATAAACGTTCAGTATGAGTTTTTATTTCTATTGCCTCATGAATATTTTTTTAGTAAATTTTAAAAACAGGTATAAATCGCCCAGTAAAACTATAAGGAAAAAATATGTTAATTTCAGGTTAATTTTAAGGTTTTAAAAAATAAATGTCAAATTTGTTGCACATTATTTATTATTCAGTATATTTTTACAGAATCTTTATTCTTAACACTTAAATCATACTAAACTAAACTAGAAAAATATTTGGATGATATTGAAAGGTTAAAAATCCTGGAACAAGTTTTTTTTTCTGTAGATTTCCTTTGTACTCATTATTTGTTCCCTGATTATTCTTCAAAAATACAAGAGACCACCGGATACACAGGCGCCCTCTGTCATCAAAACAATTAGTACTATACAATCAACCTAAATGTTAAACTACCGCAGAGATTATATAAAAAATATGTACTTAAAAATAAACAGTGCTTTGAAGTATAATAAACGCGCCTGATAAATAATAGGCCATAACTTGTACAACAAAAATAAATCTAAATCCCTAAGAAATGAAAAAAAGACAAAGTAAAACAGCTCGAGGAAAAAAAATAAAATAGAATATAGGATGATTCATAAATTTTAACAGTCTTTTAAACCTATCAAAACTTACAACTATATAAACTTTTTGATTCTGATCGATAAAAACATTAGGCCCCATGAAAACCATAATCATCCTATATAATAAAATCTCTATGTTGCTTCGATTATTGTCTTAAATATAAATTCTTCCGTACGAAATGAAAAAAATCCTTTCAAAATATGTCTCTCGTACAATATATGTAAATATGTATACAGTTAACATGTATTTCAAAAGTGTAAACGTGTAAAAATAAAATGTTCATCTTAAAACGTTAGCTGATGATAATGCCCGTTCAGAAAAAGAAAACAACCGAAAATGAAATCGCGCAAATTCTGGAATGTAAACATTTGAATTAGTTCTAAAGCCCTAGGGTTTTCGGTGTATACATCTTCTCTTTTAAATATGAATACAAAATTATATATTTAGATAAAAATATGGGGTTTTATATACTTTTTAGGTTTATTTTCTGTTATGTTGGTGGTATTACTTGTTTTAGTAGCCATTACGTTGGTCTGCATTATTGTGTACACTGAAACAAATAAAAGTCAAATTAATAATGTATTTTATTCATAAATAAAATTAAATATTTATTATAAGAAATTGTCTAATAGGTTTATAATTAAGATATCGCATATATATTGCTTTATTTTTAACTAGTTTTGGCTTCCTTTATTCTTTATTGATTATTTAGGAAACAAAACAGATTTACAAATCCAAACTACGTCTTCATCATGTAATACATAAACTACAGTTAGACAATATTAAGATAGAAAACTAATTGGACATTTATAAATGTTTAAGTTTGCTTTCAGTTATAACTGAAAGCAAACATAAACTAATATAAAAACATTGAAAACTATCATTATGAAGATTGATTCTTAAAAGAGGTATTAAGCTGAAACTAGTTGGAAATAAAGCAATATATAATAAAATAAAATAACTGAATAGTTGAGGCTGTTAGTTGTTGAAAATTCATATTCTTAATCACTTTGGTAAATTTTCATAAATGAAATACGATAATATAAGTGAATCTGAATTATAAACCTTTTAATAACATAATGTTTCACCAAGTAATAAATGATTTACAAAATGGTCTATTTTAAACTGTTAGTAAGCATATTAATTTTGTTACATAGAATGAAGTAAAAGAATCCTATATGAAATTAAAATTATCTTCTGAAACTTTTATATTGAGTAAATACAGGTTAATAGTCTAAATCAGGAGAATTTCAAATTATTTCATGTTGTCTATGTATTAATTGCCTATTTGGATTCATTCAAAATCTGTATTTTATTGAATTGTTACGAATTTATTTTAAAATTCTCCTAATTTTTACTAAAACAATCCTCGTCCAAACATTCTTCCTGGGTAAGCCAGATCCATAGAAGCAGTCTTGAAGCTAGCGGACAGTCTCATGGGATGATTAGTGATTTTTTGTTAACAAATGCAGAACAACAAAATCACTAGTCTTCCACACGACCCTGTCCTTTGTTAGTAAGAAGTCCACACCAGTTATCTTCTTGCAGGTAAGCTGTGATTATTATTAATGTGTAATGTAAGATATTAGTACGTGCATATATTATACAATAATAAATTTGTTTATGCTTAAAAGTTAAAATGATGGTTTATTGCAAGCACCAGCGTTATTAATATGTAATAGTTTAGTGTTTGTTATTTACAATTTAAAAAAACATGCATATTTTGAAATTTGGTCTCACAATAAAATTGTAATATAATATAAGCCAAATTGTTTAAATTTATGAATTAATGTGTTTCATTTAAGTTGTGCTAGGGCTAGTATACAGTTTTAGTTTATTTACAATTTGAGTTCGGTCATTTTACAATATTATTATTACTCTAAAATAAATGGTTAAAACTTTTTTACAATATTATTATTACTGTAAAATAAATAGTTAAAACTTAACATTTTTAATAGAATGTAATATCAAACATATTTTAAAAGTGATAATGAAAAAAATGGAATCCACCACCATTAGAAAGCAGGTATTTTAAGAACATGGGAATCCTTTAAAAATATTACTTCTAATATGTATATCTAAATTTAAAGGAAGCCCACACAAAGCTGAAGTGATACAGAAAGTTGATTCTATTATTGTATGAAAATGTACTGGTTCAGTTCAGTTAATTGTGTGGATATTACAAGAAAATAGTACAATTAATAGACTGTTTAGTTATGCTTTACATATTCACTTTTCCGTGTGTTTATTATAGTTATGTTGTAGATGAATATTAGATCTATATTTAGTACTTACATTTTTATATGGAACAGAGCTATTGATCCAATAATCATAGTAAGTGATTAGAGTTGATCCACTTAAGGATTCGATTCGTTGATTCTTTAATAAAGAAAAAAAGCAAATGAAGTACATAAAAATAAGTAGATTGTACACAGGACTGCAAATATATGTCTTGTAATTGAAGTGAATATGTGAAGTATAACTGTTACAAAAAATATCTTACAACTTACAATTACAAATCAGTAAAAATTTTAATGTATCTATAAAAAAAAAATGGAAAAATTACATTAACTTGTTTTCTTAATGTTTAGTAATATATTAAATCAATAAAGGAAAAAACGTTCTTTTAAAAATTTAAAATTGTACCAAGAAATATAAAAATATATAATTTTTTAAAATGTAGGTATACATTATAATATAAATTCTATATAATATTATTACAGCCGTACCAATAGACCGAGATTAATTCTCGGATTGTAGAATCCTAGATTAATTGTCGTATTTTTTTTAGTTACATTTAAATATCACTGGTTTTATGTTGGTATCACGGAACAGCTGATGGTATTGTCAATATAACCCGTGATTGTCAGTTCAGGAGCATGTGCAAAGTTTGTTTGCAAAAACATTAAATGAAAATAATTCTACAATTTTCATTGAAAATAATTATCGACTGTACTTACTTTAATCTTGATTAAATAAAAACAATGCTTATTCCTTGTCCCTTATCACACAAACTAACTTTGCAAACAAACATGTCACGTCCTTCTTTACTGACAATCACGTCAGCTGTTCCGTGACACCAACGTAAAACCAGTGATATTCAAATGTTACTAAAAAAGTTACTAAATCTCACAATGAATCTAGGATTCTACAATCTCTAACTATTAGTATGGCTGTTAGAGGTATATATTTTTTTAAATAAACAAATACCTGTGAATGAGTGAGTAAAAAATTATAGGAATGAGAAAAAGATGTATGAATTTTTAGTGGGTGTTAATTTTAGAATAGTTACCTTTGTTGCAGCAAATACTGTGCCATTTGAATTTGGTTCGGCACACCGGTGATGGTTATGATGCGATCATTTGAACCAGGTAATGGTTCATCAATTGTAATGCCGGCGCCGGATTCTTGCCTGATCTTCCTGATGCGGCTGCCTCCTTTACCAATGATAGCTCCGGCGAGCTAAAAAAGACATTCACAATTGGGTACACGCATACAATTTTTATATCAATAAATTTATGTTATTATGATTGCTAATAATGATTTATCTCAGTTTATATATTTTTCTTTATAAATATTTGTGTATTTATTTAACAAATGCACTTTAAAATTATAATATTTTTAAATTTTCCGACCTCGCCACGAAGTTGACCGAAGATCGCGTGACGTCATTGTTTATCATACGATTTATACGCAGTATTTAGACGTCGTTCATTCACATTTTATTTGTTAAATCCTTGTGTTATTTTAAAATAATGGAAGATACCGAGTTTTTTAAAGCATACAGTGATAATTTGCCGAATATCGACGCATATATGTTAATGGAATTTATCAATCATAATGATTGTTATAATGCCGCAGAAATTCGTGGATTAAAAGCAGATTTGTAAGTATAACACCTATTTAACATTTACATAATATATTTTAATTGATATTAATTATGATAAACGAGGAGAATATATACAATTATATTGTCCCCAAAACTTATTTACCCATTCCTAATAGTTAACCTAAAAATTTAAAAACAACAAACAATTAAAACTGTCCCTTCTGCGACAATATAACATTGTAGGTGTGACTAATTTAATAAATTTATATTTATTTTAGATCAATGAGGGACTCCTACATCAATACTGCAATTGGTTATGTGCAAATTAAAAGAACAGGAAATACATGTACCATTCTTGGACAAATTTGCCCCGAACATAGAATTAGGTCCTCTAATTATAAAGTTAAGTTAGTGGTTTGTGAAAAAGAGGAAAAAATTCTGGAAGTGAAATGTTTGGATTGTTCGGCTTCTGAAGGAGGATGTAAACACGCACTTGCATTTTTAATGTGGGCACATCGTAAAAGTACCCAGCCAGCACCAACTGAAATTGAATGCTACTGGAAAAAGCCAAAATTAACAGGTGCTGCAAATGAAACTGTTACGACAGAAAATTTTGGTGTTGTACCTAAATCGTATATAACCGACCAGCAGATGAAACAATTTTTTGAAGAAACGATTAAAAGTGGGAGAGAATTAAAATGCTCGGCACAAATTTTAAATTATTTTGACGATACAGAAACTGGAGATGAACCTAATAATTTAAGTATGCATTTATTATTGCATCGTTTCATAAATACTCATGGGGAACATAGTTGCAAGGAATTTTTAAAATTTTGCGAGACTGCAATTAATGAGCAATCTTGTAAATATGCTGCAAATGCAACAATTAAACAAAGTTCAAATAAACTGTGGTTTGAACTTCGTTATGGAAGGATTACAGCTTCAAAAATATATTCCGCAGCATTCTGTAAAACTAGTGATGGTGTTTTAGTGAAAAGTGTAATTGGTGTTTCCAAAATGTTTCAGACAAAGGCAATGAAGAGAGGATTATATTTGGAAGATAATGTTCGAAAACAAGTGGGAAAACAATTAAATATTAAAATAAAAAAGTGTGGATTCATATTAAATGACCAGAATCCAGAATTTGGTGCTTCACCCGATGGTATATCAAATAATGCAGTGTTTGAAATTAAATGTCCATCGTCTTTAAAAACTGTAAATGATTATTTGTTAAAAAACGGTCACATATCTCCCAAATGCAAAGCACAATTACATTTACAAATGTTAATGTTAAATTTCAAAGTTGGTTATTTATGCGTTGCAGATCCTTCATTCGAAACCAACAACAAAATAACAATAATTAAAATTAATTACGATGAAAATTATTTCATGGATATATTAGGAAAGGCAAAGATATTTTGGGAAGCAATGATTTTTTCTAGATTATTAGAAACTGTTTCATAACTTTTAATTTTACTTTATTAAATGTATTAAAATTAATAATAAACATATTTATAATTCTATTATTTTTGATTGTAAATTTACTAAACCACATGCAATAATCACCATGTAGTCTAGATATTTTATAAATTTATTATCTACACAAGCATGAGGTTTTAATATTTTGTATTCCCGTACTCTTCTGATAACCCTTTCTACATGAATACGTAATGATGCAATTCTCTTGGTTTCCAACACCTCTGCTTTAGAACTCTTTACACCTGCTTTTACAGATGGCGGTCTGATTAAAATGCAATTTTTCTGATGTAATATTGCATCGATTTGTTTAAAACCACGATCTGCCATCACTGAACAATTTGGTTTTAATGTTTCTAAGTAATCCGATCTTTTAACGGCTGTAACATCAGTTGTACGCCCTCCAAAACCTTTTGAAATAAAGTTAATAAAACCACTTGGTGTAATCGATATTAAGTATTTAAAAGTATTTGAATTTTTGTATTCTGACCAAGTAGCTGCAATACAAATCGAACTAATTCTATTTTTGATCAAATCACGACTAGGGCTCGATGATGAACCACTGCACTGACAATATTCAGAAACACTTGTAATGCTAGAAGAGGATCCACTTTTTAATGAAGGAGACATGCTTGTACTTGTAAATTTCTTTATCGGTTTTATTTTAATAGGTGAGCAAGCTACACTTGTTACCTTCTTTAAATCACCGACATTGTCTGTTTGAATATATCGACTTTTAAAGTTTATTGGTCTAGTTTGAATACCAATTGTAGAACACATTACATCTGTTTGACAACTTTTCTCACATACCGCCTCACTAATATCAGATGTTTCTTGGATATCATTATGCGGTGAAGAAACTTTAATTGACACTTCTTTACTTATTTGATTATCCTGAGTCTTTTCTTGCTCATGAATGGAATCCTGAAATTCTGCATTTTTTAATAATTGTCTAACCATTTCCGTTCGAGCTCTCTTGCTTGAGCCTTTTCTTTGTGGTAGTGGCAAAGATCGTTTTCAGCCTGACATTGGAAGATATGTGGAACAATATTTTCCTTCATTTTTATATATCCACCAACCAACTTCCATTTTATGTAGTTATACATGTTTTCTTCTAACTATACATATTGAATTAATGTTTATTATGCACGGTTTCAAAAAGCATAGCTAAATTTATCATCAAATAAAATTAACTGTAATAGCAAATTAATTAATTTGATTCTAAATTTAGCACCACTCAGTCAGTTCGTAACCGATTTAATACTTACATTAAAATGATCCTCACAAACGAAACCATTTGATTTGTTTGAGATATCTTTATCATTTCGCCTCATTGCTTTTAACCACATTTTTCTTCTTTTAAGCTGTTTATTATTAGCTGCATTTGGTAACGATATAAATATTTTGTTCGGTGTTTGAAAGGTAGTGTTTACACAGCGTGGCACTAAACAATATTTATAGTAAGTCGAAGTTCTGGGACCTATGTTTTCCATTGTATATAAATTAGGATCAATAATAAATGTAGAGTCACAAAATACACTTATTTTATTCTCAACTGTAGCTCCAACGATTCTTTTAATGCTCAATGAACTGATATGAAAGTTCGTAAAAGATCACAACGTGAACAAATGCGTCACGAACCCGCCATCTGCATTCTGGCGATTTCGCGCCAACTTTAAATTTTTAAATTTTATTAATTTTTTTTACCCCTTTAGGATATTTTTTTTTCTGTTTTGTTTGATTTAACTTATTATGAAAAATATAAAGTTAATTTTAAATTAATTTAAAAAAAAACACGCCAGTTCCCAATTATGCAGATTGATATCGCAATTAATCAAAAAATAATTTGTTTTTGTCAATAAGAGACAATTTGATTTATGAGTAAATAAATTTAAATAAAATATGTATAGTTTCATGTATATGAGATATGAATCAACAAGTTTTTGGTATCAATTGCATAAATAATGTGCTTGTTTATAAGTAAATGTTGCATTTTATTACTGATCAAATAAATAAAATCACTTACATCTTTGGGAATAGTGACCTGCGTGGAGGTCTTACTGGCGCCTCCAACGGATCCGTTTCCAGGTGACATGCTACTACCCATCGATTGGTTCAAGTTCATCCCGGATCCCATCATGCTGGGTGGCATCGGCGGTGACGCCTGACCCATCATGCTACTACCCCCGTTCATCGGAGATGGATTCCCATTCCAGCCATTGCTTCTTTCATAACTGCTTCCGTTTAGGGCACGCGGTGGCCCTCCGAAACCGCCCCCGCTTCCAGAACGCGGCGGTCCAGACATGCTTCTATCGTTGTTGTAACTACTACAAAAGAAAATATAATTATTGAAATTGTAATGATTAATTATTCGTAAATGTTTGTTGTTTGTATGTTAGCATTTCTTACCCCATGGGTCCAGATCTGGAGGGTGGTGGGGGTGGAGCTCGTGCATTATAGCGGTTGCCTGCACCGCTGCCCCTGGCTCCTTCGCCGCGTCCACCTCTCGGGGCAACCCCACCGCGACGCATGTCGGGCGATCCACTTCCGTAGCCTCCGTACTCCTCGGCGTAGAAATCATCGTAGTTGTGGGGATTATAGGGGTTCACTGGGCCCTTAACCGGCGTCTGCGAGACAAAATAAGATTAAAGCAGGTTTTCCTGAGGGAAATGCTTTGGGAAGTTGTGAGCTTGGTAATATTCGCGTCTTTAAGGTATGGCAGACGTTAATAAACAACCTATTGTTTTCCAGGCTAACTTGATTTTGGTAAAAACAATGGCTAAATGTACCGCGAAAATTTAGACACGTTTAAAATGATTGAATGATTTCATTTTAAAGTAAGTAACCCTTGCCACGTATTATTATTAAATTTGTGCTGATATACAAACGACGTCGTAATTTTGAACGCTTTTACGTCCATATTCAAGTGAGCCTATTTAAATATTGGTAAAGGGCCATACAGACCTAGCTCCCATTCACATCACCACTTTCACCCCTTCTGCAAATACGGAACTATGATCAGATAAAATAATACGGGACGAAAGGGGTCGCCGATCAATACCCTTTTGGTACTAAAACCATCGGCCGTTCCGTGCGTTCATTAGAAACGGCCGGTTTCAGCGAATGTAATGGGCAAACTTCTGAGGGTCTCGATTGCCTTAAAGGGACTACCATACTCACGGTCTTAATAAGCCTGATGATCTCCGAAATGGCGTTGATGCACTGGAAGTCCTGACCGTTGATCTGGATGATCCGATCGGAGCTCTGTGGGGCGCAGTTGGAAAAGATCTTAATCCTGGCACCGGTGCTCTGCAAAGGGAAAAAAAGCCATTAGTTATCTTTATAGGATTACCGAGCGGGCTTATTTTTATATACATCACGATGACAACCTAAATAAATTGCGTGCTGATGTGCCCGAGCCAAATTACACATTTCATTCCAGGCGTTAATTATCCGTGAAAATCCGTGGTTATTTTTGGTCGATACTTCACACCTGAGCGCTTTAATTCGACTGAAAAACCGAGGAGGAAGTGTTAATTAATTTGAAATAAACGGCGAACGTATCACGTATTGTGTGGGTGTGCGCGAGCGCGGGAAAGTTGCCCCATTAAAAGTTTTATCAAAATATAATAAGGCTAGGCAAATCATTCGAGATTTTCAAGGGTTTTCGGTATTCCTTAATTGAGCGAGGCTGAATTTTGAAAGTTTTTAACTTCGAAGTTTTGCGAGTTAAATAAGTGGAAGGATTTGATTTTGTCATGGACAATTGATTTGAAAATGTATTTCTTATATGAATATATTCATTATGTAATATAATTCATTTCTTCATAGAGTAATTAATCATTGTATATTTATGTATTTCAGATGAAAAACATAGTTTCTTCGAGTAAAATATGCTTAAAACACTTTAAACACCTTCATGTAATACTTTTATATAAATTATTATAAAAAATTAATTTGAGAGGACAGTGACTTCGACTGATGGGAATAATTTGACATTTTAATTGTGCATTGCGTGCTCGGTTAGAGAAGGGTTGGGTGTGGACAGGGTTCGGGTTATTGAAGGTGAGGGGGGCGCGTAGCTAAAGGTTAAAAGTGTATGTGTTCCGATCGGGCCAGGTGGGCTTCGACACGCGAACGGCCCCTCACACACGCGGAATACAATATATAAAGGTTAACGTTTTATATATTTCATACATCGTTAAATATTAAGCTCGACAGTTTCAACGTGAACGTATGTGGTGTGGGTGAAAATCAATAACGAATAGACACGACGCGAAAATTCCGGCCCTTTAAATGTAGGAGAAGCGAAAGAACGTTACGAACAACTTCCAAGTTGCCCTGGACAGTTGGCAAGATTGTTAGTCCTCGGATACTTGAAGTGATGTGGTGGGTTAATAATGTTACTCGGAAAATACAGTGCATCTTGGATATTATTCTTGGGACGTACTGTCTGTCTCGTAAAAAAAGAGCTACTATCACAGTACATTCCTTAGATACAGTAATATAATTCTTAAAATAAAAGTAGTAAAAGTTATTGCTGTTGTTGATGGGGAACGATAATTATTGTTTAAATCTTATTAGTTTGGGCCATCGACTTTAAAGTAATTAATTAAAAGTTTAAATGTGATAACAAGAAAAATTACAAAATTATTATGTCATAGGTAACTGGAGAATTTATAATATTAAAATTCTGTTATATTTAGATTGATTTTTAATAGGTCTAAATTGAAGACGAACAATCTAATATTACATTAGACAGGATGACTAATAATATCCACAAAGAGCAGAAATTTAAGTAGCAAATTCATCACATTCAAGGATTTACTTTAGATTGAGTGATGGGAGCTATTACAGCACCGGAGCTTCCTATAAGGAGCCGCGTCGCCCTAAAAGATTTATTGTTCATCACTCCATCTGAAATTTAAATTCTTCCGGAAGCGTCGCGACATTCAAAAATTCCAACTGGATCTACCCCCCATTAAGCGCACGAGCTTTCACTTACGTAACCAGACTCGCGTTTCCCATTCACGTCGGAGATTATTAGTTTTAAACTCGACGTCTTTCCATTCGTATCCATTAATATTTTTCTAAACAATTTACCTCCGGGGCCTCGCCCCGGTTTAGAGCGTCCTTTGTGTCCCGCGAATCTTCCGTGACAAACAAACGGCAATGCCGAAATATACTTTCCAGATGTATGTGTCGTCCGGATGAAAAAGTTCACCCTCCTTTTCGCCGAAGCGTTCTCTCATTTATTCATGTCACTCGGTGTAGTTTCCTGGAGCGCGCCGTTACAAAAAGCCCTCGGTGGCTTTGCAAATGTGCGATATAACGAGCGAGTTGAATTTCTTCCCCTTGTCGCGAAAAGAAACGCTTGAAAAATTGACTTCTTTCCCGTGGCCCAGTACTATATATACTCTAACTCCGCAAATGCGACTATTAATTTCAATCAAACTTTTTTTTGCCTGTTCTTCCTTGATGCACTAGTATCCATTGTGATTACAGTCCTTTGATGCGGAACAGTGCGCAAAATGTAAATACATTTAACTCGAATCAGGCGATTAATTAAGTTGTAATTTATCAAGATTAAGACATGAAATTAATAGTTTCTCTACTTACAATTGGAATTCTGTAAGATTAAAAAATCAAACATAAAAGTTAACTTAACATTATTAAAATACATGATCAAATTATTATATCGAGAGTGATTTATAGAACATTACCATAAAAACACAATTTTATCTTTTTTTTTTTGATTTTCGTTTTTATAAAATAAATCAAGTCACCCAAGCCAATTTTGTTTCGCCCATAACTCGCACATACTTTAAGATAACCCCATCGTGTTTATGTTCAAATTTAACTAAACTTTTTATAGATTGTATTGAATCAAAAGTGACATCCGTAGTTTTTATAAAATCTGCAGAATTAAAAGCGATGCCATTTTTAGTAAAAGCAAATTTATTTGCATTCGTCAAAAACACTCACCCACTCCTCATACGAAATCATTAAAACTGTGAGCTTTTTGCATGGATTAAAATTTTATGAAAAACAAACGAGCAAATGAGCAAAACTCAAATGCAATAAATGGTAGTAGG
Source organism: Ontholestes murinus (assembly GCA_963969525.1). Taxonomy (NCBI): domain Eukaryota; kingdom Metazoa; phylum Arthropoda; class Insecta; order Coleoptera; family Staphylinidae; genus Ontholestes; species Ontholestes murinus. The sequence goes on along the minus strand of OZ018387.1, from coordinate 17,329,333 downwards.
TAAAGGATGGTAGACATAGGAAATTATATTTGGAATGTGTTGATGAAAATGGATTTTGAGTATCTTCAATGGTTAGCCTTATATTCAAGTTTGAAATTTTAATCAAGTCGCCTTAGGAAATTTTGTTTTCATTATAACTCGCTTATTTCAAATGATAAACCCATCGTGTTTGTACTCTAATTTGATGAATTTTTCTGTAGAATATTTTTAACTCATCCGAAATTAAGCTGCACTTACCCAATTTGCGCAAGTATATGCGACGTTGCGACTTTTTAATAATTACAAATATATTTATGTTGATCAAAAATATTACTTCTCATACGAAGCCATTAAAAAATTGTGCGTTTTGTATGAATTAGATTTTAAGAAGAAAAAAATGACAAAAACAAAAGTGGTAGTAAATTAAGAATGGCATGCAATGGAATGTGTTAGTAAAAACGGATTTTAAATATCTCAAACGGTTTAGGTTTTATTTGGTTTTTAAAAATGAATCAAGTAATCCTTGCAAATTTTGTTTTTGTTATAACTCGCTTATTTTTAAAGATAAAGTAATCGTGTTTGTACTCCCAATTAAAGCTGCACTTATCCAATTTGAGTAAGTTATATGCGACGTTGCCATTTTGGTAATTGTAAATTAATTAAATTGATCAAAAACGAATAAAAAGTAATAATAGGGTAAATTAAAATGTAGCATCGTAGATAACAAAATAAGGTCTCCAAGAGTTAAAAAAACTTATTTAAAATGATGAAGTTCAACTTCTAGAATTACTCACACTTTGATATTACCCATAGGCCGAGAATCGATTCTAGTATTACTCATAATTCAGTGAAGAATCTTATGGTTTCATTGAGAAGAGATATTTAAAAAAAAAGTGCCCGTATAACAATATTTCGTGGTTATACTAAAAATCAGTAGATCTAATTTGATTCAATTCGAAGCGAGTTGGGTTTTTGCATGGGTCAAAAAATTTAAAAAAAAACGGAAAAGAGGAATTTTAAGCAAAAACAGAATTCAAAATAAAGTGCAACATATTGTAGAAAATGATATTTGGAATCTGTTGATGAAAACGGATTTTGAATATCTTCAATGGTTGGCGTTATATTTAAGTTTGAAATTTCAATCAAGTCGCCTTAGGAAATTTTGTTTTCATTATAACTCGCTTATTTCAAATGATAAACCCATCGTGTTTGTACTCTAATTTGATGAATTTTTCTGTAGAATATTTTTAACTCATCCCAATTAAAGCTGCACTTATCCAATTTGCGTAAGTATATGCGATGTTGCGACTTTTTAATAATTACAAATATATTTATGTTGATTAAAATTATTACTTCTCATAGGAAGCCATTGAAAACTATGCGTTTTGTAAGAATTAGATTTTAAGAAGAAAAAAGTGACAAAAACAAAAGTGGTAGTAAATTAAGAATGGCATGCAATGGAATGTGCTAGTAAAAACGGATTTTAAATATCTCAAACGGTTTAGGTTTTATTTGATTTTTAAAAATGAATCAAGCAATCCTTGCAAATTTTGTTTTTGTTATAACTCGCTTATTTTTAAAGATAAAGTCATCGTGTTTGTACTCTAATTTCATGATTTTTACTGTAGAATATTTTTAAGTTGTCCCAATTAATGCTGCACTTATCCAATTTGAGTAAGTTATATGCGACGTTGCCATTTTGGTAATTGTAAAATAATTTGCATTGATCAAAAACGAATAAAAAGTAATAATAGGGTAAATTATAATGTAGCATCGTAGATAACAAAATAAGGTCTGCAAGAGATTAAAATACTTATTTAAAATGATGAACTTCAACTTCTAGTATTACTCACACTTTGATATTACCCATAGGCCGAGAATCGATTCTAGTATTACTCAATATTCAGTGGAGAATCTTATGGTTTCATTGAGAATCAAGTCACCCGAGCAAATTTTGTTTTTTCAATAACTCGCACAATCTTAAAGATAAGACCATCGTGTTTGTATTCAAATTTAATTAAACTTTCTATAGATTATATTGAATTAAAAATGAAATCAGTAGCTTTAATAATATTCGCAGTTGTCATTTTTAGTAAACGCAAATTTATTAGTATTCGTCAAAAACACTGGCTCACTTCTCATACGAAATCATTAAAACTGTGCGTTTTTTGCATGGGTCAAAAAATTTAAAAAAAAAAACGGAAAAGAGGAATTTTAAGCAAAAATAGAATTCAAAATAAAGTGCAATATATGGTAGGAAATGATATTTGGAATCTGTTGATGAAAACGGATTTTTAATATCTTCAATGGTTGGCGTTATATTCAAGTTTGAAATATCAATCAAGTCGCCTTAGCAAATTTTGTTTTTATTATAACTCGCTCATTTCAAATGATAAACCCATCGTGTTTGTACTCTAATTTGATGAATTTTTATGTAGAATATTTTTAACTCGTCCGAAATTAAGCTGCACTTACCCAATTCGCGCAAGTATATGCGATGCTGCGACTTTTAATAATTACGAATATATTTATTGTGATCAAAAATATTACTTCTCATAGGAAGCCATTAAAAAACATATGCGTTTTGTAAGAATTAGATTTTAAGAAGAAAAAAATGACAAAAACAAAAGTGGTAGTAAGAATGGCATGCAAAGGTAACGATATTTGGAATGTGTTTGTGAAAACGGATTTTAAATATCTCAAACGGTTTAGGTTTTATTTGGTTTTTAAAAATGAATCAAGTAATCCTTGCAAATTTTGTTTTTGTAATAACTCGCTTATTTTTAAAGATAAAGTCATCGTGTTTGTACTCTAATTTCATGATTTTTACTGTAGAATATTTTTAAGTTGTCCCAATTAATGCTGCACTTATCCAATTTGAGTAAGTTATATGCGACGTTGCCATTTTGGTAATTGTAAAATAATTTGCATTGATCAAAAACGAATAAAAAGTAATAATAGGGTAAATTAAAATGTAGCATCGTAGATAACAAAATAAGGTCTGCAAGAGATTAAAATACTTATTTCAACTTCTAGTATTACTCACACTTTGATATTACCCATAGGCCGAGAATCGATTCTAGTATTACTCAATATTCAGTGGAGAATCTTATGGTTTCATTGAGAATCAAGTCACCCGAGCAAATTTTGTTTTTTCAATAACTCGCACAATCTTAAAGATAAGACCATCGTGTTTGTATTCAAATTTAATTAAACTTTCTATAGATTATATTGAATTAAAAATGAAATCAGTAGCTTTAATAAAATTCGCAGTTGTCATTTTTAGTAAACGCAAATTTATTAGTATTCGTCAAAAACACTGGCTCACTTCTTGATTCTTCTTCTTCTTCTTGATTTTGAATATCTTCAATGGTTGTCGTTATATTCAAGTTTGAAATTTTCATCAAGTCGCCTTAGGAAATTTTGTTTTTATTATAACTCGCTCATTTCAAATGATAAACCCATCGTGTTTGTACTCTAATTTGATGAATTTTTCTGTAGAATATTTTTAACTCATCCGAAATTAAGCTGCACTTACCCAATTCACGCAAGTATATGCGATGCTGCGACGTTTTAATAATTACAAATATATTTATGTTGATTAAAATTATTACTTCTCATAGGAAGCCATTAAAAAACTATGCGTTTTGTAAGAATTAGATTTTAAGAAGAAAATAATGACAAAAACAAAAGTGGTAGTAAATTAAGAATGGCATGCAATGGAATGTGTTAGTAAAAACGGATTTCAAATATCTTAAACGGTTTAGGTTTTATTTGGTTTTTAAAAATGAATCAAGCAATCCTTGCAAATTTTGTTTTTGTCACAACTCGCTTATTTTTAAAGATAAAGTCATCGTGTTTGTACTCTAATTTCATGATTTTTACTGTAGAATATTTTTAGGCTATCCCAATTAAAGCTTCACTTATCCAATTTGAGTAAGTTATATGCGACGTTGTCATTTTGGTAATTGTACATTAATTTACATTGATCAAAAACGAATAAAAAGTAATAATAGGGTAAATTAAAATGTAGCATCGTAGATAACGAAATAAGGTCTGCAAGAGATTAAAATACTTATTTAAAATGATGTACTTCAACTTCTAGTATTACTCACACTTTGATATTACCCATAGGCCGAGAATCGATTCTAGTATTATTCATAATTCAGTGAAGAATCTTATGGTTTCATTGAGAAGAGATATTTAAAAAAAAGTGCCCGTATAACAATATTTCGTGGTAATACTAAAAATCAGTAGATCTAATTTGATTCAATTCGAAGCGAGTTTTATGAATTAAACTGTCGAAATTTTGGTTTAAAAAAACTGTAGTAAATATACAGACGTGTAATACTGATTAAGCATATCAGATGGCAACTGCTTTAATGGTAAAGGATAAACTTGGCCAACAAAGAGAAGTAAAGTTTTCCCATAAACCGGAATCCGCGTTGTTTGATCAAATATCTATAAAGTAATTAAGCAAATTACGCCCGTGACTGATATCCTTTGTCAGCCCGTCCGAATAAATTAGTTCGGCTCTCCGGACGTCCTTATCCCCAACCCTGCGAGGATCACTGAGTTTCGGTTAATTATAATCTTATCCAAATCACACAGTTGATAATTAGATACTTTATCATAAATTTTTATGTTGTGTGTTTTAATTTTACATCACAATAGAGGATTAGTTTCGTACTTAACGGCGACGGAAATTATCTTGTTGTGTTTGGACTGTTACTACGATCGTTTGTCCTGAGGGGGTGGTGAAGGGAGCCGACACGAACTCATTTCAGGCACTCCACTACTTCGCATAACAGTGTTTACTTTGTAACTTGGCCAACAGGAGCCAATTTCAGACGCCCGACCACTCACACACATTTGTCTGAGGGGATGCAAACCACCCCATCTCATACGTCAAGGGAGAAACGGATCGGCTACGATGCATTAAGGAAGTGACGAGATATCAGGTGGTCGAGGGAGGATGAAGATATCGACTTTTTGTCACTATTACTGCATTTTTTACTCGATTCACATTGCTTTCGTACGATTATTGGAACATTTAAAGAGAATATAATTAAATTATTAAGATGAATTAACTCTTGAATGTTGTCGGCGTTTACTTTATTAAGATAAATGTTTCTATAGTTTAAATCAGTTTGTTAACCATCAAAAATTGATACAATCAAATACAATAATTACAAAAAAAATTGAGTTACATGAAAGAATAAATAATATTAACAAACTTGTAATAAATATTAAGACTTTCTTTACAAATTATTTACTAAATGTATTACAAGTTTGTTATAAACATGTAATTAAGACAAAATTTTTTTTAGTACATACCTTAATACTTGAAGATTTCTATACCAAAGAAGTTACACAGTAAACACAATACTAAAATGATATTTAAATATTTCACAAAAACTTTTAAAGTTAAATCACAACACGTATTGGATAGAAGTCATCAGTTTATTATAATCTACATTAACTTTAAAAAAAAAATTAAATTGTTGAATATTAAGAAAATATTTAAGTTTAAACCGAAGATACAACACACGATAGACACGTAGGTAATGTTGAATACCAAACGTACCAAATACCCGTCACGATTCGTCGAGTTTCCTCGGTGGAAATGGACTGTTGGGCCGGTAATTGCACCCGAAGAAATGACGGACGGTATTAATAGACTCGCCCCCCATCGATTTTCCGCGCGACCATACAAACATTGGAAACGGCTCTCTCACAACATATTTAATTATTTACGGCCACATAAAAGTTTCACGCCTAATTGCCCCCGCCGATTCCATCGATCCCTTCAAATGATACCAATTTTCCGATGCGTGCCGCTTTGATGGATGAGGAATCAATAATGTACCGAGGCTTCGTGTGCCCGACCGTAGGCGTACCACTATTTTATTCATGGCATTACTAGTAATCACGTTATTATACATTAATGTATTAATGTATGTGTGTGTGTGTCATTTGTGGCAATTATGGTATTTTTAAGACAACGAATCGTCGAAATTATAAGTGTTTGTAGTGAGCGAAAGGAAACTAAAAACGCAGTTATTGAGTAAAATTGAAAACAATTGAAATTTAGGTACACAATTAAGTAATGTTAAAAGTCACATATTTTCAGTTGCCTTCGAATAAAAAACACTATTGCAAGATATAAACAATTTTTGACCTTTTAAAAGCCAGAAAGTTTGCAGGCTGGAATTAATATTTTTATAGCCAATGTAATAAGAATTGAATATTGAAAGAATGACAAGTTATGTAATCGTTAGTGAAGAATGTATTAGAAGCAAATTGTTAAATGAATACATTTACGTAAACAACTCCCTTCGTAACGAAACTTAATATAAATTAAGTGCCTTCGTATTTCAATTACACGAAATAATTCTGGAAGTTCATTAATTTTTTTTTGTTTACTTCTTATTAAATATTAAGAAACGCCGCCGGGGAGGAGGACGAGGAGGCCCTCCTTCGTCGTCCAATTTATAAATTACTTTCCAAAAGTTTTATTCGCCTTTGTTGCCACGGCGCGCAAAGCTGAGAACTCCTTCAACTTTTCACATTAAATGAGAACAATAATAATCAATCCGGCATTAATGTTAAACGTGTATTGCCTCCTGTTTTTGACGCCTTATATATATATATTTAAAAAAACGCCTCTTAAAAATGTATCCATATAAAGTGTAAAAAGTAACAATATTTTTAATGTATCATAAATGGTGGATGCGCCGGGACAAAAGTGAAACGCGCTCAATATTACCAATTTATTATTTAAGTATTGTGAAACATAACAAATAATTCAGGCATATTAGTTGATAAGGTTTATATTATGGAATGTCGGAAGTTTGAGAGTGAAATAATTAATTTTAATTACGTAACGATATCATTAAAAATTTAGGTTACAAATAATTCAGCCATTTAAGCTCGTATGGTATAAATAGTGAAAACGCCGGGATTTTAAAGGTGAAACACGTACTTGACTATGAGTTTCAATGAGAACTCAATATAGAATTGAACACTTTGTTGTTTCCTTACTTCACTTTTATTTTTAATTGTCAGATGTACATTCGAGTACCATGTACATCTGACAATTAAAAATAAAAGTGAAATAAGGAAACAACAAAGTGTTTAATTCTATAGTGATAACTTCACACAACTCACATAAAACCGTGAATAGAACTCAATTTGATTTATTTTTTTAGGCATTATTATATTTTGCAAATTGCTCAGACTTATAAGGTGTCCTTTTATTACATTATATACCTGAGGTATCATCATGATTTATGTCAAATCTGTTATAACGTTTTTTTTAAATGTATTTATCTATTATAATAATTCGCACTATTAATATAATTCAATATTTACCATACTAAAAAATATGCATTTATATATTTATTGTTTATACGTTTTTTTACAATTTTTATTATTAGAAAAATTAAGAGGAAAAATAAACTTCTAATTAAAATAGATTTATCCAATTATGTTAACGTTTTTCTTCTTCAAAAGTCACTCCTAACCCATTTTAATCACCCCATCACATTACATTAAGTAATGAAAGTCGGCATTACTGTCCGTCGCATAATAACGCGCCTTAATTCGCGGATGCGGCGGAAGTGTTTTACGACCTAATTACGGTAGATTACAGGTATTAAAGCAGCGGCCGCAGGTGTCCGCCCCAACAATGTGTGCTACATAAAAAAAAGGGCAGGTGATGACTCGAACTCGACCAACGGTTGTTGATTTTCGTCCCTCGAACCACAGAACGTGTGGCCATCAGAGTTTTTTTAAAAAAGTATATACAATTGGATTTAATATTAAAGAGAAAAATTGATAATTTTGTCATAACTTCACCTACGAGTTATAATCAAGCGAAACGCGTGTCTAGAGATTGCAAATATGCAATATAACTTATGACACGTTAAAAAGAACTTGGTACTAATCATAATGATGTTTGCGACCGTTACTATGTGGTAATTCATAATGAACACTAAATAAAACATAGTAAGTGTTTTATTCAGTGTTCAGAACTTGGTACATTTTCAGTATAACTTATCAATATAACTTGTAATACGTTAAAAAACGTGGTACATTATCCCAGAAACTGTGTCCATCAGAGTATGTACGGTTGGATGTAATATTAATTAAAAAAATTAACACTTTTGTCATAACTTGACTGACGAGTTATAATCAAGCGAAACGCGTGTCTAGAAATTACCAATAAGTAATATAACTTGTGATACTTAAATAAAAAACGTGGTACATTTTGATTAAAAATAAATACCCTTACACTTTGTTGTACCCCAACAGTCTATTGTGTATTTATTCTTATTTAATTGTAAGGCAGCGCTCGGAAAAATTATTTATTTTCATTAATATTCCTACTTTCTAACTAGATGCATCGGTAAAATAATATTTGATGTCAGTTTTAAGTGAATAATGGATTATTTTAATCAAGACTGATGTATTTGTGTATTGGACGTGACATAAAATATCAGTTTGGATGGATAATGGTTTATGTGCTTCAAAATGGGGTGTGTTTACTTTCATATCGTGGTTAATTGATACTACATCAATCAATTTATGAACTATATTTACCTACCCCTCTTGAATTAGAGCCTCTGCATGAAATCAATATCACATCGTGTTGAATATTACATTATTGATATTTTTAAATAATTCTTCTTGTAATTGAAAATATCAACAATATTTTAAAATTCAAAATGTACATCTGGCATTTAATAAAACAAATGAAAAAAGTGCCAAATTGTGTTTTACTCATATCAACATTTTCACGTACTCAGACAACCAAATTAATATTTTAAAATTACTGAATATATTTATGAAATAAATAATTATTTTTAAATAAAGAATGAAATCTATTAATATTAGAATGTATGTATGACTCTACCAAATTAAAAAAATTGTATGGATTATAAAAAAGCTCGAAATGGCTAAAATAAAACGACAGCCATGAAGAAATAGAAGCAGACGAAGAATCATAAAAATTGTTGTAATTATATGCAACTACTATTTTCAATAAAGGTGTTTTCTCTCACTAGTAAATAAAAACATATAAATAATATAATATAAAAGTCGAAATTCACTCTTAAAAAATGTTTATCTTTATCCAATCGCAATTTAAAAAAAATCAGCATTAAATAACAATTAATTGATTGTCGAGGCGTTGAAATTCCATTTTCAATATTAAGATAACGACTTATGTCTGCGATTAATTAACTTCTCACTTAACCAGTGGTGAAACATTCTTATGTTAATAAAAGGATTAATTAAGCACTTGGTTATGTTTCACTATTTTTATATTTTATATTTAATTAATCCTTTTATTGACTTATGTCTGATTTTCAAATTTGTTTTAGTGTTTAAAATAAAGCAAATTTGAAAATCAGATATTGTCGTTATCTCAACATTAAATAACAATTAGAAAAATAGAAATGAAAAATAGATTGTATACAAATTATCAAATTTTAAAAGGATAGGTAACTGAACTACCTTTATCTAGAAATTAATGAAGATATTAAACTAATAGACACAATTCACTATTTAGAATAGCGTTTTGTGATTTTATGTAATCCAATTCAACGATGAAAGTGTTATCTTTTATTTATCTAACTTCCAACGAATAACAATTACAATAATTACGAACATTTATAATTGTTTCCTACGTCCAATAATATTTATCTATTAGCATTGTTATCATTATTGTTTCCCTTTAATTATCGTCAGGATAGATAACTCCAAACTACTCAATTGGGTAAAGCAATTTAGATAATGTACGTAGAACACCATAGAAATTTCGGCCTTCGTTGATTAATAAAAGCGAACGAGACGTAATAATATAGAAACCGGTTTATGTTTTTTGATCATGACAAAATGTAATTGAAGATTTTTTTAATGCGATCACAAATAATACTGAAAGAGACAAAATAACGTTGAAACATATTATGATTATAATTAAAGAATTATTTTAAAACGATTACAAGTTATATTGAAACAGACACAATAATGTTGCAACATATTATGAATATAATTAAAGAATTGCAAATAATATTGAACGAAACATAATAATGATGAAACTGGTTTGTAATTTTCTACGAGGTCTATAATTTAGTATAATTAATGTGTTCTTTTTAAAGGACATCACAAAGAATATTAAATTACGTAAGTTTATTATAAAAACTACATTTAGAATTGAGTTTATCTGTACTGTTTAACAAGATTATTTTTAATTGTATGCAGTTTCTACTCGCAGTAGATATTTAACGTAATTATCGTGTAAATGCTTTAGAACAAAGACTATTATTATTATTATTAGAATAATGGTAGGATAACGGTACGTGCAGTTACCTAAACTTAAAATTACGTGTTATAGGTGTGTTTCATTTCTAATGATTTTCTCCTTTTGTATTAAATATTTCAATAAGTTTTTACATTATATTACATTTTTATAAAGATTATAATAATTTCGAGTTAAAAGAAAAATAGAATCATACATTAAATTAATTCAATTTCTCTTAACAAAAATAAAATACTAAAGGAAATGTAGAAACAATGTTAATGTCTTAACAAACATAAATTACTAAAGAAATGTAGAAGCAATTTCGTTGTAATTTTAATAATAAACTATTTTTAATATTAAGGGTTGTTTATAGAAAGACTTGGTTGGTTTCACAATTTTTACGATTTTTACATCATTATCTAGGAATGGTCCTATAAACAACCCTTAATATTGGAAATGTTTCACCACGTGATAAACGAGAACCAAATTCAACAAAAACTATTTTAAACTTAAGAAATATTGGTATTTATTGTTCTTTTTACCAATTTCGTCAAAATCAATGGATATAATACATGTTTTATGACCATGAACTTGATGAATATGTTTAATAAGACATTTAATACAATTTCAATTAAATTTCTTAAAACACGCAATCATTCAATTAGAAAATTACAGTCAACAATAGATATAGAAACTGTCACAATTACTAAAGGTAAAATATATTATCATTCATTCAAATTGGCTGAGGAAAATCTATAATTGCGGATAGAAGACAAAGTATTAAGTATTTTTAATATATAATAAAATGTATAACGATGTAGATGCCTCAGGAATCAACGATATATATAAATTTGGTATGTGTATAATATTATAAAATAATAATCGTTACATCCAGAAATGTAATATGTATTATGATATGAAAAATGTTTCTATTCATGCATTTAATATTAATGGAATAATTAATATCGATTTTCTTTGATACATTTAATTACAAACATCCGGCGGTATTTAAATTTTAAGAAGAAATTAATAAGGGTTCGAGGATTACAATATTAAATATCGACAACAGATGAGTTTGTTGTGCGGTGGACGTAATTCCCTTAAAGTAGAATTTAATTGGCGTAAGAATGAAATACGCGGCGCTTTTGGAACAAAGGTTTTATATACTCACATTAAGGGTGATTTTAGTGTATTATCGTGGCACACATTCAAGTGGTACAGGCAGAAAAAAAAAAACGTTGCTACGCACAGCGAAAATCGATGCGGGGTGAAGTGTAGAGAGTGGCCGAGTACACGAGTGGGAACTTTTACCCGTAGTTCACTCTATAACCTTTAAACGGGGGGGGCCGGTTCTGCGTAGGGGGTGCGGGTGTATGTGACACTTGGACTGACACAGCACTGATACTCACACACTGAGGGAGGCACACCGACTAAAGACAACACACTGCCGCACGACGGAACCGCAAAGTGAAAAAGGGGGGCCCTCGAGCAGAGCAGGACACACAGAACGGAGTGGAGCCAGAGTGGAGCGAACGTCCCTTAACAAAGGAGGTTCGGGGACGGTGTGCGTGCGGCATGCAAGCAAAAGCGAGCCCTCGGCCCCGTATCGATCAAGGGTTGGCGCGCCTGTCTGACTCCACACGCGATTGGCAGCGCGTGCGTCTCACCTGCGCCCCATGCACCTCACCTGTCCCACAACGGAGGCACTTGTGGGATATATATACACACACACACACATATTTAACGGTCAAGCCCCTCCGGCTTCGATAACTCACCATTTGCAATAATGGAATCACCGCATATTACACATTTATTGCACAACGGACGACGAACTCAAAACATAATTTACAGGAATAACACATCTACCCGGCGCATCCACCAATATTACCAAACAGATTAAACCCGTTACATTTACGAAACGAATACTCGCTAATCGTTTCAAATACATCTAAATGATAAAATGATACATAATATAACTATAAATTGTATTTAATTCGTAACTTTATGATCTAAACTACATTTTTAAACGATTTTATTTAAACATCAGTAATGTAAAATAATAAATATTTGTACTCATTAGCACTTCAATATATAATTTATTTCTAGGTCTATTATTGTTAATAACTCTAAATTACAGCTAGAGCAAATCATATAAGCAATAATTTAAAATAAATATTTAAGTAATTAATTGTTAGCTTATATATAACAATAACTTAAAAAAATACACTTTGTTGTTATCACACACAGGATTCGATTAATATAATAAGAGCTTATAAAAAACTTAATGGATTAAGTTTGTAGACTAGTACTAAAAGAAAGAGATAATGTAACGAATAACTCTTGTAAGTAATGATTTCGGTTTGTATTTTTCTTTTTTTTTTTAATAGAAGATCATGACGCGCTTTTATTACACGTAAATATCCACGCAAAACGAAATAATGCAGACGAGCCACGTTCGTACGTCATTGTTTTCGTGTGACGAGCTGTTGTAAACGAGGAGCGGAGCAAACATTCGTCAACTTTCAATTTAGGAAAAAAATCCTCGCGCGATAATTTATGCATGCGCTCGCAGCGAGCCTCTTCAGGCAAACTCGTGCAATTTTCATTTCATCAAAAATGCCATTTCAGTCTCCATGCACACCACCACTGGGAATCCGGCGAAATTTCAAGCGCGCTGAATGCCATCTGAACAATTTACGAGAATTCCGCATTATTTATTTACCCGATCAAAAAAATAAAGAGAGAAAGAGAGAGAAGGACTCGATAAGTGTCATTTAAATCATTTTAAATTTCTTAAAGACGTAACAGCTATTTCCCAAAAGAATGATAAATGGATGTTAAATGTAAATAAATAATAAGTTATAATAAATATTTACTTCATTTTACTTTATAGGTAATTAATATGTAAATACTATTGCCTCATCAACTGTAAAATTATCGTATATATATTTATTCCCCTGAAGAAGCCACAGTGTGGTAAAATAATTGTAGTAGTATACAATATATATTTGAAAGTACTTAAATAGTTTTATTTATATAAAAGTTGAACTTTCAACATTTATCATAAAATTATATTTTATGGTAAAAATTGTATCCATTTGAATAGAGACTACTTTTTATCCAAATTTAAAATCCGTTAACAAGCTACATAAATAACGTTTGTACTATACCGAAATCTCTATTACGCTCTAGTTTGCATCTGTTTTTTTTTTAGTAAACCTCAGAAGCGTAGAAAATTGATGTCAACACACCCGCAGGATAATGCCCATTGTATACAACAAGTATTCCCGAGATTACGCCTTTGCAGTATTATATCCTGTTCATCCTAACAATTTCCCTGCTGTGTGTTGACCATCTGGACGTACGTGTCCGCGGCAGACAGATGAACGAGCTTTATAAGCCCCGTTGGTGCCCGGAAGCTCTACAAACACGGACACATCTCACGTCCTTCCCTTCGAAAAAATAAAATAAAAAAATAAAATAAAAAAAATCGGCGCAACACAATGGTGGATGCCGGAATGCCTTCATTCCCGTTGGAGAAAAAAAAAATGAGAGAGGAAGAAGTGGATTAATTCTCTCACTCTTTCGCGCGCATTTAAATTGAACCCCCCATGTAATTTCCTCAAAGCGACGGCTTGATTCAATTAAAACATGAAATCTATTTTACGATTATGTTTTAATACTTGATTTGAGTAATTAAGAATTTTTCATTAAGACTGGCGCCTTAAAGGCACAGACGACCATAAGAAATAATCTCTTGTCCTTTTTAGAATGTGTATGATAGATACAGCAGTTGATTCATTTAGTAAAGAGCATCAACTGAGTTTCAAGAATTTTAATTTACTCGAAAAAGTTTTTGAGTAAATTTTATGTGAAAACTATAAATTATAAATATATAAATAAACATCTGCAGACACGTGTTTCGATCTTTTAATCTCACCAGTACGATTTTAACAAGTTTAAAGTTATAAAATAGTATACATGATAATAAAACGTGTTTTTCTAATTATTAATAATATGATAAGTTTTAAGACAGATAATTAATATTTATGATAAAAACAAATCGTTGAATTCTATGAACGAATTATAAAGGTGTAATTACTGCAGCAATTCATTTCCCTATCAAACCCCCTTATGTCATAGAGTGCGGCAAATGGTACGTGCACATTACATTTCCCGGAAAATGAATTGCATGCATTAAAAAGGCGTAAAAAAGAGCCCGTAATGACGGTAATTACACCGCGGAGAAAAACATTTCAAGGCGACATATGTTTCCCCTAGGCCCTTACCCTAGAATTTACCTGATAATAATTTGTTCAAAAAGAGCATCTGTCGTTATTTCACATGACGATTAGAACAATTGTGGGTATTTTTTCCCTCTCTATACGTTAACGCAGTTGGTTAATTTTAGGGTTGCAATAATTGTTCATCTGCCCCATAAAACTGTTATGCAATGGAATGTTTCTATAAATGTAAATAAAATTCGATTTTTTTTTTATTAAAATGATAATTAAGTATAATTAAATACTATAAATCAAAGATTGAGTCTCCTTTCACAAAATTTTGATTTATAGTATAGTACATCTTCACAAAACTCAACAAAAATGGTGTACTTTCCCTAATAAAACACGATTTGATTTCCTTTCTTCACTAATTTATTTTTACACGTTAATAATAACGTGTAAAAATAAATTACACGTTAATAATAACGTGTAAAAATAAATTAGTGAAGAAAGGAAATCAAATCGTGTTTTATTAGTGATTATTACTTTACATAACTCAAAACAAATAGTGAATGTACTTTCCATATATTTTTTTCGAAGACTATGAGGTTTGTGCAAAAAGGCTCCATTTTGAATTCTTACCAATTACTTGTTATATAAATTTCATTTAACTCCCATAGTTTATTAGCAATAACAAACAAAAATGTCAAAATTATTAAGTAAAGAACTTTATTAAAAATATATTTTAATGTATGGTGGATGGGTAGCTCCTAACCCACCCTCCAATCAGTAACACATAAGCGAGGATTTTAATTAAAAGTGGTAAAACCTAAATAAATGTAACATTATTACAAAATTTAATATATTTATTCAAACAAATTTTTCAAATAATTTTTGATGATGTTTACTGATTGAAGGGTAGGATAGAGGCAACCCGCCCACCCTACATATACATATTAACTTTAATTGCTGAAGCGATCAGTTGGCGGTTTGCAATAACTTTAATTACAAATTTTGAATAAAAGAAAATTGACAAAGTAAAATTTTTCGCTGAAAAATTTTAGGATTTATAAATATTCAATTAGAAAAGAAAACCCTAGAACTTTTGAAAAAACTAATCATAACTTGAAACGGAAATTGGAGAGTGTAAAGAATTTACTGAAAAATTCGAGACATCTGAAATTGCAAAAAAAGTTTTCAACTTGACGTATATTTCGAAAATCTTAAAAATTATTACTTGTTTTTTTTTATTATTATGAGTTATATGTATTGTATGATTATTACATTTTCTTTTAACTGTCTTATAAGACCTTGTTCATAACTTGTAATTTATATAGAGGAAAATAAAAATTATTATTATTAATTCTTGAAAGTTTTTGAATTTTAAAAAGAAAATTCTCGAACTTAGAAAAAAATCTAGAGATTCGAATTGTATAATGATAAAAATTAAAGAAGTTACTGGAAAGTTCTAAAAATTATAATTTAGAAGGCAAATTCTGAAAGCGTAGAAGTAAAAAATTTTGAAATTTCTAGGAATCTGATGAAAAATTGCTGCACAATCTGCAATACTTGAAGAATATCCTAGGAAATTAGAAGTCATATTAATAGATTTCTAACAAGGGTTTGGATCTGTAAAAGAAATTGTTAAAATAATTTAAAACTCTTGAACAAATTTTGGATTTCTGGAAAAATCTGGAAAATGGAAAATATTAGAAATCTTTATGAAATGATTCTAAAGATAGTTTGCTGGAAAATTTAGGAATGATCGAAGAAATGTTTAAATTTACAAGGAAATTCATGAAGAATGAAATAAAAGTAGTTGTAAACAGTTTACTGTGCTTATTTACAAATAAATATTTACACTGATAATGATAATAATAAAAATTAAAGAAGTTACTGGAAAGTTCTAAAAATTAAAGTTTATAATATAAAGCAAATTCTGAAAGCGTAAAAGTAAAAAATTTGGAAATTTCTAGGAAT
This sequence comes from Ontholestes murinus, assembly GCA_963969525.1. Taxonomy (NCBI): domain Eukaryota; kingdom Metazoa; phylum Arthropoda; class Insecta; order Coleoptera; family Staphylinidae; genus Ontholestes; species Ontholestes murinus. The sequence continues at coordinate 17,312,845 of OZ018387.1, read as the reverse complement.
CTGATGAAAAATTGCTGCACAATCTGCAATACTTCAAGAATATCCTAGGAAATTAGAAGACATATTACTAGATTTCTAACAAGTTTTTGGATCTGTAAAAGAAATTGTTAAAATAATTAAAAACTCTTGAACAAATTTTGGATTTCTGGAAAAATCTGGAAAATGGAAAATAATAGAAATCTTTATGAAATGATTTTAAAGAGAATTTGCTGGAAAATTTAGGAATGATCGAAGAAATGTTTAAATTTACAAGGAAATTCCTGAAGAACGGAATAAAAGTAGTTGTAAAATCCTGAAATTTTAGAAATAAATTGTCGAAACAATTTACTGTGCTTATTTACAAATAAATATTTACACTCATAATGATAATGATAAAAATTAAAGAAGTTACTGGAAAGTTCTAAAAGTTAAAGTTTATATAAAGGAAATTCTGAAAGCGTAGAAGTAAAAAATTTGGAACTTTCTAGGAATCTGATGAAAAATTGCTGCACAATCTGAAATACTTCAAGAATATCCTAGGAAATTAGAAGACATAGTACTAGATTTCTAACAAGTTTTGGATCTGTAAAAAAAAATGTTAAAATAATTTAAAACTCTTGAACAAATTTTGGATTTCTGGAAAAATCTGGAAAATGTAAAATTTTAGAAATCTTTATGAAATGATTCTAAAGAGAATTTGCTGGACAATTTAGGAATGATCGAAGAAATGTTTAAATTTACAAGGAAATTCCTGAAGAATGGATTAAAAATAGTTGTAAAATCCTGGAATTTTAGAAATAAATTGCCGAAACAGTTTACTGTGCTTATTTACAAATAAATATTTACACTCCTCATAACAAATATAGTTTTAAAGTATAACACAAAATGAAAGGTTTTAGGAATCTAAAACTATAAATTTTGTTTGAGAAATTTAGAAAGGAGAGGAGGAGGAGAAAGAAAAAAATGAGAGAGAGAGAGAGAAATGTTGCTGGAATATTATTAAAATCTGACAAATTTAAAAAGACGGAAAAATTTTCAAACCTTAGAGCCTATGAATATATAAATCTAAGTCTAAACATAATCTTGTAATTTCAGGAATCTATAAAAAAAGTTATTCGAAAATTCTGAACGCATAGAAAATTCTAGAAATTTGGTAACTAGAAAATTCTTCAAATTTTGAAACTAAATTGCTGGAAAACCTTCGAAAACAAATTTGGAAATTTGGTAGAAACATTTTTGGTAATTCTAGTAATCTAAATAAAATTTTATTAAAATATTTTAGGCCCTCGAAGAAAATTTTAGAAATTTGGAATGGAAATTTCTGGAGCCCTTAAAAAGAAAATTCTAGTATTCGAAAATTTTTGAAATATGGAAAATGAATTGATAAAAAATTTACAGTTTCGAGGTAACAAATTCAAGAAAAATATTGGAAAGCATTTTTGAATTAAAAATAATTACTCCTCAAAACAAAAAATTAAATTTGTAACAGAAATTGGAGATTGTAAGACAATTTTAGACATCTGAAAAGTTTTCAACTTTTACCATAAATTCTGGAAATCTGAAAAATAAAATCTTAAAAGTTTAGAATGTTAAAGAGAAAATTCTGGAATTTTCAAGAAAATTTTACAGATTTGGATTTTATAATGATAAAAATTAAAGAAGTGTGTAGAAAGTTCTAAAAATCTAAATTTAAATTCTGAAAATCTAGAAGAAGAAAAATTGGAAATTTTTAGAAATCTGAAGAAAAATTGCTGGACAATTTGAAATACTTGAATGAAGAACATTCTAAGAATTTAGAAGAGATATTCCTTGGAAGAGATATTCCTAGATTTCTAGCAGGTTTTTGGAAGTCCAGAGAAGTCGAGAAGCAAATTTTTAAAAAAATAAATTTTGCAAGGGAATTTGATAAAAACTTTTAAATATTTTTTACAAACTCTATTTTCTTGTTTCTGAATTATGGATTCTATATTCTGGAATCTGGATTATATATTAATTAAGTATTAAGATCAAAAATTTGAGAATCAATATTCAATCTTTAAACTTAATCTACAAATTCAGTCTTCAATATCTGATTTTTTAAATTATTGAGAATATAAATTCTCGAATCAAAAATCTTTATTCTAGAATATAAGGTCGGGATTGTTGATTGTGAATTATAGATTTTCGATTCTCCATTTTAAATTCTGGATTATGAAATCTGGATTCTGGAATTTAGCTTTTAGAATCTAGATTTTGAAATCTGTTATCTGAAATCTGGAATCTAGATACTGAGGTCTAGATTCTGGAATCTAAAATCAAGTATTTGATTTTTTTGGATTCTGGCTTATGGATTTTGTATTCTGGAAATTGGATTCTAGATTCTGAAATCTAAGTTTAAAAATAATCTTGTAATTTCGGGAATCTATAAAAAAAAAAATATTCGAAAATTCTGAACGCATAGAAAATTCTAGAAATTTGGTAAGTAGAAAATTCTTAAAATTTTTAAAATAAATTACTGGAAAACCTTCGAAAACAAATTTGGAAATTTGGTAGAAAAATGTTTGGTAATTTTAGTAATCTAAATAAAATAATTTAGGCCCTCGAAGAAAATTTTAGAAATTTGGAAGGGACATTTCTGGAGCCATTAGAAAGAAAATTCTAGAATTCGAAAATTTTTGAAATATGGAAAATGAAATGATAAAAAATTTACAATTACCTCGAAACAAATACAAAAAATATTGGAAAGCATTTTTGAATTAAAAATAATTAATAAAAAAACTTTGGAAATTGGAGAAAAGTTACTGGACAATTTTAGACATCTGAAAAGTGAAAATTTTTACTATAAATTCTGAAAATTTGCAAAATAAAATCTTAAAAGTTTAGAATGTTAAAGAGAAAATTCTGGAATTTTACAGATTTGGATTTTATAATGATAAAAAAATTAAAGAAGTGTGTAGAAAGTTCTAAAAATCTAAATTTAAATTCTGAATATCTAGAAGTAAAATATTGTAAATTTTTAGGAATCTGAAGAAAAATTGCTGGACAATTTAAAATACTTAAAAAGCATTCTAAGAATTTGGAAGAGATATTCCTAGATTTCTAGCAGGTTTTTGGAAGTCCAGAGAAAAGAAATTGTCAGAAATGTCGGGAAGCAAATTTAAAAAAAATAAATTTTGCAAGGGAATTTGATAAAAACTTTTAAATATATTTTAGAATTTCACGAATGATTTTCTCATTTACCTCGTGGTGAAACATTGAAAATGCTGTAACAAGCGAAACTAGTCGAGTGAATATAAAATTTAGTGAAACAAACCAAGTGTTTTTTTTTTAATTAATTTTTTAGAAACTCTATTTTCTTGTATCTGAATTCTGGATTCTATATTCTGGAATCTGGATTATATATTAAGTATTAAGATCAAAAATTCGAGAATCAATATTCAATCTTTAAACTTAATATACAAATTCAGTCTTCAATATCTGATTTTTTAAATTATTGAGAATATAAATTCTCGAATCAAAAATCTTTATTCTAGATTATAAGGTCGGGATTGTAGATTGTGTATTATAGATTTTCCATTTTAAATTCTGGATTATGAAATCTGGATTTTGGCATTTAGCTTTTAGAATCAAGATTAATTCATGTAACTCATTATTACTTGTTCTTTTTGTTTCGTAATATATATATATATATATATATATATATATATATATATATATATATATATATATATACACTTTAGTTTGTAAGAATTTATATATTATTGTAATCAGAGGGATGTACCCCTAAATAGAAATAAATAAATAAATAAATTCATTTTGAAATCTGTTATCTGAAATATGGAATCTAGATACTGAGGTCTAGATTCTAGATTCTGGAATCTAAAATCAAGTATTTGAATTTTTTTTGGATTCCGGCTTATGGATTTTGTATTCTGGAAATTGGATTCTAGATTCTGAAATCTGAAATGTATATTCTGGAATCTAGAATCTGAAATCTGGATTCTAGTGTCTGAAAGCTGAAATCTGAAATTTGAAATCTGAAGTCTGAAATATGAAAGCTGTAGTCTGAAATCTGGAATCTAGAGTCTAGAGCCTAAATACTGGTTTCTTTATTTTGAATTTTGGATTTTGAAATTTAAGAATTATAAATTAAGATTCAATATAAATTCCTGAAGACTGGAATAAAAGAAGCTGTAAAATTCTATAAATGTGGAAAACTTTAAAAACCTGGAAAATAAATTACCAAAATAGTTTTTTTAGTTTGGAAATCTGATTGAAACATTCTGCTGGAAATTTTTCTTCGAGAATTTCAGATAATTGTAAAGATAGCTTGTGGAGACTGAAAGAAATGTTGCTACAAAAATCCACAAACATATTTACATACCTTAGAGTCTGTGAATCTATAAATCTAAATCTAAAAAAATGGCAATTCTAGAAATCTATAAAGAACTAATTTGAAAATTCTGGAATAGAAAATTCTAGAAATTTGCTGAATAATTTTTAAAATTTGGGAAATAAATTGCTGATAGAAAAATCTGCAAATTTGTTAGAAGAATTCTTGGTAATTCTAGGAATATAAAAAATGATTAGAAAATTTTGGAACCCTTTAAAAAAATTCTAGAAATTTGTAAGGAAAAAAAATCGAAATGTTGAAAATATATTGCTGGTAAATTTACAACTTAATATAAACAATATCCAAAAATATTGTAAAACATTTTTGAAAATTTTTAGAAATTACAAATAATTAATTAGAAAATTCTCAAACCCCTGAGAAAAATTATATATTGTAAATTAATAAAAAATATATACATACATGATTCGTGGACAGGCATATTATTTAGTTTTGGTAGAGACCATTTGTGTATGTTATATTTGAAAGTGCTAGCAATTATGTAATTGAAATAAACATTTCCATTTAATTATCATTATGGCAATTCTAAAATTTATATATTCCCACATCGCTATCAATTAATATAATAACGTTTTTGTTAATTGTTTCAGCTATTGTTTTTAACTATAATATCAATTGTATGTTAATCAACTAATGTTTACATCTGGGTTAAAATCAATAACTATTAAAAACAAATAAAATATTAAAATCTATTTTTATCCACCAAAATAGCATAAGGACATAAAATAATCCATTAACGCCATCACAGCCAATTTTATTAACCGTAAAACTCCAATAGGGCGGGTTAATTAGTGTCCCATCAACGCAGCGGATTCTAAAATAAAATGTTTTATTGCAGAATCTATTGACCGCAGAATTCAGAGAGAATGAATCGAAAATAAACCCTCTCATTCAAGACCGAATCTCCAGCGGAGCGTCCCTTTCATTCGCGAATCAATCGGTGGTGGCGCAATACGATATTTATTCAAAAACGTCGGATATTAATGATCCCCTCCGCGTACACAGGAAAATAAAAATAATGGTGCATTCAGTGTGCACCGAGTTTTATATTTGTTATTTGTCCAGGGAAAAGCTAGGCTTGGGTTTATATTGTGTGTGATATTTTTGTAATCAATCTGAATAAAAAAAAACAATAAAATTTCATATGGATTGAATTGTTTTATTTAGCTCCATATACTATAATCAAGTCATAGGTATTTAAAAGGTGCAATTGAAAAGGATAAATTAATTTTCAAGTCTTTAAATATTTTCTAATATGTAGTTCAGATGAAATCAGTTTAAATCAAACATTACCAATTGATTGTTGAAGTTGTTTTAAGTAAATAAACAGTTTATTTAAAAGAAAGTCATAAATATAATATATAATATGTATGTATTATATATAATAAATGGACAGTTCTACCCTCATTCTTCACCTCGATGGATTGATTCCTTTCTAAAGTGAAACATTTGTGATTGCAAAGTGTTTTAATTCCTAAATTACTTCATCATAAAAGATATTACGATCAAAACCATTCGATTGTTTATTTAGATGAAACAATTAAAAAAAAATAGCTTTAAACATCGCCCACCAACAGCGTTAAAAATCGTCTTGAATAAATTTCTGCAGACGCTCTATTTTTTTTGATTTGTAGTGATTAATCGAGCCTTTCACAGTTTATTTATTTTTTTATGTGGTTGATTAACATCCAACTGATTCACCACCTATACACACCAACCACCCTCTGCCCAAAAATAAACCATTACTAATTCCCGACCGGCGGGCGCGGTATCGATCCAATACATCCTGGTTATTTTTAGCGAAAACCTGGAGTACAAAATGGAGGTATTAATTGTTTATCGTCGGTAGTTTTTCACGTAAAGAGCTTTGTTTGTCGGGAGGAATGTTTGTCCTGCGCGGTGATGCTCATCAACATTTATAAGCTCCTTCCACTCCCCCTCAAACATTCCATGTTTATATATAGACGTGGAGAGCTTATCGACTTTCCCGTGGAATCAACGTGCGCTCAACAGATTTTTATAAAATTTTAATCAGTGCCATATCCGACAAAGGCCTTCGAACGGAGATAAAACTCGCTCCTATTATTAACGGAAAAGGGGATGATATTTAATAAAAAGGACCGTTTAGAGAATTGCAAGTCGAATACGTGGAGGGGGTAATAGGCTAAATTGGTGTGTAACGTGAAGCTCTTACTCTTCTCGCAAAGAAAGATTTCGTGAATTATAGAATGAAAACTGTTTCGGGAATTATCTCAAGAACATAAAGACTTAAATTAGTAATCATGAATTTTTATCAAAATAAAATCTGTTTAATTAAATAATTTCTTGTTCCTTTACCATCAAATATTTCCTGTTCGTTTCTATGATTTGCTAAATTGCTGAAACATTTCGTTTTATTCTGCCAAATAACAAATAAAAGTGTACACAGTTGATAGATGACATGGCGAATGTTAAATAATCAGTGCTAGATCACAGATGACAGACTACAATTAACAAATTCTATATGATAGGCAGCAGATACATATTACAGATGACATATAAAAAATTAACGATGGCAGACGAGAGTAGTCAAATGAAAAATAAACATTGGAAGTTGACATTTTAGTCGATAAATAATAGATGGCATAAATATGGTTGGCAAAATTGACAGATGACAGATAACAGTTGACATTGGACAGTTGATTGTTGATAGATAACGGATAACGGATGGTAGATGGTAGTTGACAGATAACAGTTAGCATTTGATAAATAATAGATGAGTATAAGAACAATTATACAATTTATAAATCACAGTTCGATTCAGTAGACAACTGACAAATGATGAATTTTATTTTATACATGTTAGATGGCAGACGATAAATGATATATAATTGATAGTTGATAAACAATAGATAGCAGGTAACAGATTAAAGATGATAGTTGAAATTTGACAAATGACAGATGAGAGTGTCAAAAATTAACAGACGACTCTGTTCCGGTATATCATACAAAATGATAAATGTTAAATTATCAATTCCAAGTCACAACATAACAGCTGACAGTTAACAGGTGCTAGTTACCAGATGATAGATTAAAGGTTACATGACAGATGGCCAATGACAATTGTTAGTTGACAGATGACAGTTAGTAGATGAAAGATGAAAGGTGTCAGATAACAGTTTATTAAAGATAACGTTTGTCAAGTGAAGTATGAGTGATTTTAGTTGAAAGATAATAAATGCCAATTGCCAGTTGATTGACTATGACAGATGACAGTTGTCCAATACATTATGACAGAATAACGATTATTGATTAACAATTACAATTCTAGCGATAAACTACAGTTGACAGATAAAAGTTATATTTTATACCATTATACATCATTATATAATTGATAAAATGGCAGATGACAATTGGCAGTTGACAGAAGAAAGTGACAGTTGGCATCTGATAACTGATACATTATAGTAAGGACAGTTGGTAGATGACAGTTTGCATCATGTATACATCAGCATCGTGGTCAAACAAGGGTTAGAGTGGAAGATCGTCGCTGCTGCACCAACTCCGCCCAGCTTCGTCCAGTCAAAATTTTTGTACGTTTCCTATAATTTTTGTGTAGATATTGATATGTATTTTTTTTTTTTTAATTTTGGATTGTAAGCTAAAGAATAATAAACATAAACATAAACATAAACAAAATGGCAAATGTTATAAAATCAATACGGGGCGGAAGATGATAGTTGATAATTAACGAATACTAAATACCCGAAGACACTTGACATACTTTAGAATAAATATTATGGCTGATAGTTTACAGATGAATGATAAATATTAGCATATAAAAACGACAGATGAGAAATTTTGTTTAATGGATAAACCTAGTTGGTAGTTGACAGATCAAAAATGACAGTTGGCGTTTGACAAATGACAGAAAAGTGAGAACAATTTTACGATATACTATATAAAATGACAAATATTAATAAACATTCGACAAATGATATATACAAGTAAAGTTAACAATGACAGTTGAAAGGTGTATCAAATAAAATGACAAATGTTAATGAACAAATTTGGACGATAGAAAAAAACTGATAGTCAGCTGATTGTAGAAACCGAATGACAGATTAATGATTACACTTGACAGATAACAGTTGATAGATAAAAGATGATAGATGAAAGTCATCATTTGAAAAAAAAGACAGATGAGAGAGTTTACTTGACAGTTAATAAATATAGACTTTAATACATAATCCCAGTTGATAGATGATAGTTGATGAATAATAAAAATGACATATTGAAAAACTGACAATTTACAGTTACAAAATTTATAAAATATATAATTATTTTTATCATCATACAAAACAACAGATAAGAGATGACCTATGGTAGAAGATAACAGATTGTAAATTAAAGATTGCTGTTAACAGATGACAGTTGAAAATTGACAGATGATAGATATGATCATACAAAATGACAGAAGAAAGATGACTCTTAACAGATTATAACTTACAAGATTACAATTCTCAAAAAGCATTTGATAGATAACAGTTGACAATTAAATTCATAATTACAATCAACGAATGACAGGTGATAAATAATAGAAATGACATATAAAAACTGACAGTTGACAGTTACAGACAGACGATATATATCTTAGTAATACAAAATGATAAATAAGAAATAATTTATGGTAAATAGCACTTAACAAATTGTAGATTAAAGATTGCAGTTGTACAATTGAGAGATCACAGATGACAGATGATAAGTACGATCATACAAAATGGTAGAAGGATTGCTCTTTTAGATTGCATCTTGAAGATTACAATTGCCAAAAGACATTTGACAGTTGAAAGTTAATAAATGATAGATGCTTGATCGCAACTAATAGGTGACACATGCTAGTCAGCAGATGACAGGATACAGATTATAGATTAAAGATTATGTTTGATAGATGAAACTGTTGACAGTTGAGATTTGAGAATTGACAGATGCCATTCGACCAACAATTAATATATTATATTAATAGTTAGTAGATAACATTTGTCAGTAAAAAATGGCAGATGATAATTATTTTCTTTCATAATTTCGATTGGTACATAAACATCCAAACGTTTCAAGGCTACGATAGGCAATACCGACAATAAATCAAACTACTCACCGTACGCAACTCCTTGATCTTCGCGCCTCCCTTTCCAATGACGCAACCGGCTTGACTTTGGTGGATCATCATGCGCAGATCCAGGTCGTCATTCTCCTTGGCTCCGTTCTAAAACCAAAAAAAATGCTTATGTTAAAAAAAACTGCGGAAGACACAAAGCGTTATTAATTATATCAGTTTATACCCGCTGCGCGTTAAATTCTTGTTCAGATGAATCATCGGAAGAATACATAGCCGGATCGAGTTTAGTTTGGTTAATACGAGAGCAACTAAAAAATCGTTCTTCACTCGCGCTACAAAATTAATATTAAACGTCCGTTTGTCGATTCATAATCGCGACCTCGTAACCTTTTCAATTTTGAATTTCAATGTAATTAGATAAGATAATAAGTGTTTGGTATTTTCCTGAAGTGGGTTTTGTATCTTCTAAAAAAAATGATTATATATTGTAGTATATTTATAATATTTTACGATTTAGATAAGATTTTCATTTATCAGATCAAAAATAATTTTCATTATTAATTATTAACTCTATTTAATATTGAATGAATAAATCAGAACATCTGCATACATGTCCACTACTTATTAATTTCCTAAAGATACATTGATAAGAATTTTTACTTTAAGAAAGGCACAAAAGCTATTTTTTTTTAAATTTTGATTGTCATGAGGTAATTAATCATCAAAAAAACCTGTAACCATTTCATGACGATGGAAAAAAAAATCATACCGCCAACAAAACGCAGCGCGCCGCCGGGAGACAAGTCGTCGTCGGCTGTTTGACTTCCGGTTTCAAATTGTTTGACTAGCTGCCGAACGGAAATTGGCGCCTGCTGGATACACCACCGAGCTCGCACACGCCCCCACCGCGTACTCTAATATTATGGAAAATTGATTTCCCCCTTCCCCCCATTTCGCCGGTGTACTAGAAAAAATTAACGAGCATCTGAAATCATTTCGTAATGAAACGGTGAATTTTTAAAAGTTTTAAGAAGTTTAAGATTCCTTATAGATACAATAATTTTATTAACAGACTTTTACAAATTACAAACAATATAGGTATATATTTTCTTATTATTATGTCAGTTGATATCAAGCGTGACAATATAATGAGCGCAATTCAGTCGCTTAATAATGCTAAAGCAAAATGAAGCCAAAATGGTAATTAATAGTCTGCAAGAAGAAAGAGTCAGCTTTGGAGTAGAGTCAAAGAAGTAACGCCATCTATCAACAAAAAAACATCAAGATTTGAAGATACTGCTTTCGAGTAGAGTCAAAGAAGTAACGCCAATAACTGTTCGTTTTAATATCTTCGAAACCTCTATTTCAGGCCAAAATTATTTATGCACAACATATACTGCATGAAAGCGTAATACTAACACCAACATCTGATAAGACGTATGAATTTTAATAAATGAGTCAGTTGGTATAAAATGTCTTGCAAGTTGAAACCGAGATACGCGACTTGTCGTGGCAGTGGTTGGTCACCTGTTGACCGTTGGAGAAATCGGTTAACCTGATGGAAACACGTGATAGTGTCCTTACCACAAACAAGCATCGAGTGAATAACTTGCTAAAACACAGTCATCGCATCAAAGAAATACAGCTAGACAAAATTATTTACTCTACTTGTTTTGATAAATAAAGCACTAACCTTTCTTCACAATTTTATTTGATTAACCAAATGTACATTTCGGACACAATTATCAATGGATTAGCACTCTAATCCATTGATAATGGTCACATTGTGTCCGAAATGTACATTTGGTTAATCAAATAAAATTGTGAAGAAAGGTTATTAGTGCTTTATTTATCAAATTAATTTGATCTTCACGTAACTCAAGCAACCAATTTACTCTACTTGTGTTCACAATGCTAAATAAGTTAGAAACATGCAGTCGTTATGTAGTAAGACTGTAGCAGAACTAGTGAGACTAGTCACTGATCGAAAAATACTGAAGGAATTTGTAATCAATAACTTTTTCGGCGAAGTCAAACGAAAACAACTACAAATTACTAAAATCTCTTGAAATTATTTACAATTGTCAAGCAGCATTATAATTAAGAAATAGTCAATCAATGCTTATAAACCTTAAGAAGAGAAAATTATGGTGACGACCTTAAGATGTACTTTACGTACCAGAACATTCAGAAAAGAGTTAGTCATACACATCTTTAAATTATACAAATCAGAATTACTTTCTCCACAAATTATTTTTATTCACTAGAGTTGTATTTCGAGAAGTAGATGCTCATAGTAGGGAAGCTTATTTATACAGATTCTAACAAAAACACACTACAATAAGCGTCTAAATAATTTCTAGAAATAATTCATCCCATCTTTTTTAAGTGACCATCAAAACCTGATACGATTAAAGATTTATTTATTTATCAATCTTTGGTCTCCTTTCTTAAAAATAACAAATAATACAAATCATTACAACAAAGAAACATACGTCAAATTTTGGGCGAAAGCAGCACGGGCGGAGTTCACAATTGCAAATCGTGTTCTTCCACTTAAACCCTTCCTCTTCTATGATGTTTTTATCCCATTGTTATTGTAGAAATATATTTTTTTAAGTTACGTTTAAGATTATTGTAGTAAGTTGTAATTAAAGTATTATCACTTTCTTCACAAATTGTTTTTATTCACTAGATGTACATTTCGAAACACGAAATTTTTTTTTTCATTTGTATTTAATGTATTTTTTCAATGTCATTTTAACTATTGACAAAGAACACTTCGTGTTTGGAAATGTACATCTAGTGAATAAAAACAATTTGTGAAGAAAGTGATAATACTTTAATTACAACTTAAAAATTAATTATTTATTATTATCAGAAAAACTGACAAACTCAAATATCAAAAACGGTCAATTTGTTTTTTTAAAATGATTAATTTTAGATAAAGGAACCTAAATAAAAATCATTAGAATACCGTAGTAAAATCCCTATTTCAGTCGTTTGTTTTCTTGGTAAGAATGCACTGAAGAAAGTTTTTGTAAATTTCGAATTGATTAGGATATGAAGATCAAGACGTAAAGGTGAATAAAAGAGCAACAGAGAAATGTAACGGAGATGAAAAAAAAAACTGTCGAGAACTAGGGTCTTTTAGTATCAAGTTTCAACAAGCAACAGCCTTATCAATCCAGTATTTATGGTATTTTAGTATCAAGATGAAGAGTAAGACTACTAAGATAGTAAATGAAGTTCAATCTCGAACTTGATTGATTGTTGAAATGTTTCTAACTCCTAATGAGCCTCGTAAGTATAATCTTATATAAGATTCTAAGTTTTTTTCAAGTTAATGTATAGACAAGAAACTTTAGGAAATGAAAATAAATATAAATTACAGAAGACCTTGATAAGATTAGAGTTGAGTCCAAATATAAAGATGTCTATAAACTTTACTATTCATTACTATTTACTATTCGTAACACTCAAATTAATTTTGTTTTATTCAATGTCTGTCGAGGTTTTAGCCAGAGAAGTAGTTGTTTCAAAATTAATTTATTTTGTCGTCTTAGTAAGACTCATTGTTATAGATTCACGAAATGTTTTCGTATTTTTTTAATTATTGTCTATAAACTTGTTTTAGCTGTTAATACAGATTCAATTTTGTCTAAAAAGTTCTTAAACCTTAAATGTAAGCAATCAAAACGTTTAATCGCGGTTCATTCTGATGTTGCTCCATTAGTCTAGCAGTATTAAATAGTGTTTGATCTACTCATTTCCTTTTAAATGGCGATTGTTGAAATGTCCCTAACTCCTCATGAGTGTCGTAAGTATATTCTTTAAGATACACAGTTTTTTTTTTTAAGTTAATGTATATATGAGAAACTTTAGAAAATGAAAATAGATATTAATTACAGAAGACCTTGATGAGATTATACTTGAGTCTAAATATAAAGATGTCTAAACTTTTTTTGGCTGTTAATACAGATTAAATTTTGTCTAAAGAGCTCTTAAATATTAAATGTAAGCAATCAAAAAATATAGTTACGGTTCATTCTGATGTTGCTCCATTAATCTTGCAGTGATCTGTTTATTTTATCTTAATTGGTGAATAGAAGAGTAAACTCCACAAATGATCAAGAGACCTACGAACTTTAAAATTGAAATTGAAATATGTGCATGAAACTCAACTTTTTACCATATTGGAATATTAATATTGCTAATCTTGAAGAAACCATTAGGATGCTGAAGCTAATTCTTTATTGCAATCGTTTACTTTTTTCCGGAAACAGTGCTCTGAGGAAAACTTTTTCGCAATTTTCTAATTAAATAAGATTTAAAACATGAGGATATGAGCACCTATAGGTAATGTAACAAAGATTTAAAAAAATGTCAAATGTATCACAACCCAGGGTCATATTTAGTCCAAAAAAAATTGATGCTGTTTCATGGTAAATATTCTTTTGTAGTCTACATTAAGCATAGTCTATAATTTGGATTCATTATAATTGGTTTTATAATTAGGCTCAGAATACAAACACAAAGTAAACAGCAATATTACTTCTTTGAAAATAGCTGAAGAGTTATTAATTTTGGCGAAGGAAAACACTTATGTTCCATATTATTACTTTTATTTTCATAAAGGTAATGCTTCTTGATGATTCTTGATGGAACCGGATGTATGTATAAGTTTGATGAAGAAAAACACTTGTTATGTTCCATATTTTCCATATTTTTATTTACAGTTTCCTAACACGTGTTTCGAACTTTGCAGTTTATTATCAAAGGTAATACTAGTAGTAGTAGTATAGGTAATACTAGTAGTAGTAGCGATTGGGTAAATGTGTAATTAATTAATTTCACTTGGTTTTATTTGTTTCACAATTTTATTTATTTCACTTCCCTAACTAGTTACAATATGTTTCACCAAGTGATAGATGAATCAAAAGTTCGTAGTTTCTAGTAGTAGTAGTACTACTTTTGATAATGAACTGCAAAGTTCGAAACACGTGTCAGGAAAATAGAACATAACAAGTGCTTTTCTTCATCAAATTTTTATTTTCAGTTTCCTGGCACGTGTTAAACTAAATTAGTTTAACCTTTGAAAATGATCGAAACACGTGTTAGGAAACTGAAATAAAAGTGATAATATGGAACATAACAAGTGTTTTTCCTCGCTAAAATTACATATCTGGTTCCATCAAGAGGGTAGCTCAACAAGTATCAATGATATTAGAAATATCAAGTGAAATACTTGATAAAATAAAGATTTTACATCTGAAGAATTATAATAAAATGTATTAAAATTCTTTAGTTCGTTGTAGAGTAGAAGAATTATTGCTATAACGGCAATATTCTATACTTTTCTATATTTTTGGCATCAATCACAAGTTACTATGTTACCATATATTCTAAAATAAAATGAAAGTTATTTAACTATCATCTGAATGTCATAATTGTATCGCCTCGAGAGTAAAGAAGAACACAAGAAGCCGAAGAATATAATAAAATAATATCATTACGGATTTGGTTGATTATCTAGAAAAATTGGTTACGGAATAAGGCTGTAAATGGAATTCAAAAAGATTGAGGTTTGAAAACTTTGTTATACCAACGTATATTTGAAAAATTATGACGTTAAGTTTCATGTGGTCGCAATTATAGTCACAAGTTTTAAATTATCCAGTGGTAAAAAACAAAGATTTCAATGTTTTTTTTGCAAATCTTTATTAAAACATGTAAACAGCAAGAAAACGAAAGAGAGACATTTTTTGAAAATTCTGGATGTCTATTTTTTTTGGAGAGTTAAAAATAAAAAACGCTTCAGAAAAAATCTTTCAATTTGATCGTTTCTAGAAAATCCTCCGAGAAATTTCATTAAAAAAGTCTTAAATTTTAATCAAATGAAATAAGAAATTATGAAAAAATTTTGAAGAATAGAAGTGAAGTTGACTGAACATTTTTGTTCAATAATAAAAAAAAAACTCTTATCCGTTTTCTTACTTAAACATGTATCAACAAGAAAACGAAAGAGAGAATATTTTTGAAAATTCCGAATGCCTAAAATTTTTTTTGCAGTGTTAAAAAACGTTTGCAGAAAAAATCTTTCAATTTGATAGTTTCTAGAAAATTCGAGAAATTTCGTCAAAAAAAATCTTTAAGTTTTAATAAAAATGAAGCAAAAAATTATGAAAAAATTTCGAAAAATTGACGTGAAGCTGACTGAACATTTTTGTTCAATAATGAAAAAAAAAACTCTTATCCGTTTTTTTACTTAAACATGTATCAACAAGAAAACGAAAATGCCTTTTGGATTGTTAAAAAACGTTTGCAGACATTTCTTTCAATTTGATAGTTTCTAGAAAATTGGAAATATTTCGTAAAAAATCTTTATTTTAATAAAATAAAGCAAAACATTATGAAAATATTTCGAAAAATAGAAGTGAAGCTGACTGAACATTTATTGTTTAATAATGAAGAGCCTAAAAGCAAGTGACAGCAGTGATTTGCAAAAAATTAAACTGAAATGCCTACCTTTTTTGAGGCATCTAAGAAAACTTAAAAAAAAACGCCTGTGTTAAATATCTAAAGGCAAAAATCGAAGATTATATGGAAAGAAAATACGTTATATAAAGTATGAAAATCATGAACTCAGAACTCAACTATTATCCATTAATTTAAAAAAAAAATGAAAGCTATAAAGAAAGTGAACTTTAGAGTTCCAGAAAAACATATAAAGACGATGATTTTTTTAAAACTACATTGTTTTAGGTAATTACACATTTAGATTTAGAATTTAAGGATCCAATTTACAGTATTTAAAATTTATGTAGTGTGACGTAGAAAATCATGAACAAGCTTTATATTAATCTTCTTGTTAACTAAGAGCAATTAAAAGAACGACTCATTTTTATTTTCTACAGAAATTAATTAACAACTGATTTAGAATCGTTTTAACAACTGATGAAATCATAGCTATATAATACTGTTTATAATATGGTAGAAAAGAAGCAAATCAAGCTAATGGCAATCCAAGTTACAGAGTTGCTAGTTGATCTTGATAATCTATTGGTTTTGCCTTTGTTTACTGGAGACAGTACTGTTTACAGGTATGGTATGTTTCTGATCAATCAATTTAGAGAGTATTCTGTGCGGTTGGTAAAAGTATTGAATTAATTGATGATCTTCAAGCCAGGAATAATGCTAGAGTCGTTGGTGGATCATTGTCTTTCTTCTCTGATGAATTTGTTGAATCCTATGTACAAAAGGCTCAGGTTGGCGAGGAACGTAGTACGACTGGCAACTGTCAAAATGCTTTTGCTGTCACTAGTCGATCCTGATAATCTATTGGTTTTACCTTTCCTTACGGTTAACAATGCAGTTTACAGTTATGTTTCTGACGAATCAATTAAAGAGTATTCTGTGCGGTTGGTAAAAACATTGTATTGATTGAGGATCTTCAAGCCAGGAATAATGCTAAAGTCGTTAGTGGTTCATTGAATTCTCTAATGAATTTGTTTGATCCATATGTACAAAAAGCTCAGGTTGGAAGTAGTACGACTTATCATTGTCTTTCTTCTCAGATGAATTTGTTGAATCCTATGGACAAAAGGCTCAGGTTGGCGAGGAACGTAGTACGACTGGCAACTGTCAAAATGCTTTTGCTGACACTAGTTGATCCTGATAATCTATTGGTTTTACCTTTGATTACTGGTGACAATTCAGCTTACAGTTATGTTTCTGACGAATCAATTAAAGAGAATTCTGTGCAGTTGGTAAAAACATTGCAGTGATTGATGATCTTCAAACCAGGAATAAAGCTAGAGTCGTTAGTGAATCATTGTTATCTCTAATGAATTTGTCTGATCCCTATGTACAAAAAGCTCAGGTTGGAAGTAGTACGACTTATCATTGTCTTTCTTCTCTGATGAATTTGTTGGATCCTATGTACAAAAGGCTCAGATTGGAAAGGAACGTAGTACGACTGGCAACTGTCAAAATGCTTTGGCTGTCAATAGTCGATCCTGATAATCTATTGGTTTTACCTTTCCTTACTGTTAACAATGCAGTTTACAGTTATGTTTCTGACGAATCAATTAAAGAGTATTCTGTGCAGTTGGTAAAAACATTGCATTGGTTGATGATCCTCAAGTCAGGAATAAAGCTAGAGTCGTAAGTGGATCATTGTTATCTCTAATGAATTTGTCTGATCCCTATGTACAAAAAGCTCACGTTGGAAGTAGTACGACTTATCATTGTCTTTCTTCTCTGATGAATTTGTTGAATCCTTTGTACAAAACGCTTAGGTTAGCGATAAACGTAGTCAAACTGTCAAACTGCTTTTGGTATCACTAGTAGATCCTGATAATCTATTGGTTTTACCTTTGCTTACTGTTGACAATGCAGCTTACAGTTATGTTTCTGACGAATCAATTAAAGAGTATTCTGTGCGGTTGGTAGAAACATTGCTGTAATTTATGATCTTCAAGCCAGGAATAATGCTAGAGTCGTTAGTGGATCATTGTCTTCTCTGATGAATTTGTTTGATTCCTATGTACAAAATGCTCGGGTTGGAAGTGGTACGACTAGCAACTGTCAAAAGGTTTTTGCTGTCTGTCACCGAATCTTCAGACAACGGATGGTTGTAACATTGATATTTTTAGGTCTCCTTGAAATTTTATTTGATTTAGGATCGTTTAAAAAATTGTGACGAAGAAAAACTTATCAAAATGGCTATATTTCATCATGTGAGAAATAAGTAGCAGAACAAGCTGCTGTTATGCCAAGGAACAGGGTTGCTGGATAATCTAGAGAATCTAGAGAATCCATTGGTTCTATCTATGCTTACTGCTGATAGTATAGCTACAGTACAGGTATTTAATTAAAACGTTTCATGCTTTTGGTAAAAATACTGTATTTATTTTCTCCAGAAAATAATTAGAGCCTTCTTTCTCTGGTGAGTTTATTAGATCCTCTGTACAAATGAATGAGGGCGAAGAGGAACATATTGTGTCTACCGTACAGATTAAAATCATGTAACTGCCTTGATTATCTAATAGTATTTACTAGCTGCTAAATAATTACTGTACAGAAAGTTTCGAAATAACCAAAGAAATTTCATTATTATCTAAAGGTTACAAACATTTAATTATATAGGTGACAACAAACAAATCACGATTTGTCTGTTAAGAAATAGCTCATATGAATCGTATTAAGTGATTTAGGTATACGTGTAGCAATTATAATTTCGATGATGCAACAATAGGTTCATAAGTTGCTGAACTTTGCCCGATAATCAATCCTCGATTGACTTCGGAAAGAAATTTAATGAAAGGCTCCGAAAGAGAAACTGCGTAATTCCCGCAAAAATCTTGAATTGAATGGGAGAAATCAGCGGCGGTACGCGTTATTCAAAGCCGAAGCACGACTTCAGGCGATTTTTCCTCGACTGACTGAAGTGTACGCAATTAGCCAGGCTTGGAAAGCACTAAACGCCTCGATGAGATAAGAGGCAATTACCAAATAGACTTAAACGAGCTTAAAATAATAGCAATGTTGATGCTCATCGGCGCCATTGAAACCGCAGACTAATTAATTATTGACAGTTATTTGAACTGAAGGAGGAGACGTGCACAATTACAATGTGATAAATAGAGAGCGTACGGATATAGAGTCAATGCAGGCGGTGAGAATGTATCCGATTAGGTGGGAATATGGAAATTAACACACCGTCTAGCCGCAACAGGAAAATATTCACGCGGCCATGAATCAAATGACATGCTTGATGCATACTCAATTATACAAGAGAACGTGCGTATTGACAATTGAACTGTGGTAGTACCCAGACGTCTGCACTCTTTCAATCAATAAGTACAATCGATGCGCAGAGCACTCTTTTGATTAATATTAAATTTACGCCCAAAATAAGGAAATTAAGAATAGAACATTTTCTTTACAGTTGTTTTAGCAGAAATTTTATTGTACCTCAGGGTTAACCCCAACATTTATATCTTCCACTTGAGTACACCTATGAGTTTGCAACACATATAGAAAATTACTATAGTTTCACACATTCTATTTTACTTGTTCCTACATAGTTAAGTACTAATTCCTTTTATATAAAAATAAAATTACGGTAATTTCATCATTCTCTTCCAACCCATCACCACCTATTTTACACTTAGTTCTTTAACTCATTACAGGATCGCTTCTTATGATTTTGCTTTTTGTCTTTCTGGCTGTCGCCAGCTGATGTGAAATAAATGCGTTTATAATGCGCGAGCGCGAAAAATTAACTTCCTCTCACCACTTCTTGCCACAGTGAGGATTTCGAGTACTCGATGTCATGTGAAATTCCAGTATTGCCGCCGATGTTTTATCGTCGGTTATTAATGTCCTGGGTGATTTATTGCCTAGTGGCAATGACGTTTAGATAATTTTTGGGATTTTTTTTTTATTGCCGAGAATGTGGCACACCTTGAAACAGGTTGTCATTGAACTCTACGATAGAAGTTCAGGAGAGTTAATGCGAAGAAAAAAGTCCATATGAGGAAATTCCCCTTTTTTCACAATGTAATCAATACGGATGGTAATTTATTTAATATAAACAGATTTTTTGATGTTGAATAAGAAATTGAAAAACATTATTGATACAGAAAATGGTTGCGACCGTTACTACGTGGTAATCTATACTTTCAATTCAGTGCATTTTAATATTGATTTGATAATTTATTTAGTGTTTACATAGACTGTACTAACCTTTAATTCACGATAGATGAAATAATATATTTCTAGAGCGAGCAAAGTTATAACTTTAATAAATACGAAATGTTACATTTAACAATTATCTTCAGAATATTAATTACAGCTTGATTTGAAATAGTTTCAAAATTTCGTTGTAGGTTGCTAATAGTAAAAGTTTTTAATTAAACCAGAGAGTCCGTATACACCGCATTCACTGGACATAGGACACCTAGAGTGGACAATGGACATTCCTATTCCTGCATGGCAACCGGATTGTGCCAATTTCTTGGGGAACGGCGGCCCCGTTATTAAATTCCATAGAGAGAGGGTCGGAGGGTCCGAAACATCCGTTTCCCGTTTTAGAACAAAACGCGGGCACAAGGGCCTGATAAAAGATCACCACTGCAAGGGCCCGGATTAGTCCCTCGGGCACATCAAAAGGCCAAGACGGATGGCCGCGAGCAGATGGAAGGTAATCATCGCCGCCGACAATGGGGGCTCCTTCAATGCCACAGATTTATGCGATAATAATTTCGGAATTCACGTGCATTGTCTTATAATAATCGACACGTTCATAGAGAATGTTAAGAAGAAGTTGGTCAGCGGGTGGGTTTGTAAAGGACACCAAAGGGCGCCTTGTCTAGATATTACGTGAAAAATCAATTTAAATAATACATCAAAGAAAGGCGATTTGTTATAACAGATGTTTAAATAAAAATCGATTATAACTGCATTAACATTTTATCAATAGTTTTGTTTTAAAACGTTTTGTCTTCTTTAAACAAATTTTGTTGTAATTCATTATGGTTGTGGTACAGGCCAAGTCAATGTGCAGCTTTATTGGGATAGGTCAAGAAGAGGCTAAGGCAATGTATAATTTATTGAGGTAGGTCAAGTGTACGCTAGAAGAAGGAATAATTTAATGGTTTTTAAAGTTTGTAACAATAATTTATCGGAAAAGGATAGGTAACAAACAACAACAGTATTATTGTTATTTTTGTAGACATTCAAAGTACAATCCACTTTAAGCATCTAAAAAAGCAAATTTTACTAGGAAATATACGCTGTTTTATTTATTTATTTTGTTGTAGAAAAATAAGCTCCAAGTTCAAGAAAAGAAATAATTAAATATGATTGATCATAAATAATAATATAGACACCATTGAAGTGACTTTTATTGTCTAAACCAGGCATGTGCAGCGTACGGCCCGCGGGCCGGATCCGGCCCCTGACTTCATTTTATCCGGCCCGCAGCATAATTTTCAAATCTCACTAAACCAGGCCCTTGACAGTAAAAAATGTATATGTATTCTCAATAATTTTCATATAATCTAAGGATCATAAAGTTTTATAGGTATCATACAGTTTTGTTATGTATTTAGTCATTTCAGCATTCAGTGTATGCAGTAAACAGGGAAAATCCAGTGCCAGTGCAAATAAGACGTATTTGCACTGGCTGTAAGTATGTTGATTAGTGAAGGAAGAATCAGCAGAGAAACGGCACGTAGTTATTTGTAGTGAGGCACATCAGTTTCTAAATTCCTACTTAATTTACAATTTAACATAATCTTTAAAATGACATCAGAGAAGAGAAGAAAAGTTGATATTGAAAATCGTGTTCTTCTAGATAAGTGGACTAACGATTACTTTTTTGTTATGCAAAATAACAAGCCCGTTTGTTTAATTTGCCTCGAAATTATATCAGTGGTAAAAGAATTGAATTTAAAACGCCACTTTACATCAAAACATTCATATAATCTAGTTATAGTAATCTCAATGGGCAACAAAGAAAAGATAAAATAATAAATTTGAAAAAATGTTTATCTGGACAACAGACAAACAAAGTGATTTATTCAATAGTATTGTACGAACAAGTTTTATAATTAGTGAAAAAATTGCAAAGCATTCTAAACCTTATTCTAAAGGTGATTTTGTTATAGAGTGTCTTAGTGCTGTCGTTAAAGAACTGTGTCCTGAAAAGAGCGACGATATAGAAAAAATAATTTGCTCTCGGCGAGAGCAGAGATACTACAGATACCGCACACTTAGCTATTTTTATTCGTGGAGTTGATATCAAATTTAATTACATGGAAGAATTGCTGGCTCTTCGACCTATGATGTTTGAAACTATTTGTAAAAGTAATTAATTATGCTCATATTTTTTGGTTTTGGAATGTTACATCTAGGGAACAAGTCCTCAAATATTTTACGCATCTGGGGCTCAGATAATCCTTACGAGATACAATTGCTACCAGACTTCCCTAAATTGAATGATATTTATATCTCGGCGTAATGCGTTTGTCCATATTTTAGTCTTCACCGTTTCAAAATTTTGCTCGTTGTTTGGATACTCAGTGTAATGTTTCATAATCTTTGAAACTATTTGTAAAAGTCATTAATTTTGGTCTTATTTTTTGGTTTTGTAATTTTACATCGAAGGAACAAGTCCTCAAATATTTCAATATATTTAAGAATTGAATTGCAAAACCAGCGAGAAGTAAAAATTAAGATTCTACGATCTGATAGAGGAAACGAATTTTGTAATAAAGAATTCTAGAAGTTTTTGGAGAATCATGGCATAATACACCAAACAACAGCACCATACACATCAGAGAGAATCAACAGAACTAAAACAAATGTCCGTAGTTTGATCATTCGGTGCAATGTTTTAGAACCTTTTCAACCATCAGTGAAAGTCATGAATTCTGTCCAAATTTGTTTGGAATGTTTTAAAACCATCAGAAAAAGTAAATAACTTTGTTATTACTTAAGCCATTCGACGTTATTTAAAGAACCTTTCAGAATATAGAAATAAACGTAATAAGTTTTGGAATCTAAACGTTTAAAACTACCAGAAGAAATAACAAATTTTGATCATGTTAACGGTGGACGCGGAAGACGCACTGGTGATGGACTGGCAAGGAAGTATCACTGCGGTACTCTGTGGAACCAACACGCACTGGGGGCGGCACAGGGGTACCTGGCGAGGTTCACCATCGATTGACAGCAAGTGCTACATGATTGAGCTTCCACGCCAGGAGCAATGGGTAAAATATAATTACGCATTTGTTACGACGTTCAGGTAAACTGAACGCCGGTAACACTCATAACTCATTCTCAAAACTATCAGACAAAAATACGCATATTTTAAGCATTTTTAGAACCTTTAAAGCTATAATTAAAAGTAACGAATGAATCGGAAAAGTCACTTTTCAGTTTCGGTCCGTCTAATGATTTTCTGAGCCCTGAGTGGAGTAATAAACTTGCAAATGGCAATAGTAGCACTCTTCAACAGCTCATCAACAACTGTAACCGAATATCAAAACTCTGAATGCCCAATATTCTACCACTTCAAATTTCCGACCTGACATCAAAGATAACGCCGTTTTCTTGATCTGGGACCATGAAATCTGGTCTTCAAACGAACTCAGGTCCGGTCTTTCTACCGGACCTAACAGTCAGACCGACTAGACCAGCTAGAGAAATTAAATCTACCATCTGGCCTAAACATAAGTTGAAGGTGGAAAATTTAATAATTCCCCTTAATGTCATCAATTCGACGATCGAACTTAAAGCAGCTATCTCTAAGGTCTTCATGGTCATCCTCTTAGCTTTCAAAGAGTAAACGATTTCTCCGAGCCCCGCAAAATATTTGAGATTCATTTCTCCGCACGGAAGCTAATCGATTCGTTTGCTGGGCGGGAGAAAAATTACGCATCCTGAATAATGAGCAATTGGATCGTTACTGTGTGGAAGTTTTTCAAAATGCTCAAGAAAGAAGACCTAATAACCAAGCGTTAATTGGCGAGAGGGGACTCACCTTTCTTATAGCAATTCGTCGACAGCCTAGGGTGGCAATTTACTTTAAACCCTAGCGATAATTATAACTTCATTAATGATAGCATAAGATCCGCCAGAAGATATAATTCTACGATTGTGAGTGGTCCTGGACGAGCTCAAAAATCGCAAAGCTTCTGGTCACGACGGCATTTCCACGTTAATGGTGAAAAATCTTGCCCAAGAGGATAGAATCGCTCTGCTTAATATAGCAAATGTGGCTCTGTGACTGGGCTCTTTTACATCTGTTTGAAAGTTAACCGCAAACACAGTAGTTTCTTGCATACATTTCATTAAATCAAGAGCACTTCACCACCGTCAGTTCCAAACATTTTTGGAAAAACTGCAGTCTGAATTTGAAGATCTGACATTTTATTGTGAAGTACGCTGGTTAAGTAAAGCAAAAATGTTAAAACGATTTTATGATTTGAAAGATGAGATATTTGTTTTTATGGATATGAAAGAAAAACCTGTACAAGAGGTAAAGAACACAAATTAGGTCTGCGAACTTTCATTTCTCGTTGATGTAACAAGTCATATGAATGAATTAAATACAAAGTTGCAAACTCAAGAACAACTTGTTCATGAACTGTATGACCACGTCAAGTAATTCCAAAATAAATTAAGACTTTGGGAAAATCAGCTCCGAACAGGGAATACCTACCATTTTCTCACTCTTGCAAATCATAAAGATCATGCTAACTTGAAAACGTTTGTAAACGAGTTACAATTTTTAAGAGATTAATTTAACACCAGATTTAAAGATTTGAGCTGCCAAGAAGCAAGTCTGAAAAAATTTTTCTCCCCATTTGAAGTGGAAATAGAAGAAGCTCCATTTTCATTGCAAATGGAACTCATTGAATTGCAAGAAAAATCCGATTTTAAGGCGATATTTAGAGATACGCCGTTATAATATAAAATATTTATAAAAAATATTTACCAACCAATAAATTTCCAAATCTCGCATCTTTGGCTTAGAAAAAAATGTACATACAAATATGAGCAGCTATTTTTGATCTGTTAAAACGTAATAAATATAATATCATTTCCTTAAATCAAACTACGAATCTCTCTGTCCCTTATAAATTTAAATAAAAGGTCCGGCTCGCGATTTTAGGTTGAACTAGTTTTCCGGCCCGCGGTCTTGATGAATTTGCACATGCCTGGTCTAAACAATAATGTAATCATAAAATATATGCTGATTGAAACAATTCCTCCAAGATATTGTAGTATATTTGTTGTATTATTACAATACTTTACGGAAACGTTAAAGTAGCATTAATCCATATCGGCGATTAATTATTCAGGGCACTTAATTTACATCGCCTGAAAGTCCAAGTCAAAGTGGCACTTATTTATATTTACACTGAGGATTAATAATTCAGGGCACTCAATTTTAATCCTCTGAAATATTAAATCGCAACTAGTATTAGCCATCGGGAAAATTTACGGCCGACAAATTGATTGCCATTAACTGCCAGGACTTCATCCATAATTCCTCGATTTGCAGATGGATGAAGATACTAATGCGTCGTCGTAACACTCAATTCCAAAGTAAATATTAGAGGGCTCCGAAACTACAGACGTAAATTGCTGACGTGCTATTAAGATTACCAAGTTTTACAATTAAATTTTTCTTGTGTCGACAATTTACGCGTAATACTTCAATAAAACATTTTCTTATTTGTTTAAAATGTTAATTATTAGATTTTTGTAGTTAATATAAGAATAAATACATCAGTGACACGTCCAAAATATTTTCTAAAAGTATTTGAAAATATGAACGATAAACTCAGTGATTATTTGATTATGATTTATAAACTTATAAATAATTACATCCACAATGTAAAACCATAAACCTCAAGCATGGAAAGCGATTAATTTTATCAAAAACCTTGAGAAATTATAAACGCCTTGCCGTATAATAAATAAAACTTGAATTGAAAATAATAACTATATAAACTAATTAATTACGTTAAATTTAGAAACATATTGATTCAAACATTTTCCACGTGTTTCTAAATATTCAATGCAAAATAATTGTATTCTACAATAACTACAAAATAATATTCCAGTAGTTATACGTTTATGTTGGTAATTGGGTGCAAAATAGAATATATTTATAACATACAAAGTACGTATATTTGAAAACTATTTGATTTTTTTATTTGTAAAGTTATTATTGCAAAACTAACATATACGTAGCGACTCTTCATTGTGCCCCAACTAATAAATCGACTCCGAAGCCGTCAACAGTATCCAACACTTTTACGAAGTTAACTTCCGACTCCGGGCGCGCGTAAAAACATCCACGTCACACTGTATTTTCAATTCACCCCCGACATTTCGCATGTAAATCACAATATGTAATTGTGTGAGCCCGTCCTCAAAGAAGGCTCCTTCCAGACGTCTTCCGCGCTTCCGCCATGAATTTATATACACGCCGGAGATAAATTTCATATTTCATGAATATGATCGGGGATGGAAGTTGTGCAATAAAACTTTTCAGGCACTTGATCCACTGCACGGCACGAACATCCCCGATATTCCCTGACAGGAGCTTTAAAATCAAACAATGGTTTAAGGACGGGAGCGGACGGTTTTAAGATAAACAGATGGATTTTCTGTTTGTCTTCCGCGGAATGGGGGGTGCGCGGGGGTAGGGGGTCGGTCGGATTAAACTCTTCGCCCTTAAAAGTTATTAATTATTCGTTAAGTTTTCGTTTGATCCGGTGGCGATATTAAAAATTATAATAATAATCAAACTTGTGAGATGCGGGGAAAGGTTTTTAAATTAAGCGTAAAAGGCAACTGTTTCTTTACTTAAGAGATAAACGATTTGTCAAAGGATAACGGATAAATTAATTATATATATGTGTATCAATTTAATTGCTAGAATATAAATTGTTAATTCGTTATACATTATTCTGTATAAATAAAAAACTTTTAAACTTTGTTTGTATAACACTGACTTTATTAAGTGACTATAGTCGACAGTTTTAACTTAAATAACTTAATAAAGTCAGTGTTATACAAAGTTAAAAAGTTTTTTATTTGTGTAGGATATAAATTGCTTTATGATTGATATTCTAAAAATCTAAACGTATAACGAAAAATCTGTATATGTATTTGTGTTAACTATCACTGTCAATGGTCACTCTCAATTGTCACTGTCAACTGTTATTATCAACTATTTGTTTTAACTTCCATTATTACAATTCCTTTTTTATTATTGTAACCGCTGTCAAACGTTAATATCAACTGTCATTGTCAATTTAAAATTATCACAAATAAAAGTAAATAATCGTTTCACAATAGTTATTTTTTGTAATTGTAAACTGTTTTTAAACAACTGTCAACTGTCACTGTCAATGGTCGCATTGCTAACTGTTGAAATTTTTACCTCTTGTTCTAAATGTTCTAAAATGAACAATTTATTTTTTGAAAAATAGTTATATTTTTATTATTTAGGAACATGTGAAAAAATGTTCAATCATTATTTTTTCATGTTTTGTATTTAAACATTTTGCTACATTTAAATCTTTTGAATGTTTCTTAAAAAATATTAAATTTGTATGACAGTTCTCACTATTAACTGTCACTGGCAACTGTCAACAGTCACCGTCAACTGTCAATGGTCACTGCCAATTGTCAATTTCAATTATTATCACAGTCAACTGTTTCTGTAACTGTTTATCATCCATTGTACATTTTGAGTACCATGTGCTCATTATCAAGCCATTGAGTTAAACTTTTTGGAAAATCTTTAGAATTCATAAGGGCAAAATTTTTTGGCATCGAAAATTAAAACCAGTAACTATAATTACCTGCGTAAGATGGAGGCGCTTTTTAAAGTAATTAAATGAAATTAATCTTCAGAAATCTTAAAAAAATACGACTTTTAAAAGGTTGGAACAAGATAAAGTTAAAAGATAAAGTGATAAAACTAAGTTTTCGGGTTACCATCAAATATTTAGATGAAGTTACAGCTGGCACCTATTATTATATTCTTTTCATGAAGAAGATGTTCCAATAACAGCCAATTCTGAAGATAGTGCAGCAATATTATAAAATGTAGCAATGTAGAAAATGCCTTTCCAGAAAAATAAAATTACAGTCTTTCTGAGCTTATCAGTTGACTACTGTATTATTATTTTACTGATTTTATGTCAGTTGATTTCCTGTTGTCAGCTATTAGTTATTAATTGCATTTTGTCAATTGTCAATTATTTTTTATTTGTCATCAGTTGTCAAGTATCTATTATTTTTTGTTACTCGTTCTTTCTATAGTCTCCTGTTTACTTTCTATTGGTCTTTCAAAATTATCTGTTACCAGTTGTCATTTATCGATTGTCAATTTATTACTAAAATTTTTCTGCCGAGTGATCTCATTTAATACGTCACTCAAGTCCCCGGTATGACACATATATGGCAACATTGTTGACAGTCCCACATTATTTCCGGATAATACTAACCTTAAAACAGTACGTGTAAAAATTTCATGAAATTCTGACTGTTAGTTTAGAAGTTACAGTCGTTTTAGTGACACCAGTTTGATAATTTTCAAGACAATGGATAGAAAGGAATTTCGTATGTTGATTAAACACTGTTTTTTTTTTTTGATGGGAAAAATACTGTTGGAGGCAAACAGGCATTATGGGGACTTTGCTACATGGAAGTCAACTGTTATTGATTGATATGTTGAATGTCGTACAAGCACTGATGATGTTGAACGCACTGGTCGTTCAAAATCAACAGTTGTTTCGGAAAAAAATAAAAATGTTCCCAAAATAGTTTGAAAAGATCGCAAAATGAAGTTCTGTGAAATAGTTGACACATATGACATAGCACTACCTTCCGATATCTTCAAATATCAGAAGGAAGTGCTTTTGCCCAAACTGGACTAGAAGCAACAACGCGTTGACGTTTTAAGCGCTGTTTGGAGCTGTTCAAGCAAAATAAAAAGGATTTCTTGCGTTGACATGTGACAATGGATGAAACATGGATCCACCACTACACGCCTGAATCAAAAAGATGCTCAGCTGAGTGGACATCAGCCAGTGAAAGTCTTCCAAAGCGACCAAAGACTCAAAAGTCGGCTGGCAAGATTATAGCATTCGTATTCAGGGATGTGCATGGAATTTTGTTCATCGGCCATCTTGAGAAAGGCAAAACTATCAATAATAAATATTACATGGCATTATTGGAGCGATTGAGTGCAAGAAAAAAACGGCCCCACATGCAAAAAAGTGCTGTTTCACCAGCTAATGCCCCGCGTCGCAAGTCGATAAAAAAATGGTTAAATTGGATAAATTGCGCTTTGAATTGCTCCTCGCCCACCGTACTCTCCAGATTTGGCCCCCAGCGACTACTGGCTTTTTGCAGATATGAAAAAGATGCACCAGGGAAAGACATTTGGCTCAAATGGAGAAGTAATTGCCGAAACTGATGCTTATTTTGAGAGCAAAGACAAATCTTTTTACATAAAACACGGAACAGTTAGAGGAGCGTTGGAATAAATGTATCTCTCTTGGAGGAGCCTATGTTGATGAATAAAGTGAAACATTAAAAAAAAATTGTTTTTCTTAGTTAGACCGGAGACTTATTGAGTCGTGTGTTATCTATTGTTAAATATTTATTCCCAGTCGTCAGATGTCCTATTATTTGTTGTTCCTTGTCTGATCATTTTTTTGTTGTGTTTTATAAGCTATCATTCAACAGTCGTCATTTTTCAGTACTTAATGGCCAACTATTAGTTTTTTTGTTGTCAGTTACCTTATGTACTTTATCAATTATTTATTTCTAATGTATGTTTTCAGTAGTTTGTTATTTCTTATCTACTATCATTTGTCAGGTAACTTTTCTTAGTTGTCAATAGTCTGTTATGCACTACTATCTGTATAATTCTATTGACTTTTAACTATTTTCTGTCACCAGTAGTCAGTTATCATAGTTATATTTTGTAGATTATTCGTTGTGCGTTGTCAATTGTCAACTATCAGTTGTCTATTTTATGTGTACTCATTATCAAGCCATTAAGTTAAACTTTTTTGAAAATCTTTGGAATTCGTTAGGGCAAAATTTTTTGGCATAGAAAATTAATACCAATAACTATTAATGGTCTTTCGTTGCAGTTCGTAAGGTAACAAAATTTTCAAATTTTCAAAATTATTTTCAAAAGAAAATAGAAAATGACTTGACTTTTGGTACACAAATATTTTCCAAAAGCTCTCCATCTTTGGATAAAAAGGATAAAAGTTAAACTGCACTGTTTCAATTAAGAATTTAATATAATAAAGAAGGAGACCCCACGACTTTTTACCACTTTATCATCACCCTTCTTCTTCGTCATTATATTAAAAATATACCATAAAGAAATCGCCTCCATAATTAAATAAAAATATAATAGTTTTTAGCATACAGCACCCATAGACAAAGGCATATTTAAAACATTGGTAGAATTGGACTGAAGGGACCTAAAATTATATATTAATTAAATGAAAGTAATCTTCACGTAACTCAAAATAAAATACACGCTTTTTAAAGGTTGGGCGTGTGGTTGGAACAAGGGAAAGTTAAAAGATATAGTGGTAAAACAACGTTATCATGTTTTAATTTCAACTCAACGAAGATGTACCATGAAGTAAACGTCTCTACCATCAAATACAAGGGGGGTTAGTAAAATAAGGTTCCCTATGCTGATGAGAAATAATGTGACGTGCTGGGAGAAATGTAAAACACTGTCCTACTCGCTACATCGCTCAATGCTGACCTAGCCCAATCGAAGATGGAGCTCCCTATCGCTGTTACCGCCAGATGCAAAATTCGCGCTGTGATTCGTATTCAAATGCAAAACGGATTTTACCTATTGACATTCATCGTCAGTTAATCGAAGTCTATGGAGAATATTGCATATCTGTTCAACATCTTCGCAAATGGTGTAGAGAATTCAGTGGAGGCCGCACGGAAATTCACCATCAAGACAGGAACGGAAGGCCTTCAATTTCAGATGGAATTGTCGAAAAGTTGAGAGAATATTGCTTGAAGATCGGAGGATCACCATTAACGAACATGCTTTCCGTATTTCTGAGACTTCCAACAATACAATTCATAAGATTTTAACTGAAAAATTAGGCTATCACAAAGTGTACCGCGAATGCTCACAGAAAACCACAAACAGCAACGTGTCGAGTGTTCCCGGCAGTTTCTGCAACAATGTGAAGACAACAAGGAAGAATTCTTGGATTCCATTGTTACAGGCGACGAAACATGGGTGTATCACTTTACCCCCGAAACCAACCAGCAATCACGTGAATGGCTCAACTTCGCCGAAGCCGAAGAAGTTTAAACAAACACAGTCTGCTGGGAAAGTCATGGCAGCCGTCTTTTGGGACAGGAAGGGCCTGCTTTTGATCGACTTTTTGCCTCATGGAACAACAGTAAACTCCGACAGATATTAAGAAAACTGAAACGTGCTATCCAGAACCGCCGGAGAGGAATATTGTCCAGTGGTGTTAGGCTTCTCCATGACAACGCTCGGCCTCATGTCTCACATCAAATTCAAGAATTGCAGAGAGATTTTGGTTGGACTGTTGTACAAGTGAGTATCACTTATTCCCATAATTAAAGGAATACTTGGGTGGTTTACGCTTCAATACCGATGATAAAGTCAAGGAAGAGGTTACTCGATTCCTCGAAGGATTTGCGACAAAATTCTATAACATGGGGATAGAAAAACTGGAGCATCGTCTGCAAAAGTGTTTGAACAGAAACGGCGATTATGTAGAAAAATTGCATAAGTTTTAAGCTTTAAAATGACGTATAACACTAAGAACAAAAATATAGCTGTGTATTATTAAAAATCATGGGAACCTTATTTTACCACCCCCCTCGTATTTAGATGAAGTTACAGGTGACACATATTATTATATTCCTTTGATGAAGAAGATGTTACAATAACAGCCAATTCTGAAGATAGTATAGCAATATGAAAAAAGTCTTTCCAGAAAAATGAAGTTACAGTTCATAACTTTTTTCTGATTTTTTTACATTATCTGTTGTCAGTCAATTTTCAGCTATCAATTTTTAGTTATCAGTTGTTTGTATCTATTGTCTGTTATGTTATTTTAATTGTTTCGTATCAGATACCTATTGTCTCTTATATTTTAACAATTGAAAATAACTAATTGTCAATTAGAAGCTTTGGAATATTGTTGGCAATTGTCTGTTATCAAATGTCTATTATGCGTCACTTGTCTGATTTTACTGACTGTCGCCTACTTTCTGTTTGCAGTTATCAGCTATTATTTGTCAGTAGTCATTGTGAGCTGTTAGTTCTAAGTTGTCAGTTGTGTTATTAATGAAAGTAAGAAATAACAGTTTACTTCTTCTTGGATACACCAACAGTGCGACCACGGCGACCAATCGTTTTGGTTTGTTCACCACGCATACCTCTGTGCGCACGGATCTTCTTCATGCGTTCAAGATCTTAACGGAGCTTGCTGTCCAAGTTGGAGTCTGCTGTCAATTGCCAGTATTGTTGTCTTCTTTTGAATTTGAATTTAAAGTAGACACTTTTTGTTTTCTATTGTCCGTTATCTGTTATCAATTGTCAGTTTTCCTTTGTCAGATTTAATTTCCAATTGTTTGTTATTGTGTTCTTATTTGCCTGGTTTTATTGACTATTGTATATTTTATACTCTGCGACTCTTGTTTATTTTCTACTGTATCAGTTACACATTGTCATTTTTAATTATCATTTGTCAGTTATCTGCTATCACTCCTCTGTTTTTGTTGTTTTCTCTCCATTTTCTGTCGTCAGTTGTCTATTTCCAGACTACTATTGTGTGTTATCGCTAGCCTATTGTTAGTTCTTAACTGCCAATTGTCATTTGTTAGCTGCCTGTTATTAGTTCTCTGTATTCAGTAGTCTAATTTCTGTTGTGTACTGTCAATTGTCATTTATCTATTATAACTATTCAGTTATCTGTTATTAATTGTTAGTTGTTTGTTATCAATGCTCTAATGTCTATTATCTTTTATCTAATATCAGTTATCTGATATTTGTTGTCACTAGGACATTTCTGTTGTCTTTTGCCTTTCGTCAGTTAACAGTTTTTTATTATCAGTTTTCACTTGTCTAATTATGCTGGCTGTAATCTTTCTTCTTTTCTGCCCCCTTCGTTTTCTGTCTGCTTTCTGCCTGTTTTCGGTTTTTCCAACTAATTTTGGTTGTTCTCAATATAAGTTTTATCCCTGTTTATTTGTTAGTACACTTCTAACATACCAGCAATAAATATTCCAGCGTACTCTTGACCTACCTCAATACACTGTACATTGAGCTAGCGTAGCCTTGGCCTACCGTAACAAATTATTCGTTGTGGTAGGTCAAGAGTACGCTGGACGATACAGTGATTAAGAATAAAGAAAATACTTTTTCTTTTTTATACCACTTTAAGTCACCACTTTAAGTAAGTTTTACAGTGATATTACTGTTGCCTGTTATCAGTTAAAATTTACTATTATCAGTTGTTCAATTGATTTTTACTAGTTGTCTACTTTCTATTATCTGTTATCAATTGTTACTTATCAATTATCGCTTGTCACTTGTTTGTATCTATGGTCTACAGTTCATTATCTGTCATGAGTTGATTTTTGATTACCTCATTTCTATCGTTCATTGTCTATTGTCTGTTATCAATTATCAATTGTCTATTGCCAGTTGTGTGTTATCTGTTATTATTTGTACGATTCTCTCTTGTTTTTTTATCAGTTGTCAGCATTCAAATTGCCAACTGCCAGTTTTTAGTTACAAGTTGTCTGTATCTGTTGTTTCTTTGTAGTTGTAAATTGTCTATTTATCTATTATCAATTGTCACTTTACAGTTGTTAGTTGATTATTTTCAGGTTTCAATTATGTTTTATCTACCATCACCTGTTTCATTCTATTAGTTGTTGACTATTTTTTGTCGCCAGTTGTTAGTTATTAGTTGCGTTATTATATCAGTTGTCAATAATCACTTATCAGTTGAATTTAGTCAGTTAACAATTATGTATTATCTGTCATCTAATGTCAGTTGTCTGTTATTAATTGTTAGTTATCTAATGTTTATCTATTGTCAAATAGAACATAAATAAGGAATCTACTATAATTATTCAAGAATATCATGCTTGGATTACTTGTGATCAGACTGTAATTTGATGGGAATCTATAAAATGATACTCCTTCCTATAATACATATTTAGATCTACATGCTAAGCACATAGCCCATGACTGAATTTTTTCTGACTTATAGACATGCGAAATGTACAATTAATTCTATTGGATGAATATATTTATTTCGAAGGGTATCAAACAAAAGTACTAACTAGCTACATTGGCCCGAACTATCGCTTTGTAGAGGAAATTGTTTGTTTCAAAAGTCTGCCACTCTCTTTGCTAAAATAGGCGGCAGTAAGGAACAATAAAAATACATCATGAGGTTGATTACAAAATCATAAATTGAGGAATAAAACGAAAAAGACAAAGCCTTAGCTAAAGGTAAAATTGATATTGCCATTATTAAATCTATTGAAGATTCAAATAATCAACCTAAAAATATCATATCATCAAACGTTTTCACTTTAAGTTGTTGTAGTTTCAGGAATTTAAGGCAAAAATACTCCTAAATATGGTTCATTGGTTTCTGGTGCTTTCCTGTTCGACAGTAGCGTCAGCAGAAAAATTTACTACTTCGGGGTACAAGTGAACTCTGAATTATGTATAAATAATAATTATATTATTTTTGTATGTATTAGGCTTTTTTGTTGGCACAGAATTAAACAAAATACATGATATTAATACATAAAGGCGTTAAGAATCATATTACAACATTAACCTCGTTTTTATCAGTGGTATCCTTATTTTTCTTCATATATCGCTATTTCAGATAACAATACGATAATAATGGTTTTTATTGTTTTTTATTTAATAGTGCATACAATGAGATAAAAAATAATGCTGATAAGAGATTCAAAAAAACCTATTACATTTCAAGGCTATTAGTACGTTTATGAGACTTTAAAATTGAAACTATTTATTTTATTGTCGATGTATTGCATTAATTATTTCCACGGTCGCGGTTTTATTGGTCAGATAATTGAATTACGCACATGTTCACCTATTTAATGGAGTCGCAACAATTAAAACAATTAATGCCTG
>OZ018387.1:15827935-15862935 GCA_963969525.1 Ontholestes murinus | reverse complement strand
TTATATAATATTTTTTTGATATAGCAATCAATGGCATTTAAAACCTTTCAATATAAGGTTCTTCATTTTTACGTTGATTATGTAGATCAAATAAAAATATAAGCGTTTAAATATTTTTATATGTATTGTGAATCAACCCCACCGGAATTGAAAATAAAATAAAGTTTATTATTCAGGATATTAATAGATTTTCTGTGTACTATATAAAATTTTAGTTTCAATCTGCTCGTGTTATCAGATTTATTTCAACCGACGTGTCGGAATAAAAATGTATACCCGCAACATGCAACCGACGGTATTTAGTATTATCTGCAATCTCCGAATCGGATATATCTAAATAACCCTTCCCTAATTTCTATATCTTTATTGGCATCGTTAATTAGATCCAAACACGCACATAAATATTTGTTAACTCTGATAGGTTTAATTTTACTCGTACACTGTACTGCGGCAACGGTTTAGATATAATTATTCCACCCTAATAAATACATACTCTACGAGATGCTTTCTATACGTATCATTAAAAGGGTGAAAGTGGCACTACGATTCGTCTCTGTAATATATCACCCGGGGTGAAATTCGAGCTGTCGGCTCGTTTGACAGGGCTCTGCAAATTAATCAACGACCCTGTTAACTGAAAATAAGTTCACAATCCGCGGCTTAAGGTACTCCATGCACGCACACGTTGATATTGAATTAAATTTTCGTGGCAAATCGTGTGCCCCTCAATATAACTCCGCCGGTGCTGTATGATTGGATTTTGGAATTTGGGGCAAAAACAGCGCGAGTTTTGCGGGATAACGATGACCTTCATAAATTTTATGTTGCCTGTGCTGTTCCGTGTTTACTGTGGATAACAAAATATTGGGCAATAAATCAATTTTATTTGTACACTGCAATTGATACCTTAACACGCTGTTTTTTTTGTATGGGATGAGGAACAATATATAATGTTATTTTTGACGGTTTGTATATAAATTTTATTTAGTATTTAAGTTATTACATTCTCCAAGCATATATTATTATTAACTATATCAATGTAAGCTTCAACTAACATCTGAAGCTTTAATTTAAAGTGTCCCTACATTCCAAAAAAAAATTACTCAGCAAATAAAGTAGACGCTTCAAATGTGTAAATATAAAAATACATACGACATTCAAAGGAAATAAATTGGATTTCAAATGGGAAATGAAAGGAAAAATATATACAACTTAAAGAATAAGTCACGTTTCAATCCTTACAAATGTTATAATTGAACTTTTATAATTAATTAAAATATTTAATAAAAATGTGTTGAAGACAGGATCTTAAAAAACGTTTAATTAATATATAACTAAATAAATTATATACAGTATGCTATTCTGATACAAAATAAAATCTAGGAGTACTCTTTTGTTTATTATAATATAAAACACTTCACTCAATCTAAAATATAGTATATTATAATAACCGATTTAGTTTTAATAATAAGTACTGTGATTTTAATTATAAGTTGTTTATAAAACTATTAACTTCTGTCGTTTTCATTGTAACGGTTTAATTGTTTCAATTCCGTGGTGTGCTCGTGTGTTTTGGGCCGTTGCCAAAAAGCAAGCGCACAATGTCTTCCGTTGCCATTAAACTTTATTGTCCATGTAGTTTATGAAAATAAAACTAGTTTGGGCTTTTCGCGAACAGTTATGGCATTACATTGTGCTTTTTTGTCTGGTCCCATATATTCAACGGGGTCAGTAAGTAATAATTGTAATAAATATTAAGCCCCGAGGGCAAAGTTTTCGTTTGCAGTTAGGATCTTTGAGAGTGTCGCCGGATTTATATGAGGAACTTTAAATGTAACGGCCTACGTGAGAACGTCCCAGCTTTTCTCGCTGAAACTGATGGAATTTTAAAGTGGGCTATTAATGTTCACAATTACAAGACCGGTTTATTTCTTTTTGTGATTTTTTTGGGAGCGCATTGCGAACCCGGAACACGTACTGGGAACACAACTGGCTGACAGGGGACAATTTCCTGTGTCTGCGCGTGGACACGAGAAGATATTGCTGCCGGCATCGGGGGCGGCGGCACACATTGCTAAAGGTCTATTCCGGTGCGCGGTTTGATAACAAGCTGACGACACGGGATTCATATATGACCACCAGGCATGTAAATTGGGTTCGGTAATTAGAACAAGTTTTACTAATCCGCGATAATCCACAAAGCCGCCACGTATTAATTAATAATTAGGCATTCGATGCGTATTCAGCCTACTGAATACATTCAGGAGTTTAATTTGTCATCAGAATTTTGGCTAATTGCCTAAAATTTTATATTGAATAAAATTTATCTACGTGTGTTTAATGCTAGTTGGAAGATGTAAATTATATTACCTAATAACTAAAATATCTATTAGGATTCGTACATAATTTTTACTTTCCCTATATAGAATATTTAGGGAAAATATTGTTTTCGTGAATGAAAATGTCTGTGGGCGCTGTATCTCAAAAACGAATTATCCATTTGACATTTATTTATTTATCCGAGTGAACTGACAGAAGAAAAATTAAAAGAAATTCTAGCAAGCAGATTTAATATTAGTGATATAATATGTAATAAAATAATCCCAAAATTTGAAAACCCAACATTTTCAAGCTTTAAGATCGGCGTACCCTTCTCCAACAAGAAATTATTAGAAGACCCTAACTCATGGGAAAGGGGAATCAATGTATCTAGATACAATTTTTTCCTAAAACTAAACACTCTTACCAAACCAACATAGTTAGTAAGAATAATAATCAATGTACTATTCACCCAAAAAATAAAACAAATAACTTTAAATTGTTACATTGTAATATTCAGTGCATTAGCGCAAGTATTAATGAATTAAAATATATTTTAAATAACATTCATGAACTCAGTGTACTATGTATAACAGAACACTGGCAAATGAAAAATCAATTACAATCATTAAATATAAATTCTGACTTTAATCTTGTATCCTACTTCTGTAGGCCAAGAAACGAGCACGGCGGTGTTGCAATATATTGCCACAAAGACATTCAGTATACACCTACAAATTCAATTACCAATCTATCTGTAAATAAACATATAGAATGCGGGGGTGCAAAATTAAAATTTATCAATCTCGTAGTTAATGTAGTATGTATATATAGGCCACCTAATGGAGACATGTCGATCTTCTTTAATACGTTTAATACTATTCTAGAATATTTAACACAAGATAATGTACCGTTTTTCATAGCGGGTGACTTTAATATAAATTTTTTAAATGATACCAACGAAATATTATTATTTAATAGCTTATTAAACTCCTATAACGCTATACTAACAGTGAATGAACCGACTAGAACACATTTTACTGGTTCAAAATCATGCCTTGACAATATAATAACCAATCTTTCTAAAGAAAGCGTAACCACTGATGTACTTCAAATGCATACATCAGATCATGACGCACAACTTCTCAACTCAAATCTGACTATAAAAAAACAATCCAAAAATAAACAAAGTAGAATCTTTTCTGACACTGCCCTTGAGAACTTTTGTAAAGATATAGAGAGTGAATACTTTAATGAAACATATATAGGTGACAATATAAATGATAAATACAATTCTTTTATAAATACATTTACATTATACCTGAACAAACATTTTCCTGTAAAAAAAATTATATCGAGAAATAAAAAAGTAAATCATAATGTTACTAATGTAGAAATCGAAGAATGTAAGAATCGTATGAGCATATTTGAGTCTTTATCTATTTCATTTCCAGAATTTAAACACCAGTTAAGGCAAGAAAAAAAAAACAATATAATGCTTTATTGAAGGCTGAACAAAATAAGCAGTATGAAAATTACCTAGTAAATTCTGGTAATAAATCAAAGGCTTCTTGGGATTTGATATCAAAATTTACCAATAAAAATAGTACTAAAAAGACTACACTTCCCTTAACGTCAAATTTTCTGCAGTTAGCTAACAATTTTAATTATTTCTTCAAAGAAGAAAATTGTGTCTAACAGAATTTCTAGTAGTACTCAATATCATTGCACAATACCAGAACACCCCACAACTTTCAAATTCATTTCTTGCTCTAATGAAGATATCATAAATATTATCAATAAAATGGAGAATAAGAGAAGTTATGGAATAGATGAAGTCCCAATAACAATAATAAAGAAATGCATAAATTCAATAATTGAACCCCTTAAACACATAATTAATTATTCATTTGACACAGGCACATATCCCGATATGCTAAAATACGCTATAATTACACCAATCTATAAAAAGGGCGATAAACAATTACCTGAAAATTATAGACCAATTAGTATTTTAACAACATTCTCTAAAATCCTGGAAACAGTAGTAGCTTCTCAAATAATTAAATTCTTTAACATAACCTATTTATTAAAACACAACATGGTTTTATAAAAGGCAAGTCCATCAATACAGCCCTATTTGATTACTTAAATTCCATTTATTCATATATTGACCAAGACCATTGTGTATGTGGAGCTTTCCTAGACCTTTCAAGGGCTTTTGATACTGTTGATCACTCAATTCTGACAACAAAACTAGATCACTATGGTATACGTGGAATTGAAAATAAATGGATTAAGTCATATCTGCAAGACAGGAAACAACTTACAAAAATTAATGACAGTGGAGGTTCAAGAATTCTGTCAGATATCGTAAATACCAACATGGGTATACCTCAGGGAAGCATTCTTGGCCCTTTACTGTTCATTATATTCATAAATGATTTAAACAGCATACTGAACATTTGTAATTTTCTCAGCTATGCAGATGACACAAACATAATAATATATGGATCAACTCCTGCTGAGATTGCCGAAACGGGAAATATTTTAATGCAAAAAATTGAAGAGTGGTTTCACCAAAATCATCTAATATTAAACCCAGGAAAAACTAAATGTATTTACTACAAAGCGAGCAACAAAACACTAACTCCACAACATATTGTATTAAATAATATTATACATCCTTTCACTGACAATACGAAATTTTTAGGTATCTTATTAGATGATAAGCTCAGTTTTAAACAGCAAACAGAATATCTTATCAGCAAAATAAGTAAAGTGGCATATGGCCTAAGAATACTATAAAAAAATACGAACCCAAATATTACAAAAAATTTTTACTATGCACACATTTATTATAACCTAAAGTATGGCATTATGTTCTGGGGAAATAGCTTGAACGTTGATTCCATGTTTAAGGTACAAAAGCGCGCAGTACGCATTATGTGCAAATTAAAATTTGATGCTAGCTGTAGAGGAATATTTAAAAGAGAAAATCTACTTACGTGCACTGGTATTTATGTTCTGGAATGTATCAAATTTTTATGGAAACATCGATATATCTTTGATAAAAATTTATTGCCAAATACCCATAACACAAGGCATGGAATTGAATACAGTCTTCCAATTCACAGACTAACTCTATTTCAAAGAGGCCCATATTATTCATGCTTAAAACTACATAACAGTTTACCGATCGAAATTAAAAAAGCAAAATCGTACATAACTATGAAAAAATTACTTTCTAAAAAGCTTATTGATATTGAGCCTTATAACATACAGGAATTTTACGCCAAAATTACAGCATAAATGCGACTTATTTTGTCTTTTTTACTGATATTATTAATGTATTTTCTTTGTTGACCTGTTTTCGTGTAATTACTGTACGTATGTCTTATATATGTATTTTGTGATAACATTGAAAATAAAGATATTATTATTATTATTATTTATTTATTCAACGGTAATCACCTTTTTACAACATAATTATAGTAATACTAAATAATACAGCATTCAACAAAAATTAAATTAAAACTAATATACAGGGTGTCCCGTTAATGCGGGGAAATGGCTGGACCATAGATTCCTGGGGTCAAAATATGATGATTTAACACAACTTATCTATATCCAAAAATTTACGGTTAAGCCGGAATTTGTCTTGAAAGTTTAAAATTTTTTTATTTCTTTTGTTTATAACAATTGAACGCTTTATTCGATTTGAATGAAATTAATTATTAATAACTACCTTGGCATAATACATAATTTAAATTATTATGGACATTAGTGATTAACAGGAAATATAGAAAACAGTAGTACCAACACTTAAAAACTAAAATATTTTTTTATTAGTGCATCCAATAAAAACTATAAAAATACTGCTTAAAAGAGAATTTGATTTTAAAACTTTTTTGTCTCTTAATAAAATTTGATATCTTGTACGGTTTTCGCACAAAAAAATAAATATATTTTTTTTTATCTAGTAAAACCAAAATCTAGTTTTCCATCAAATCGAAAATATATGTTTTTCGTGGCCGTCTTTGTTTAAAAAATGTAAATTATGTAAAATAATAATTATTGAGTGTCTTTAAATCATTTATTGTTAACTTAATTATAGTTCATAAATATTCACATATGCAGCAAACAGATTTCTTGCTTGTATTAGGATTTTGCGAAAAAAATTGTTTAAAAATTGTTAGATGTTGTTATGATTTATTGTATCAATTAATATTATTTAATTTTTATTCAATTGAATAAGTTGATTTACTTATTAATGAGGGCAAATCTGCATAGTGTATTCATATTTTATTTTTTTGTGCAAAAACCGTAAAAGATATCAAATATTATTAAGATACAAAAAAGTTTTAAAATTAATTGGTCTTTCAAAAAATATTTTGTTAGCTTTTATTGGATGCACCAATAAAAAAATATTTTAGTTTTTATGTGGTGGTACTACTGTTTTTTATACTTCCTGTCAATCACTAATGACCATAATAACTGAAATGATGTATTATATTATGGTAGTTATTAATAATAAATTTCATTCAAATCGAATAAAGCGTTCAATTGTTATAAACAAAAGAAATAATTTTTTTTGAAACTTTGAAGACAAATTCCGGCTTAACCATAAATTTTTGGACATAGATAAGTTGTGTTAAATCATGATATTTTGACCCCAGGAATATATGGCCCAGCCATTTCCCCACATTAACGGGACACCCTGTATATCATAAACAAAATTAAATCTAAAATTAAATTAAATTAAGTTAAGTAAAATTAAATTAAACTAAAACAATATATGTATACTAAGCTAAATTAAATCTAAAATAAAAGAAATTAATACAAAATAACGCTACCATATCAAAATAATCCTAATTAAACCAGTACCAGATTAAATAAAATTGAATAAAAATGAATAGCAAGGACTTCTTACAAAAATGATCGTAATTTAAATAATTACAGCGATGCTTAAATAAAATTTCATGGGTATTAAAGAACGACGTAGAGTTTAAATTTAGTAATGTGTTGCCAAAATGCATCATTCTTAATAGTGGGCGGTTATAGCCATAGTTTGTTCTTACTGTTTGTACCTGAAAGGTAAATGTTTGTCTAGTTTTTGTATCTGATATTGGGACTACTGAATAAATTTTTGAAACAGGTAAAGGGCACTTTATAGATCCTGAAATAAATTTATGAAAATAGCGCAAATCAGAATTTATTCTCCTCTTTTTAAGAGGGGGTAAATTAAGGCTAACTTTAAAGGAGTTAATTTCCAAAATGTCCCTATTAATACCCATTTTAAATGCACATATACGGGCAAATTTGTTTTGACTCCAAATAGTGGAAGTATATTCTAAAATCGATCTTACTAATGAAAAATAAAGCAATTTTAGCGAGCGAATTGAAAAGTCTTTACCAATTCTATAAATAAATCCTAATACTTTGCCAGTTGTGTAAACAATATTGCATATGTGTGATCGGAAATTAAG
The DNA here is from genome assembly GCA_963969525.1 of Ontholestes murinus. Lineage (NCBI taxonomy): Eukaryota > Metazoa > Arthropoda > Insecta > Coleoptera > Staphylinidae > Ontholestes > Ontholestes murinus. Next base: position 15,855,127 of record OZ018387.1, on the reverse strand, counting down.
TTTATAATCAAGATAAACACCCAGATCCTTAACTTCATCTACTTGACTTAAATTAACATCATCCAAAATATAAGTATATTTAATATATTCAATACTTCTTGCGCTACATTCTTGATGGAACGAAATTTTCAAATTGGGTAAATTAAAGCACTTGTTATGTTCCATAATTTTATTTTCAGTTTCCTGACACGTGTTTCGATCTTTTACGATAATTCTCAAAGTATAAACAGTTTATACTTTGAGAATGATCGTAAAAGATCGAAACACGTGTCAGGAAACTGAAAATAAAATTATGGAACATAACAAGTGCTTTAATTTACCCAATTTAAGTATATTTATTTATTATTTGACGTCTACTGAATGAAATAACTTGACATTTGTTTAAGTTTAAGTATAATTTGTTACAGTCACACCATCTCAATATATTATTTATGTCTTCTTGTGACAGCATAAAGTCCGAATTATCTGATATTATGCCATAGATTTTTAAATAATCTCCAAACAACAGTACGTTACAGGATTTTATTGAATCTATTATTTCATTAATAAAAATTTAAAAAAAGAATTGGACCACTGTGTGTGAATATACAAAACATTCTTCTGATATATGATTTTTCACTCTTACTTGTTGAATCCTATTTTTTAAAAAGGAAGCAATCCATTTTACAATTTTTCATTGAATCCATATGCTGTTATTTTGGCAATTAATATTGAATGATTCATTTTGTGAAATGCCTTTGATAAATCAGTGTATACTGAATCGACTTGATATTCATGTTCAAAGGCACTTATAATATAATCAGTATATACTAAAAGATTGGATGTTGTAGATCTACCCTCCACAGATCCATGCTGTTCCTCAAAAAGAATGTGTTTAACCTATCGGATCACTGCACCCAGATTTGTGAATAGGTGTTAAAAAACTCGTTTTCCAAATGGCTGGTACATAACCGCTTCTCAACGTACATGTAAATAATAAATGAACTACAAAAACTAATAGATGTCTGCTTATCTCAAAATTATTTTAGATTTAATAACAAATTCTATGCCCAAGAAGATGGATTGCCGATGGGAGCCCCAACCTCACCACTTTTTGCTGAATTATATATGAAATCATTCGAAGAAAAATTGTTAAATAAGAAGAAGAATACAAACATCATATTCTGGTGCAGATATGTGGACGATGTTTTTTGCATATGGGGTGGCTCTAATCGGCAACTGGACACATTTCTTCAAGACCTCAATAATCAGAATAACCAAATTCAATTCACTATGGAAAAAGAAATAGACAACAAAATAAATTTTCTGGACTTAACAATAGAGAAGAAAGAGAATAAACTGCAGTACTCCATATATAGGAAAGCAACTACCACCGATACCATAATTCCAAACGACTCATTCCAATCCATACAAATAAAACAGTCAACATTTAATGCATATATACACCGACTCTTAACAGTACCCATGACAACTGAGCACTACAAAAAAGAAAGCAACACTATATACGAAATAGCCAAGAACAACGGTTACGAGGGGAAGATGATTACAAGATTAATTAAGAAGAAGAAAAGGAAACTAAAAACCAAATTACTATACAACGTTCCCACCGAAAACGATCAGCATACGTATGCAGTGATTCCCTTCCTTGGCAATGTCAGCTCTAAAATTAAAAAACAATTGACCCCCCATAACATTAAAACAATTATTGTAGACAGGAACAATTTATCAAGAAGAATAGTCAATAACAAAATAGAAACCAAAGACCGTCTAAAACAATCAGGAGTATATAAAATTCAATGTGTTAATTGCAGCGGTTTGTATATAGGTCAAACAGGACGTAACTTCGAAACCAGGTATAAGGAACACCAAAAAACAATTAGACAACAGAGGCCATCAACAGGATTAGCAGAACATTTCATAAACACCGGACACCACATGGGGCAGATCATACCGATTAAGATTTGTAAAAAGGGAACCAAGCTAAATTACCTGGAAGGATTAGAGATCAAGCGGGCGATTGAAAGAGGAGATTTACTACTAAATAACCAACAGGAGCTAATTAATGTTAACACCATAATTGCGGGAATTTCACACGAAAATAACTAGTATATATATTGTATAATTTGTCATTTTAAATTTAGTATTACCTTTGATAATGAACTGCAAAGTTCGAAACACGTGTCAGGAAACTGTAAATAAAGATATGGAACATAACAAGTGCTTTTCTTCACCAAACTTATATATCCGGTTCCATCAAGAATGTAGCATAACAAGCATTACCTTTATAAATGTAATGGTTTTTTAAATTGTAAATATGCAATTTTTGAGAAAATTATTACGAATATTACCCGGGCTACAACAATCTCTTGAAACATCCCTCAGAGAAATAATAATAAAGTCACAAAAGACTGTATTGCTATAATTTAAACTAGGAGCCTCAGTTGAATCGTCTTTTGTATAAACTGTAGCAAAGTATTTTGCAAATGTATTCACAATTTCTACTCCACCAATATACTTTTCATCATTGAACAACATGCAATTTGGTATACTACTATTTTTCTTAAAAGAATTAGTAAATTTCCAAAATATACTGACCCCAGTATTGATTTTTCTTTCACAACTTAAAATATAGTGTCTATATAATGTACTGTTTAATTCTGTACATTGCTGTCGTAAGTTTTTTCAAATCATAATAATAAATTTCACCTGTATTTTTGTATTTCGTGTGCATTTCTTTCTTTTTATTAATGGATGCCTCTAAATTGCTGTTAAACCAAATTGAAAATTTGCTCTTTCTGACATTTATAATTTTTTTTTCTGTATTAGCTTACTATACAGTCATACATAATTTTATAAAAAATTTCAATTTGATCATCTAATTTTAAATTATAGAATAGTGAGTCCCAATCTGTTGAAGCAATAATATTATTAATCATAACATAATCAGCCTTATTATATAAATAAATTAGATTCGATGTTTGTAAAATGCTATGTTCTTGCAACCCATTAATTGTGATTAAGTAACCCGAATGATGCTGGATGTTGGCAACTAATACATCAGATGCAAGCACTACACTTGTATCTTCTTCCGAACTAAATATTAGATCCAGGAATGTTACTTTTGAATTAGGGGTGTTATTATTAAAATAAATTTAAAAATCCAAAACTTTCTGCAACAGTTTGCGCAACTTCATTATTAAAATTAGATGAAGACACTTAAACGATCATTCATAAATCCAGCATTGGGTCAGTTATAGTCCCCACACACTAAATATTTTTGACCTGGATAAAGATCTGCGATTTGTTCTAGGCAGGAGCAGTGCTGTTGATATTTTTCCAAGTTAGAATTCGGTGGTAGGTACACTCTACCTATAATGTAATTTAATGAAACAAGTAATAAAAAGCATTGCTCAACCTGAGGACAGTCAACATCTATGAGGCACACGTTTATTCCTTTTCTGACTGCAATGAGGACGCCACCACCTCGCACTTTTTCACTTGATAATTTGTTCCTATCTGACCAAAAAATATTAAAAGCACCTATGTTAATTTCTGAATCTTTAATATCATCCGTTAGCCAAGTTTCCACTACAATAAATATATCATAATTTGATAAATTAATATTAGAAGAAAATTCTTGAATTTTTATTTTTAATCCACCTGCATTATGAAAATAAATCTTAAGTGGCTTTAGTTTTTTGAATTGTTTTTGTATTTAATATATATGTTAGACTCCCCGTTGTGTTTTCTATTATTAAATTCTTCATAGATTTTGGCAAAGTAATTTCTCGGTATTACTGTTAGATCTCTTTTGACTTTGATGTCTTTATTACCTTCGTTAAACTTTCCTTGGTTTTTTATAAGTAAGTTGACTGCATGTTTTAAATCGAAGCATACTTTTATCGGGCGATGATTGTTGGATTTATTTCCAATTCTGAAAACAGTTGGCATTGTTAAAATGAGATATTATTTCATTAACTTTAATTAAGTCCTTGTTTTTTTTTATCCGCTTCAATTTTTAATTTGTATTCCGGAAGGTTAAATATTATAGCATTTCGAGATCATTGTTCTCTATCACATAGTTCATCCCAAAATTGTAGTTTGAAAATGACGATGTAATGGTTGAAACTGGTCACTAATAATAAAAACCGTGTGTGATAATAACAAAGTGAATTTTATTTATCGTCCAATCCCAAGGAAATAGTAAAAACAGTAACACATAAGGATTATATTAAAAATTAAAGCGTGACATTCTATTAGAAATCTTAAAACCACTACTCAAAATACTCATCATTAAATTTCACCCAATTTAATTTAATTCAAAAATTCGAGTATTTCAAGATCCAGAAAATGAAATTATCAAAACTACGAACTAAAACAGTGAACTATGAAAACGTTGTTCGTAATAAAAATAAAGTAAGCTCTATCAATAATAATGGTAAACAAAGTGATGTTAAAATCTTCTTCAGAACTGTAAACTTAACTAACATTAAATTTGAGAATGTAGAGTCTTCACTACTTGAAAAAGGTTTGGAATGCAGAACAAAAATCACATTAAAATTATAAATAGAAAATATGGGGATTAATTATAAAACACTTACTCCAGAAATAATAAGTACTTAGTTTGTTTGGAAGTGAACTTATAGTATTAATCAGGTTATCTACTGTAACGGGTATTAAGAACATACTTCGGTTTATGTTTTTTGGTTCTCCGGTTATTTTCGAATTTCTCTGTTATTATTGAGTAACAGTTTGCAAATTCTTGTCATTTCTGTTTGTTCTGTAATATCTTTCGCGTTTATCATGACTGAGATAATTATAGCTCTTTATTTAGAGAGTCCATATTTTCTTTTGTTTGTTGTCCACGTTATTAATTAGATTCTTGAAATAATTTCGTTTTGTTGCTATAATTAATATTTTATGTAATCGGTTTTTTTTAGTATTGTTGATGTAAACACATTTTTAAATTTTCCTACCTGATACCACACGGTTCTTTCTTCACGATAAACTACATCGCTTGATTTATGGTTATTACCCACTTTTACAGAATGTCTTGTTTTAATTTTATAATTATGATGTACCAAGCTGGTTTTGACGTTAATTGTTTGTTTTTGTCTTCACTAATTTTCTGGTTTCGTATGTTTATATTATTTTGTCTTTGTGAAAAATACCGTTTGTGTCATTGCATTGTGGACTATCAGGATCGATTATTGTCGTTTTTATATTTTTATTTTATTCAAAAAATCAAAATTACAATTAATTATATTTGAACCGGAAACACGGAAAATTGTATTACAGATTTAAAAAATTTCTAAAGAAATAAATACAGCAGAAAATCGGTATAAATATTCAAAATCTATTGGTAAATAGTGTAGTTATAAATTTTTCCCAAAAACAATTGACGTATGTTACCTGGAAACTAAATTACAATATATATTGTTTAATGGAAAATTTCATTTTAAGGTTTAAAACATTTTCAAAATAATTACTTCAACAGGAATTGAGTTTTAATTTTCAAAATCTATTAAAACATAACGTGGTTGTAATTTTTGTCCAAACAATTAATATAGGTTACCTACAAACAAAATTACAATACATTTTGCTTAAACTGAAGGAATATAAAATTGCATTCGAAGGTTTGAAAATGTATAACAAAGTAACTACAGAAGGAATTGGGTTTAAACTTTCAAAATCTATTAGCATATAGTGTGCTATAATTTTTTTCCTAAAAGAATTGACATACTTTACTTTATAAAATAACAAACCATTGCATGTAAACTGAGGAAATGAAAAATACATTTCGAGGCTTTAAAGTGTAACAAGAAATAATTTCAGCAGCAGTTAAAAAAACACATCAAATTTTACTTTCAAGTTGTTTAAGGAAACAAAAACCCTCATTTTACTTTACATTTCAATGCATTTATAGGGTTGGTTGATAATATTTTTCAAAATTAAACTCAGCGGGTATGCACTTATGAGGTAGTATACATGTAAAAACGGGGCTACCTCAAGATCTGGGCTATTGTACTCCGAGGTCGAAAAGAAACTTCTCAAGGTCAGAAGCCTAAACCCTTTCACGAACCTTACAATTAAAAAACTGTTAAATCTGAGATCGATCTGATAAAAATTGTGTCGGCTTATCAATCTCAAAGTAAGCAGACGCTTAAAGATAATTTGAACCTTGTGTTCTATGACAACATACCAACGATTATGACTAGTGATTTATATTAAAAAATCCCTAGCTGAAAGAGCATATTACTAACAGGAACTGGAAATCCTATTACGAATTCCTTAAATGCTGAAACTTGTTAAACATTTTTAAATTTTTATAACTTTCGCATATCTAGGAAGGACAAAAGTACCTGAAAATTGTATAATAAATAAATTAGAGTGTTGATTCAAAAATTTAATTATTTATCGTTAGTTAATAGCTAGTTGTTTTAGCTTGAGGTACCTAAAATTGTAAACTACATAATAATACAGATTCCATTATAAACTTCGTTGCCTCTGATCAAATTACACTATAAGTAACTAGGGTTGCACTAAGCTTCGATTATTTGGCATCCAATACATGACCCGTGCATATTGTGATTATATTAGCAAGAGGATATAAACTATCTAACATCGGATAGTGCCCAGTACTTGAAGGCACAGCCTCCGCAGCCATTCTATCCAGATAGAAGACTGGCCAACTCAATTACGCGTCCATTAAAGATGCAACAGAGTCCGGAGGCGGCTTTGCCAGAGGACGTGTACTAACTCCGGAGCTGTCCAGTCCGGATTTCTCCTCGCAATCCCATCAGACTTAAACGCTTTGTCTGGCTAAGTATTAATAATCGCATTTCGAAGTTTAGTGAATGAATCACGTTTCCAATCCCCGGTACACAATTTCCCTTTTGCATGCGAACGCTCCTTCTTCTAACGCCGGAGAGAAATGTGCAGCGTGCATTATGTGCCTCACGGAGAAAATGAAATGGAAATGTATACCGATATTGGTGGAGTGCCCTACTGGTACATATATATCTTTTTGACATAATTTTATACAAATATATTCAGCGCACAGACGCTCGCCGATATTGGCTGCGGGATTAGTAGGTGGCCTGGTTAAGTTTTCCATCAATAAAGAATGATGTTAATATGCATTACCCCCAGGGATACATTCTGCACACATACACCTTTGAAATGGATACTTTATTCGTAAAGTTCAACCTGCAACTTCCAGTTGTACAACTAACCGGGGAACTTTGGAATCAAAAGAGACAAACTCTTCTCATTATTCTGCCAGCGCGTCACCTTTAGAATTAGTACAGCAAATGAGTTAATTTTAAAAGTAATGTTTCTAATTTATATAACTAGTAAATATAGTGCCTATCTCAGTGAAATTGTTTTTACCTGAACCACATCGGACCTCTAAAAGGTAATTATATATTATATTATTTTAAACTACCTATTTTTAACATTTTCTAGTGTACATCTACCTATAATTAATGGATTTTTACCCATTACTTAATATACTATCACATTTCCGCTTTGGTAATCGAATATCATGTAATCAATAAAAGGTGTCATATTTATTCTAGCTCGCATGGTGTTATCATTAATGTACTCACAGTTTCAATATCATCTTCATTATGTCACCGATGGAAATATTATCTACATAATAATAAAATACGTGGTAAACAGAACTATTATTACATACTTCCACACAATTATGTTTTATTACGCAGATAGCTAATAGGTTAGCTGACCATGTACAATTGATTAGAGGTAAATTTCGGCCGGAATTAGGGTCAAGTACATTAATTTTACGCCGCTGCTAGACATTAATTAAAAATTGGGCTCCTGTGGGCCATGAAAATTGTTCGCTCTCTACCAAATTACATTCCATCGGAAACCCTACTCGAGCATCATAGGCGTTGGGTAATTTAACATAATTCGGTAATACCACCAATCTCAATTTTATCAGTCATCCAATTTACACAAGCTGTGTTTCAATGCATATTGATCCTCCATTATTAATAACATCTCTTAGGTATTGATTTTATGTGTGGGGCTTAAGCGGAATTAGCGGAATATCGAACTCTTGCCGCATAGGCGGCAAACTAATACGTTTAATGTTTTAAAATTTCTACCGGAAAGCACACTACGTAACTAATTTCCAAAGTAAATGTTTTTACTAATTGAAATTCCCAATGGATTTGTTTTATTTTGCCGCATTGTAACGTGTTTATGTAAGCCTTCGGCGTAATTTAAAACGTGTACTGTAATCAAACATTTATATTTTTACGAGGTATTTTACATCCCTGCTACAGTATCCGTTGGAATTACCATGAAAACAAAGTAAAAGGGATAAACAGATGAAGGGATATCAGTTGTTATTAGCACAGTTTGTGCACTTTTTGATATATTGTGCTACATAATTTAAGCCAGGATATTGCAGAATATTACCATTTATATATATTAAAAAAATTTTATGGGTTTAATATATTATATTATCGAAATTTGTTTTTTTAAATATTTTTTAATGGCTAGCTACACGGTTTTGGTTAGAAACAAAAGAATGAATCTTAGTAATGAAATGATCTGAACTTATATTTATAGCTTCTAAAAATTTTCCATTCATCGCTTTGTCATCTCCAAGATTGACATTCTCGAGGTTTAGTCTATATGAGAATTAATCAGCATTTTTAGTATTCTAAGTCGAGTTAAGAGTCCGCCTCCGTGTCTCCGTTTTCGTGTCTCCAAGTCTCCATCTCCGCCTCTGAGTCTCCGAGTCTCCATCTCCGTACCTCCATCTCCGTGTCTCCGTCCTAGTCTTCGTGTCGTCAATTAAAGAATGTGTCTCGAGAAAATGTTATAGAAGAGTCATTTTTTGATGCTAGTGCCATAACAACTTGGGTTACCAAACTGATGGAAATGTTAGAATGCAATCTAATAACCAGGACAGAGATTGCAAAAATTAAATTATTTTTTTTTTGTAAACAAAAGTAAAGAACTGGTTTTGATCAATTTTATATCTCTTCAGAGGTTAAGAAACAAATAATACAATAAATAATGAAAATCAATCTCAGTCTCTTTCTCTTCTCAGCCTCAGTCTCAGTCGCACCCTCCGTAATTGTATCCGCGTAAAGATTTGGATACGTATACGTATACAGATGCGCAGTCGCAGTCGCAGTCGCAGTCGCAGTCGCAGTCGCAGTCGCAGTCGCAGTCGCAGTCGCAGTCGCAGTCGCAGTCGCAGTCGCAGTCGCAGTCGCAGTCGCAGTCGCAGTCGCAGTCGCAGTCGCAGTCGCAGTCGCAGTCGCAGTCGCAGTCGCAGTCGCAGTCGCAGTCGCAGTCGCAGTCGCAGTCGCAGTCGCAGTCGCAGTCGCAGTCGCAGTCGCAGTCGCAGTCGCAGTCGCAGTCGCAGTCGCAGTCGCAGTCGCAGTCGCAGTCGCAGTCGCAGTCGCAGTCGCAGTCGCAGTCGCAGTCGCAGTCGCAGTCGCAGTCGCAGTCGCAGTCGCAGTCGCAGTCGCAGTCGCAGTCGCAGTCGCAGTCGCAGTCGCAGTCGCAGTCGCAGTCGCAGTCGCAGTCGCAGTCGCAGTCGCAGTCGCAGTCGCAGTCGCAGTCGCAGTCGCAGTCGCAGTCGCAGTCGCAGTCGCAGTCGCAGTCGCAGTCGCAGTCGCAGTCGCAGTCGCAGTCGCAGTCGCAGTCGCAGTCGCAGTCGCAGTCGCAGTCGCAGTCGCAGTCGCAGTCGCAGTCGCAGTCGCAGTCGCAGTCGCAGTCGCAGTCGCAGTCGCAGTCGCAGTCGCAGTCGCAGTCGCAGTCGCAGTCGCAGTCGCAGTCGCAGTCGCAGTCGCAGTCGCAGTCGCAGTCGCAGTCGCAGTCGCAGTCGCAGTCGCAGTCGCAGTCGCAGTCGCAGTCGCAGTCGCAGTCGCAGTCGCAATCGCAGTCGCAGTCGCAGTCGCAGTCGCAGTCGCAGTCGCGATCTCAGTCTCCGTAACCGTATCGGTATCCATATCAAGTTAGGAAGAGAACACCCATAATAGCATAGTCCCGAACTTCTTTAAATTAACAAGCTGATAGAATAGTAATATAAAGCCATGGATTGGTTTTTATCCATTTTTTATCTCTTCGGAGCTTAAGAAAAAACTAAAACAATAAAGGATAAAATAATAAATTACCAAAAATGCATTGAAATCTTAACTACATTTTTTATTAGTACAACAAAACAGTTACCGAAACCGTAACCGTACCTCTTGAAATAAAACAATAAATTACTTTATTAAAATTTTAACTACATATATAAATATATTTTAATATTTTACTTGTATTAATAATTATAAAGTTTAAATATCATAGTCAATTAATCTAAATAATTTCCAGGTAATACAAAATTTTGTTTCACTATCAGTCTCGGTCGCATACGCATTCGCAGTCGCAGTCATAGTCGCAGTCACAGTCACAGTCTCAGTCTCAGTCTCAGTAGCTGTCGCAGTCACAGCCGCAGTCAGAAACAGAGTCGTAGACGCAGTGGTCGCAGTCAGAGTCGCACTAGCAGTCAGTGTTGCAGTCGCGGTCGCTGTCGCAGTTGCAGTCGCAGTCGTCGTCGGATCGCAGTCGCGGTCGCAGTCGCGGTCGCTGTCGCCGTCGCGATCGAAGTCACGGTTGCCATCGCGATTGCAGACGCGGTCGCCGTCGCGGTCGCAGTCACAGTTGCACTCGTTGTCAGAGTCGCAGTCGCAGTCGCAGTTCCACATTCAATCACCCATTTCATAGTTCAGAACTTCTTTAAATTAGGAAACTGATTGAAATGTTAGAATGTAATCTTATAACCAGGAAGAAGTTTACAAAAATTGAATTATCGTTTCTTGTGAGCAAAAGCCATTGATAGATTTTTATCTAGTTTTTATCTCTTCGGAACAACTAAGACAATAAAGGATAAAATAATAAATTACTAAAAATGCATTAAAATCTTAATTACATTTTTTATTAATACAAGAACACAGTTATCGAAACAATAGTCAATTAATCTAAATAATTTCCAGTTAATACAAAATTTTGTTTCACTATCATTCTCGGTCGCATACGCATTCGCATTTGCATTCGCAGTCATAGTCGCAGTCGCAGTATACCGTCTACCTCAGTCTCAGTCTGTGTCTTAATTTCCGAATCAGTCTCAGTCTCAGTCGCAGTCTCAGTATGTCTCAGTCTCAGTCTCAGTCACGGTCGCAGTCGCAATCTGAGTCGCAGTCGCGGTCGCCTTCGCGATTGCAGTCGCGGACGCGATCACAGTCGCAGTCGCGGACGCGATCACAGTCGCGGTCGCCTTCGCGATCACAGTCGCGGTCGCCGTCGCCGTCGCCGTCGCCGTCGCGGTCGCTGTCAGAGTCGCCGTCGCAGGCACAGACGCAGTCGCAGTCACAGTCTCCGTAATTGTATCCATAACCGTATCGGTATCCATATCCGTGTTGCTGTGACCGTGATTACAACAATTAAAATATTGTTTCTTGTAAGCAAAAGCCATAAATTGGTTTTTATCCAATTTATTATCTCTTCGGAAATTAAGAAACAACTAAAACAATAATTGATAAAATAATAAATTACTAAAAATGCCTTGAACTCTTAACCACATTTACAAATATAAATTTAATACAACAAAACAGTTACCGTAAATGATAAAATAATTTAAATAATAATTATAAATTATTGAAAGTTTATCAAAATCTTAACTACTTTTATAAATATATATATTTTACTTTTATTAATAAGTTACAAAATGGAAATATAATAGTCGATTAATCGCAGTCGCAGTCGCAGTCATAATCTCGCAGTCGCAATATACCGTCTACCTCAGTCTCAGTCTGTGTCTTAATTTCCGAATCAGTCTCAGTCTCAGTCACGGTCGCGGTCGCAGTCAGAGTCGCAGTCGCGGTCGCGGTCGCGATCACAGTCGCGGACGCGATCACAGTCGCGGTCGCCTTCGCGATTGCAGTCGCGGACGCGATCACAGTCGCAGTCGCGGACGCGATCGCAGTCGCAGTCGCGGACGCGATCACAGTCGCAGTCGCGGACGCGATCACAGTCGCAGTCGCGGACGCGATCACAGTCGCAGTCGCGGACGCGATCACAGTCGCGGTCGCCTTCGCGATTGCAGTCGCGGACGCGATCACAGTCGCGGTCGCCGTCGCCGTCGCCGTCGCGGTCGCTGTCAGAGTCGCAGTCGCAGTCACAGACACAGTCGCAGTCACAGTCTCCGTAATTGTATCCATAACCGTATCGGTATCCATATCCGTGTTGCTGTGACCGTGATTACAACAATTGAAATATTGTTTCTTGTAAGCAAAAACCATACATTGGTTTTTATCCATTTTTTTATCTTTTCGGAGCTTAAAAAACAACTAAAACAATAAATGATAAAATAATAAATTACTAAATTGAAGTCTTAACTATATTTTTTATTAAAACAACAAAACAGTTACCGAAACCGTAATACAGATCTTGAACTAAAACAATAAATGATAGAATAATTTAAATAATAATTATAAATTACTAAAATTTTATTGAAATCTTAACTACATTTATAAATATATATATATCTTACCTTTGTTAATAATTTATAAAGTTCAAAAATCAGTCTCGGTCTCAGTAGTCGCAGTCGCAGTCAGTGTTGAAGTCGCGGTCGCAGTCAGAGTCGCAGTCGCGGTCGCTGTCGCAGTTGCAGTCGCAGTCCCATATTCAATCACCCATTTCATAGTCCAGAACTTCTTTAAATTAAGAAACTGATGGAAATGTTAGAATGTAATCTTGTAACCAGGAAGAAGTTTACAAAAATTGAATTATCGTTTCTTGTGAGCAAAAGCCAAGGATTGGTTTTTATCTAGTTTTTAACTCTTCGGAGCTTAAGAAACAACTAACAGTCTCACTCGCAGTCGCAGTCGCAGTCACAGCCGCAGTCAGAAACAGAGTCGCGACCACGACCGCGACTGCGACTCTGACTGCGACCGCGACTGTGACTGCGACTCTCACTGCGACTGCGACCGCGACTGTGACTGAGACTGCAATTGCGACCGGCGACCTCTACTGCAATCGCGACGGTGTCCGCGACTGCTATCACGACGGCGACCGTGACTGCGACGGCGATTAATCGCAGTCACAGTCGCAGTCGCAGTCACATTCTCCGTAACCGTATCGGTATCCATATCCGTGTTGCTGTGCAAATATAATAGTCAATTAATCTGAATAATTTCCAGTTGCGGTCGCAGTCGCAGTCAGAGTCGCAGTAAAACAATAAATTACTAAAAATGCCTTAAACTCTTAACTACATTTACAAATATAAATTTAAATATCTAATTTTTTATTAATACAACAAAACAGTTACCGTAACCGTATCCGTATCTCTTGAACTAAAACAATAAATGATAAAATAATTTAAATAATAATTATAAATTATTGAAAGTTTATTGAAATCTTAACTACTTTTATAAATATATATATTTTAATATCTTACTTTTATTAATAAGTTACAAAATGAAAATGTAATAGTCGACTAATCGCAGTCGCAGTCGCAGTCAGAGTCGCAGTCGCAATATACCGTCTACTTCAGTCTCAGTCTGTGTCTTAATTTCCGTATCAGTCTCAGTCTCAGTCTCAGTCTCAGTCTCAGTCTCAGTCTCAATCTCAGTCTCAGTCTCAGTCTCAGTCTCAGACTCAGTCTCAGTCTCAGTCTCAGTCTCAGTCTCAGTCACGGTCGCGGTCGCGGTCGCAGTCAGAGTCGCAGTCGCGGACGCGATTGCAGTCGCGGACGCGATCACAATCGCGGCCGCCGTCGCGATTGCAACCGCGGTCGCCGTCGCGGTCGCTGTCAGAGTCGCAGTCGCAGTCACAGACTCAGTCGCAGTCACATTCATATCCCTGTTGCTGTGGATTACTAAAAATTTACAGTTACCGAAACCGTAACTGTAGCCGCATCTCTTGAACTAAAACAATAAATGATAAAATAATTTAAATAATAATTATAAATGATTAAAAGTTGCAGTCCCACATTCAATCACCCATTTCATAGTTCAGAACTTCTTTAAATTAGGAAACTGAATTATCGTTTCTTGTGAGCAAAAGCCATTGATGGATTTTTATCTAGTTTTTATCTCTTCGGAACAACTAAGACAATAAAGGATAAAATAATAAATTACTAAAAATGCATTAAAATCTTAATTACATTTTTTATTAATACAAGAACACAGTTATCGAAACAATAGTCAATTAATCTAAATAATTTCCAGTTAATACAAAATTTTGTTTCACTATCATTCTCGGTCGCATACGCATTCGCATTTGCATTCGCAGTCATAGTCGCAGTCGCAGTATACCGTCTACCTCAGTCTCAGTCTGTGTCTTAATTTCCGAATCAGTCTCAGTCTCAGTCGCAGTCTCAGTATGTCTCAGTCTCAGTCTCAGTCACGGTCGCAGTCGCAATCTGAGTCGCAGTCGCGGTCGCCTTCGCGATTGCAGTCGCGGACGCGATCACAGTCGCAGTCGCAGACGCGATCACAGTCGCGGTCGCCGTCGCGATCACAGTCGCGGTCGCCGTCGCGATTGCAGTCGCGGACGCGATCACAGTCGCAGCCGCCGACGCGATCACAGTCGCGGTCGCCTTCGCGATCACAGTCGCGGTCGCCGTCGCCGTCGCCGTCGCCGTCGCGGTCGCTGTCAGAGTCGCCGTCGCAGGCACAGACGCAGTCGCAGTCACAGTATCCGCAGTCGCGGACGCGATCACAGTCGCAGTCGCGGACGCGATCACAGTTGCAGTCGCGATTGCAGTCGCGGACGCGATCGAAGTCGCAGTCGCGGACGCGATCACAGTCGTGGTCGCCTTCGCGATTACAGTCGCGGACGCGATCACAGTCGCAGTCGCGGACGCGATCACAGTCGCAGTCGCGGACGCGATCACAGTCGCGGTCGCCTTCGCGATTGCAGTCGCGGACGCGATCACAGTCGCGGTCGCCGTCGCCGTCGCCGTCGCGGTCGCTGTCAGAGTCGCAGTCGCAGTCACAGACACAGTCGCAGTCACAGTCTCCGTAATTGTATCCATAACCGTATCGGTATCCATATCCGTGTTGCTGTGACCGTGATTACAACAATTGAAATATTGTTTCTTGTAAGCAAAAACCATACATTGGTTTTTATCCATTTTTTTATCTTTTCGGAGCTTAAAAAACAACTAAAACAATAAATGATAAAATAATAAATTACTAAATTGAAGTCTTAACTATATTTTTTATTAAAACAACAAAACAGTTACCGAAACCGTAATACAGATCTTGAACTAAAGCAATAAATGATAGAATAATTTAAATAATAATTATAAATTACTAAAATTTTATTGAAATCTTAACTACATTTATAAATATATATATCTTACCTTTGTTAATAAAAATTTTGTTTCACTATCATTCTCGGTCGCATACGCATTCGCATCACACCGACGCGATCACAGTCGCGGTCACCTTCGCGATCACAGTCGCGGTCGCCGTCGCCGTCGCCGTCGCGGTCGCTGTCAGAGTCGCCGTCGCAGGCACAGACGCAGTCGCAGTCACAGTCTCCGTAATTGTATCCATAACCGTATCGGTATCCATATCCGTGTTGCTGTGACCGTGATTACAACAATTAAAATATTGTTTCTTGTAAGCAAAAGCCATAAATTGGTTTTTATCCAATTTATTATCTCTTCGGAAATTAAGAAACAACTAAAACAATAATTGATAAAATAATAAATTACTAAAAATGCCTTGAACTCTTAACCACATTTACAAATATAAATTTAATACAACAAAACAGTTACCGTAAATGATAAAATAATTTAAATAATAATTATAAATTATTGAAAGTTTATCAAAATCTTAACTACTTTTATAAATATATATATTTTACTTTTATTAATAAGTTACAAAATGGAAATATAATAGTCGATTAATCGCAGTCGCAGTCGCAGTCAGAGTCTCGCAGTCGCAATATACCGTCTACCTCAGTCTCAGTCTGTGTCTTAATTTCCGAATCAGTCTCAGTCGCAGTCTCAGTCTCAGTCTCAGTCTCAGTCTCAGTCACGGTCGCGGTCGCAGTCAGAGTCGCAGTCGCGGTCGCGGTCGCGATCGCAGTCGCGGACGCGATCGAAGTCGCAGTCGCGGACGCGATCACAGTCGCGGTCGCCTTCGCGATTGCAGTCGCGGACGCGATCACAGTCGCAGTCGCGGACGCGATCACAGTCGCAGTCGCGGACGCGATCACAGTCGCAGTCGCGGTCGCCTTCGCGATTGCAGTCGCGGACGCGATCACAGTCGCGGTCGCCGTCGCGGTCGCTGTCAGAGTCGCAGTCGCAGTCACAGACACAGTCGCAGTCACAGTCTCTGTAATTGTATCCATAACCGTATCGGTATCCATATCCGTGTTGCTGTGACTGTGATTACAACAATTGAAATATTGTTTCTTGTAAGCAAAAACCATACATTGGTTTTTATCCATTTTTTTATCTTTTCGGAGCTTAAAAAACAACTAAAACAATAATTGATAAAATAATAAATTACTAAAAATGCCTTGAACTCTTAACCACATTTACAAATATAAATTTAATACAACAAAACAGTTACCGTAAATGATAAAATAATTTAAATAATAATTATAAATTATTGAAAGTTTATCAAAATCTTAACTACTTTTATAAATATATATATTTTACTTTTATTAATAAGTTACAAAATGGAAATATAATAGTCGATTAATCGCAGTCGCAGTCGCAGTCAGAGTCTCGCAGTCGCAATATACCGTCTACCTCAGTCTCAGTCTGTGTCTTAATTTCCGAATCAGTCTCAGTCGCAGTCTCAGTCTCAGTCTCAGTCTCAGTCACGGTCGCGGTCGCAGTCAGAGTCGCAGTCGCGGTCGCCTTCGCGATTGCAGTCGCGGACGCGATCACAGTCGCAGTCGCGGACGCGATCACAGTCGCAGTCGCGGTTCTTCGCGATTGCAGTCGCGGTCGCCGTCGCGGTCGCTGTCAGAGTCGCAGTCGCAGTCACAGACACAGTCGCAGTCACAGTCTCCGTAATTGTATCCATAACCGTATCGGTTTCCATATCCGTGTTGCTGTGACCGTGATTACAACAATTGAAATATTGTTTCTTGTAAGCAAAAACCATACATTGGTTTTTATCCATTTTTTTATCTTTTCGGAGCTTAAAAAACAACTAAAACAATAAATGATAAAATAATAAATTACTAAATTGAAGTCTTAACTATATTTTTTATTAAAACAACAAAACAGTTACCGAAACCGTAATACAGATCTTGAACTAAAACAATAAATGATAGAATAATTTAAATAATAATTATAAATTACTAAAATTTTATTGAAATCTTAACTACATTTATAAATATATATATATCTTACCTTTGTTAATAATTTATAAAGTTCAAAAATCAGTCTCGGTCTCAGTAGTCGCAGTCGCAGTCAGTGTTGAAGTCGCGGTCGCAGTCAGAGTCGCAGTCGCGGTCGCTGTCGCAGTTGCAGTCGCAGTCCCATATTCAATCACCCATTTCATAGTCCAGAACTTCTTTAAATTAAGAAACTGATGGAAATGTTAGAATGTAATCTTGTAACCAGGAAGAAGTTTACAAAAATTGAATTATCGTTTCTTGTGAGCAAAAGCCAAGGATTGGTTTTTATCTAGTTTTTAACTCTTCGGAGCTTAAGAAACAACTAACAGTCTCACTCGCAGTCGCAGTCGCAGTCACAGCCGCAGTCAGAAACAGAGTCGCGACCACGACCGCGACTGCGACTCTGACTGCGACCGCGACTGTGACTGCGACTCTCACTGCGACTGCGACCGCGACTGTGACTGAGACTGCAATTGCGACCGGCGACCGCTACTGCAATCGCGACGGTGTCCGCGACTGCTATCACGACGGCGACCGTGACTGCGACGGCGATTAATCGCAGTCACAGTCGCAGTCGCAGTCACATTCTCCGTAACCGTATCGGTATCCATAACCGTGTTGCTGTGCAAATATAATAGTCAAAAATGGTGATGTGGCCATCATAGTACTTTCCCTATATTTTACTCGAAAACTATGAGGTTTACGCAAAAAAACTATTCTTCATAATTTGTTCAGTTTTGAATTCTCTACCATTATTTGTAATATAATTTTCATGTAACTCCAATAGTTTGTTAGCAATTGGCAAAAAATGTCAAAATTTTCAATTTTTATTTTTTTTCTCGAAAGTTAAAATTTTTATGAAATAAATGTTCGAACAAAACTTGTTCAGTTTTTTATTTCCTATAACTTTTGTTGGAACCATATTTTAAAATTTCCCATATTTAGAAAAATATCACAAAAAAACAAAAAAACGCCTCGAGTAAACATCCACTTCCGGTTTATGAATGTTTACCAAAAGCTTTTCAGTTCCAGTTTTTGACGATAAAACCTTAAGTTTAAAGTTTCATCTCAAACAGATAATTGGTTTTTAAGATACAGCGCCCACCGACAGACACACACACAGACACACACACACAGACACAAAAAAAAATTTTCTAGAAATTAGTGTTTTGGGTTCAGGGGACCCCAAAACGGATATTTCCGCAAAAAAAAAATTTCAAAAAAAAATCACGAAAACAATACTCCCCCTATATATACTATATAGGGAAAGTAATTTATCTGAATAATTTCCAGTTGCGGTCGCAGTCGCAGTCAGAGTCGCAGTAAAACAATAAATTACTAAAAATGCCTTAAACTCTTAACTACATTTACAAATATAAATTTAAATATCCAATTTTTTATTAATACAACAAAACAGTTACCGTAACCGTATCCGTATCTCTTGAACTAAAACAATAAATGATAAAATAATTTAAATAATAATTATAAATTATTGAAAGTTTATTGAAATCTTAACTACTTTTATAAATATATATATTTTAATATCTTACTTTTATTAATAAGTTACAAAATGAAAATATAATAGTCGATTAATCGCAGTCGCAGTCGCAGTCAGAGTCGCAGTCGCAATATACCGTCTACTTCAGTCTCAGTCTGTGTCCTAATTTCCGTATCAGTCTCAGTGTCAGTCTCAGTCTCAGTCTCAGTCTCAGTCTCAGTCTCAGTCTCAGTCTCAGTCTCAGTCTCAGTCTCAGTCTCAGTCTCAGTCTCAGTCTCAGTCTCAGTCTCAGTCTCAGTCTCAGTCTCAGTCTCAGTCTCAGTCCCGGTCGCGGTCGCGGTCGCAGTCAGAGTCGCAGTCGCGGACGCGATCACAGTCGCAGTCGCCGTCGCGATTGCAGTCGCGGACGCGATCACAATCGCGGCTGCCGTCGCGATTGCAACCGCGGTCGCCGTCGCGGTCGCTGTCAGAGTCGCAGTCGCAGTCACAGACTCAGTCGCAGTCACAGTCTCCGTAATTGTATCCATAACTGTATCGGTATTCATATCCCTGTTGCTGTGAATTACTAAAAATTTACAGTTACCGAAACCGTAACTGTAGCCGCATCTCTTGAACTAAAACAATAAATGATAAAATAATTTAAATAATAATTATAAATGATTAAAAGTTGCAGTCCCACATTCAATCACCCATTTCATAGTTCAGAACTTCTTTAAATTAGGAAACTGATTGAAATGTTAGAATGTAATGTTATAACCAGGAAGAAGTTTACAAAAATTGAATTATCGTTTCTTGTGAGCAAAAGCCATTGATAGATTTTTATCTAGTTTTTATCTCTTCGGAACAACTAAGACAATAAAGGATAAAATAATAAATTACTAAAAATGCATTAAAATCTTAATTACATTTTTTATTAATACAAGAACACAGTTATCGAAACAATAGTCAATTAATCTAAATAATTTCCAGTTAATACAAAATTTTGTTTCACTATCATTCTCGGTCGCATACGCATTCGCATTTGCATTCGCAGTCATAGTCGCAGTCGCAGTATACCGTCTACCTCAGTCTCAGTCTGTGTCTTAATTTCCGAATCAGTCTCAGTCTCAGTCGCAGTCTCAGTATGTCTCAGTCTCAGTCTCAGTCACGGTCGCAGTCGCAATCTGAGTCGCAGTCGCGGTCGCCGTCGCGATCACAGTCACGGTCGCCGTCGCGATTGCAGTCGCGGACGCGATCACAGTCGCAGTCGCGGACGCGATCACAGTCGTGGTCGCCTTCGCGATCACAGTCGCGGTCGCCGTCGCCGTCGCCGTCGCGGTCGCTGTCAGAGTCGCCGTCGCAGGCACAGACGCAGTCGCAGTCACAGTATCCATAACCGTATCGGTATCCATATCCGTGTTGCTGTGACCGTGATTACAACAATTAAAATATTGTTTCTTGTAAGCAAAAGCCATAAATTGGTTTTTATCCAATTTATTATCTCTTCGGAAATTAAGAAACAACTAAAACAATAATTGATAAAATAATAAATTACTAAAAATGCCTTGAACTCTTAACCACATTTACAAATATAAATTTAATACAACAAAACAGTTACCGTAAATGATAAAATAATTTAAATAATAATTATAAATTATTGAAAGTTTATCAAAATCTTAACTACTTTTATAAATATATATATTTTACTTTTATTAATAAGTTACAAAATGGAAATATAATAGTCGATTAATCGCAGTCGCAGTCGCAGTCAGAGTCTCGCAGTCGCAATATACCGTCTACCTCAGTCTCAGTCTGTGTCTTAATTTCCGAATCAGTCTCAGTCTCAGTCTCAGTCGCAGTCTCAGTCTCAGTCTCAGTCACGGTCGCCGTCGCAGTCAGAGTCGCAGTCGCGGTCGCGGTCGCGATCGCAGTCGCGGACGCGATCACAGTCGCAGTCGCGGACGCGATCACAGTCGCAGTCGCGGACGCGATCACAGTCGCAGTCGCGATTGCAGTCGCGGACGCGATCGAAGTCGCAGTCGCGGACGCGATCACAGTCGTGGTCGCCTTCGCGATTGCAGTCGCGGACGCGATCACAGTCGCAGTCGCGGACGCGATCACAGTCGCAGTCGCGGACGCGATCACAGTCGCAGTCGCGGACGCGATCACAGTCGCAGTCGCGGACGCGATCACATTCGCGGTCGCCTTCGCGATTGCAGTCGCGGACGCGATCACAGTCGCGGTCGCCGTCGCCGTCGCCGTCGCGGTCGCTGTCAGAGTCGCAGTCGCAGTCACAGACACAGTCGCAGTCACAGTCTCCGTAATTGTATCCATAACCGTATCGGTTTCCATATCCGTGTTGCTGTGACCGTGATTACAACAATTGAAATATTGTTTCTTGTAAGCAAAAACCATACATTGGTTTTTATCCATTTTTTTATCTTTTCGGAGCTTAAAAAACAACTAAAACAATAAATGATAAAATAATAAATTACTAAATTGAAGTCTTAACTATATTTTTTATTAAAACAACAAAACAGTTACCGAAACCGTAATACAGATCTTGAACTAAAACAATAAATGATAGAATAATTTAAATAATAATTATAAATTACTAAAATTTTATTGAAATCTTAACTACATTTATAAATATATATATTTTAATATCTTACTTTTATTAATAAGTTACAAAATGAAAATATAATAGTCGATTAATCGCAGTCGCAGTCGCAATATACCGTCTACCTCAGTCTCAGTCTGTGTCTTAATTTCCGTATCAGTCTCAGTCTCAGTATCAGTCTCAGTCTCATTCTCAGTCTCAGTCTCAGTCTCAGTCTCAGTCTCAGTCTCAGTCTCAGTCTCAGTCTCAGTCTCAGTCTCAGTCTCAGTCTCAGTCTCAGTCTCAGTCTCAGTCTCAGTCTCAGTCTGAGTCTCAGTCTCAGTCACGGTCGCGGTCGCGGTCACGGTCGCGGTCGCGGTCGCAGTCAGAGTCGCAGTCGCGGACGCGATCACAGTCGCAGTCGCGGACGAGTTACCGAAACCGTAACTGTAGCCGCATCTCTTGAACTAAAACAATAAATGATAAAATAATTTAAATAATAATTATAAATGATTAAAAGTTGCAGTCCCACATTCAATCACTCATTTCATAGTTCAGAACTTCTTTAAATTAGGAAATTGATTGAAATGTTAGAATGTAATGTTATAACCAGGAAGAAGTTTACAAAAATTGAATTATCGTTTCTTGTGAGCAAAAGCCATTGATAGATTTTTATCTAGTTTTTATCTCTTCGGAACAACTAAGACAATAAAGGATAAAATAATAAATTACTAAAAATGCATTAAAATCTTAATTACATTTTTTATTAATACAAGAACACAGTTATCGAAACAATAGTCAATTAATCTAAATAATTTCCAGTTAATACAAAATTTTGTTTCACTATCATTCTCGGTCGCATACGCATTCGCATTTGCATTCGCAGTCATAGTCGCAGTCGCAGTATACCGTCTACCTCAGTCTCAGTCTGTGTCTTAATTTCCGAATCAGTCTCAGTCTCAGTCGCAGTCTCAGTATGTCTCAGTCTCAGTCTCAGTCACGGTCGCAGTCGCAATCTGAGTCGGAGTCGCGGTCGCCTTCGCGATTGCAGTCGCGGACGCGATCACAGTCGCAGTCGCAGACGCGATCACAGTCGCGGTCGCCGTCGCGATCACAGTCGCGGTCGCCGTCGCAATTGCAGTCGCGGACGCGATCGCAGCCGCCGACGCGATCACAGTCGTGGTCGCCTTCGCGATTGCAGTCGCGGACGCGATCACAGTCGCAGTCGCGGACGCGATCACAGTCGCGGTCGCCTTCGCGATCACAGTCGCGGTCGCCGTCGCCGTCGCCGTCGCGGTCGCTGTCAGAGTCGCCGTCGCAGGCACAGACGCAGTCGCAGTCACAGTATCCATAACCGTATCGGTATCCATATCCGTGTTGCTGTGACCGTGATTACAACAATTAAAATATTGTTTCTTGTAAGCAAAAGCCATAAATTGGTTTTTATCCAATTTATTATCTCTTCGGAAATTAAGAAACAACTAAAACAATAATTGATAAAATAATAAATTACTAAAAATGCCTTGAACTCTTAACCACATTTACAAATATAAATTTAATACAACAAAACAGTTACCGTAAATGATAAAATAATTTAAATAATAATTATAAATTATTGAAAGTTTATCAAAATCTTAACTACTTTTATAAATATCGCAGTCGCAATATACCGTCTACCTCAGTCTCAGTCTGTGTCTTAATTTCCGAATCAGTCTCAGTCTCAGTCTCAGTCGCAGTCTCAGTCTCAGTCTCAGTCTCAGTCTCAGTCTCAGTCACGGTCGCCGTCGCAGTCAGAGTCGCAGTCGCGGTCGCGGTCGCGATCGCAGTCGCGGACGCGATCACAATCGCAGTCGCGGACGCGATCACAGTCGCAGTCGCGATTGCAGTCGCGGACGCGATCGAAGTCGCAGTCGCGGACGCGATCACAGTCGTGGTCGCCTTCGCGATTGCAGTCACGGACGCGATCACAGTCGCAGTCGCGGACGCGATCACAGTCGCAGTCGCGGACGCGATCACAGTCGCAGTCGCGGACGCGATCACAGTCGCGGTCGCCTTCGCGATTGCAGTCGCGGACGCGATCACAGTCGCGGTCGCCGTCGCCGTCGCCGTCGCGGTCGCTGTCAGAGTCGCAGTCGTAGTCACAGACACAGTCGCAGTCACAGTCTCCGTAATTGTATCCATAACCGTATCGGTTTCCATATCCGTGTTGCTGTGACCGTGATTACAACAATTGAAATATTGTTTCTTGTAAGCAAAAACCATACATTGGTTTTTATCCATTTTTTTATCTTTTCGGAGCTTAAAAAACAACTAAAACAATAAATGATAAAATAATAAATTACTAAATTGAAGTCTTAACTATATTTTTTATTAAAACAACAAAACAGTTACCGAAACCGTAATACAGATTTTGAACTAAAACAATAAATGATAGAATAATTTAAATAATAATTATAAATTACTAAAATTTTATTGAAATCTTAACTACATTTATAAATATATATATTTTAATATCTTACTTTTATTAATAAGTTACAAAATGAAAATATAATAGTCGATTAATCGCAGTCGCAGTCGCAATATACCGTCTACCTCAGTCTCAGACTGTGTCTTAATTTCCGTATCAGTCTCAGTCTCAGTATCAGTCTCAGTCTCAGTCTCAGTCTCAGTCTCAGTCTCAGTCTCAGTCTCAGTCTCAGTCTCAGTCTCAGTCTCAGTCTCAGTCTCAGTCTCAGTCTCAGTCTCAGTCTCAGTCTCAGTCTCAGTCTCAGTCTCAGTCTCAGTCTCAGTCTCAGTCTCAGTCTCAGTCTCAGTCTCAGTCTCAGTCTCAGTCTCAGTCTCAGTCTCAGTCTCAGTCTCAGTCTCAGTCTCAGTCTCAGTCACGGTCGCGGTCGCAGTCAGAGTCGCAGTCGCGGACGCGATCACAGTCGCAGTCGCGGACGCGATCACAGTCGCGGTCGCCTTCGCGATTGCAGTCGCGGACGCGATCACAGTCGCGGTCGCCGTCGCCGTCGCCGTCGCCGTCGCGGTCGCTGTCAGAGTCGCAGTCGCAGTCACAGACACAGTCGCAGTCACAGTCTCCGTAATTGTATCCATAACCGTATCGGTTTCCATATCCGTGTTGCTGTGACCGTGATTACAACAATTGAAATATTGTTTCTTGTAAGCAAAAACCATACATTGGTTTTTATCCATTTTTTTATCTTTTCGGAGCTTAAAAAACAACTAAAACAATAAATGATAAAATAATAAATTACTAAATTGAAGTCTTAACTATATTTTTTATTAAAACAACAAAACAGTTACCGAATCCGTAATACAGATCTTGAACTAAAACAATAAATGATAGAATAATTTAAATAATAATTATAAATTACTAAAATTTTATTGAAATCTTAACTACATTTATAAATATATATATTTTAATATCTTACTTTTATTAATAAGTTACAAAATGAAAATATAATAGTCGATTAATCGCAGTCGCAGTCGCAATATACCGTCTACCTCAGTCTCAGTCTGTGTCTTAATTTCCGTATCAGTCTCAGTCTCAGTATCTCAGTCTCAGTCTCAGTCTCAGTCTCAGTCTCAGTCTCAGTCTCAGTCTCAGTCTCAGTCTCAGTCTCAGTCTCAGTCTCAGTCTCAGTCTCAGTCTCAGTCTCAGTCTCAGTCTCAGTCTCAGTCTCAGTCTCAGTCTCAGTCTCAGTCTCAGTCTCAGTCTCAGTCACGGTCGCGGTCGCGGTCACGGTCGCGGTCGCGGTCGCAGTCAGAGTCGCAGTCGCGGACGCGATCACAGTCGCAGTCGCGGACGAGTTACCGAAACCGTAACTGTAGCCGCATCTCTTGAACTAAAACAATAAATGATAAAATAATTTAAATAATAATTATAAATGATTAAAAGTTGCAGTCCCACATTCAATCACCCATTTCATAGTTCAGAACTTCTTTAAATTAGGAAATTGATTGAAATGTTAGAATGTAATGTTATAACCAGGAAGAAGTTTACAAAAATTGAATTATCGTTTCTTGTGAGCAAAAGCCATTGATAGATTTTTATCTAGTTTTTATCTCTTCGGAACAACTAAGACAATAAAGGATAAAATAATAAATTACTAAAAATGCATTAAAATCTTAATTACATATTTTATTAATACAAGAACACAGTTATCGAAACAATAGTCAATTAATCTAAATAATTTCCAGTTAATACAAAATTTTGTTTCACTATCATTCTCGGTCGCATACGCATTCGCATTTGCATTCGCAGTCATAGTCGCAGTCGCAGTATACCGTCTACCTCAGTCTCAGTCTGTGTCTTAATTTCCGAATCAGTCTCAGTCTCAGTCGCAGTCTCAGTATGTCTCAGTCTCAGTCTCAGTCACGGTCGCAGTCGCAATCTGAGTCGCAGTCGCGGTCGCCTTCGCGATTGCAGTCGCGGACGCGATCACAGTCGCAGTCGCAGACGCGATCACAGTCGCGGTCGCCGTCGCAATTGCAGTCGCGGACGCGATCACAGTCGCAGCCGCCGACGCGATCACAGTCGTGGTCGCCTTCGCGATTGCAGTCGCGGACGCGATCACAGTCGCAGTCGCGGACGCGATCACAGTCGCGGTCGCCTTCGCGATCACAGTCGCGGTCGCCGTCGCCGTCGCCGTCGCGGTCGCTGTCAGAGTCGCCGTCGCAGGCACAGACGCAGTCGCAGTCACAGTATCCATAACCGTATCGGTATCCATATCCGTGTTGCTGTGACCGTGATTACAACAATTAAAATATTGTTTCTTGTAAGCAAAAGCCATAAATTGGTTTTTATCCAATTTATTATCTCTTCGGAAATTAAGAAACAACTAAAACAATAATTGATAAAATAATAAATTACTAAAAATGCCTTGAACTCTTAACCACATTTACAAATATAAATTTAATACAACAAAACAGTTACCGTAAATGATAAAATAATTTAAATAATAATTATAAATTATTGAAAGTTTATCAAAATCTTAACTACTTTTATAAATATCGCAGTCGCAATATACCGTCTACCTCAGTCTCAGTCTGTGTCTTAATTTCCGAATCAGTCTCAGTCTCAGTCTCAGTCGCAGTCTCAGTCTCAGTCTCAGTCTCAGTCTCAGTCACGGTCGCCGTCGCAGTCAGAGTCGCAGTCGCGGTCGCGGTCGCGATCGCAGTCGCGGACGCGATCACAGTCGCAGTCGCGGACGCGATCACAGTCGCAGTCGCGATTGCAGTCGCGGACGCGATCGAAGTCGCAGTCGCGGACGCGATCACAGTCGTAGTCGCCTTCGCGATTGCAGTCGCGGACGCGATCACAGTCGCAGTCGCGGACGCGATCACAGTCGCAGTCGCGGACGCGATCACAGTCGCAGTCGCAATATACCGTCTACCTCAGTCTCAGTCTGTGTCTTAATTTCCGTATCAGTCTCAGTCTCAGTATCAGTCTCAGTCTCAGTCTCAGTCTCAGTCTCAGTCTCAGTCTCAGTCTCAGTCTCAGTCTCAGTCTCAGTCTCAGTCTCAGTCTCAGTCTCAGTCTCAGTCTCAGTCTCAGTCTCAGTCTCAGTCTCAGTCTCAGTCTCAGTCTCAGTCTCAGTCTCAGTCTCAGTCTCAGTCTCAGTCTCAGTCTCAGTCTCAGTCTCAGTCTCAGTCTCAGTCTCAGTCTCAGTCTCAGTCTCAGTCTCAGTCTCAGTCTCAGTCTCAGTCT